>BQMB01000701.1:0-307999 GCA_027943415.1 Closterium sp. NIES-67 | reverse complement strand
GCTTTGCTTAGATTCGCTTCGCTTTGCTTAGCTTCGCTTAGCTTCGCTTTGCTTTGCTTAGCTTCGCTTCGCTCCGCTTCGCTTTGCTTCGCTTCGCTCCGCTTCGCTTTGCTTCGCTTCGCTCCGCTTCGCTTTGCTTCGCTTCGCTTCGCTTCCCTTAGCTTCGGTTCGCTTCCCTCAGCTTCGCTTCGCTATGCTTAGCTTCGCTTAGCTTCGTTTAGCTTCGCTTGGCTTTGCTTCGCTTCTCTTCGCTTAGCTTCGCTTAGCTTTGCTTACCTTTGCTTAGCTTCGCTTCGCTTCACTTTGCTTCGCTTAGATTTGCTTAGATTCGCTTCGCTTTGCTTCACTTCGCTTAGCTTCGCTTCGCTTCGTTTAGCTTCGCTTCGCTTCGCTTTGCTTCGCTTTGCTTTGCTTTGCTTCGCTTAGCTTCGCTTCCCTTAGCTTCGGTTTGCTTCCCTTAGCTTCACTTCGCTTCGCTTAGCTTCGCTTAGCTTCGCTTCGCTTCGCATAGCTGCGCTTAGCTTCGTTTTGCTTCTCTTAGCTTCGCTTCTCTTCGCTCCGCTTCTCTTTGCTTCCCTTCGCTTCGCTTGTCTTTGCTTTGCTTCTCTTTGCTTCTCTTCGCTTCGCTTCGCTTAGCTTCGCTTAGCTTCGCTTCGCTAAGCTTCATTTCGCTTAAGTTCGCTTAGCTTCGCTGAGCTTTGCTTTGCTTCGCTTAGCTTCGCTTAGCTTCGCTTAGATTCGCTTAGCTTCGCTTCGCTTCGCTTAGCTACCCTTCTCTTAGCTTCGCTTAACTTCGCTTTGCTTTGCTTAGCTTCGCTTAGCATCGCTTCGCTTCGCTTAGTTCCTCTTAGATTCGCTTAGCATCGCTTAGCTTTGCTTTGCTTCGCTTAGCTTTGCTTCGATTCAATTTCCTTAGCTGCGGTTCGCTTCTCTTAGCTTCGCTTAGCTTCGCTTAGCTTAGCTTAGTTTCGCTTAGCTTCGCTTAGCTTCGCTTCGCTTAGCTTTGCTTAGATTCGCTTAGCTTAGCTTAGTTTCGCTTGGCTTCGCTTAGCTTCGCTTAGCTTCGCTTTGCTTTGCTTAGCTTCGCCTAGCTTCACTTCGCTTCGCACAGCTTTGCTTTGCTTCGCTTAGCTTTGCTTCGCTTGGCTTCGCTTCGCTTCGCTTCCCTTACCTTCGGTTCGCTTCCCTTAGCTTCGCTTCGCTTAGCTTTCCTTAGCTTTGCTTCGCTTTGCTTCGCTTCGCATACCTGCGCTTAGATTTGCTTTGCTTCGCTTAGCTTCGCTTCGCTTCCCTTAGCAATGCTTCGCTTAGCTTCGCTTCGCTTCGCTTCGCTTTGCTTCGCTTAGCTTCGCTTAGCTGCGCTTCGCTTCGCATACCTGCGCTTAGCTTTGCTTTGCTTTTCTTAGCTTTGCTTCTTTTCGCTTTGCTTCTCTATGCTTCTCTTCGCTTCGCTTCGCTTAGCTTCGCTTCCCTTCGCTTTGCTTCGCTTCGCTTCGCTTCTCTTAGCTTTGCTTAGCAACGCTTTGCTTAGCTTCGCTTTGCCTCTCTTCACTTTTCTTCGCTTCGCTTCGCTTAGCATCGCTTAGCTTTGCATAGCTTTGCTTAGCTTCGCTTAGCTTCGCTTTGCTTCGCTTCGCTTCGCTTAGCTTCACTTAACTTCGCTTTGCTTCGCTTAGCTTCACTTTGTTTAGCTTCACTTCGCTTCGCTTAGCTTCGCTTAGCTTCGTTTAGCTTCACTTGGCTTAGCTTCGCTTGGCTGCGCTTCGCTTCTCTTCGCTTCTCTTCGCTTCGCTTCGCTTAGCTACGCTTAGATTCGCTTAGCTTCGCTTAGCTTTGCTTCGCTTCGCTTAGCTTCGCTTTGCCTCTCTTCGCGTCTCTTTGCTTCACTTCGCATAGCTTCGCTTCGCTTCGCTTAGCTTCGCTTCGCTTCGCTTCTCTTAGCTTTGCTTAGCTACGCTTCGCTTAGCTTCCCTTTGCCTCTCTTCGCTTCTCTTTGCTTCGCTTCGCTTAGCATCGCTTAGCTTCGCTTAGCTTCGCTTAGCTTCGCTTAGCTTCGCATAGCTTCGCTTCGCTTTGCTTAGCTTCGCTTAACTTCGCTTTGCTTTGCTTAGCTTCGCTTTGCTTAGATTCGCTTCCCTTCGCTTTGCTTCGCTTCGCTTCGCTTCTCTTAGCTTTGCTTAGCAACGCTTTGCTTAGCTTCGCTTTGCCTCTCTTCGCTTTTCTTCGCTTCGCTTCGCTTAGCATCGCTTAGCTTTGCATAGCGTTGCTTAGCTTCGCTTCGCTTCGCTTAGCTTCGCTTAACTTCGCTTTGCTTCGCTTAGCTTCACTTTGCTTAGCTTCGCTTCGCTTCGCTTAGCTTCGCTTAGCTTCGTTGAGCTTCACTTGGCTTTGCTTCTCTTAGCTTCGCTTAGCTTAGCTTGGCTTCGCTTCGCTTCTCTTCGCTTCTCTTCGCTTCGCTTCACTTAGCTACGCTTAGATTCGCTTAGCTTCGCTTAGCTTTGCTTCGCTTCGCTTAGCTTCGCTTCGCTTCGCTTTCCTTAGCTTCCGTTCGCTTCTCTTAGCTTCGCTTAGCCTTGCTTCGCTTTGCATAGCTGCGCTTAGCTTAGCTTCGCTTCGCTTCCCTTAGCTTCAGTTCCCCTTAGCTTCACTTTGCTTCGCAAAGCTTTGCTTCGCTTCGCTTCGCTTAGCTTCGCTTAGCTTCGGTTAGCTTAGCTTAGTTTCGCTTAGCTTCGCTTAGCTTCGCTTCGCTTAGCTTCGCTTAGATTCGCTTAGCTTCGCTTAGTTTTGCTTAGCTTCGCTAAGCTTTGCTTAGCTTCGCTTTGCTTTGCTTAGCTTCGCTTCGCTTCGCTTCGCTTCGCTTCGCTTCCCTTAGCTTCGGTTCGCTTCCCTTAGCTTCAGCTCGCTTCGCTTCGCTATGCTTAGCTTCGCTTCGCTTCGCTTAGCTTCGTTTAGCTTCGCTTGGCTTTGCTTCGCTTCTCTTCGCTTAGCTTCGCTTAGCTTTGCTTAGCTTTGCTTAGCTTCGCTTAGCTTTGCTTAGCTTTGCTTAGCTTCGCTTCGCTTCGCTTTGCATCGCTTAGCTTTGCTTAGATTCGCTTCGCTTTGCTTCGCTTCACTTAGCTTCGCTTCGCTTCGCTTAGCTTCGCTTCCCTTAGCTTCGGTTTGCTTCCCTTAGCTTCACTTCGCTTCGCTTAGCTTCGCTTAGCTTCGCTTCGCTTCGCATAGCTGCGCTTAGCTTCGTTTTGCTTCTCTTAGCTTCGCTTCTCTTCGCTACGCTTTTCTTTGCTTCTCTTCGCTTCGCTTCGCTTAGCTTCGCATAGCTTCGCTTAGCTTCGCTTTGCATCGCTTTGCTTTGCTTAGCTTCGCTTAGCTTCGCTTAGATTCACTTAGCTTCGCTTCGCTTAGCTTCCCTTCGCTTCGCTTAGCTTCGCTTCGCCTAGCTTCCCTTAGCTTTGCTTTGCTTTGCTTTGCTTAGCTTCGCTTCGCTTCGCTTAGCCGTCGCTTCGCTTCTCTTCGCTTAGCTTCGCTTAGGTTCGCTTAGATTTGCTTAGCTTCACATCTCTTCGCTTAGCTTTGCTTTGCTTCGCTTAGCTTCGCTTCGCTTCGCTTAGCTTCGCTTCGCTTCGCTTTCCTTAGCTTCCGTTCGCTTCTCTTAGCTTCGCTTAGCCTTGCTTCGCTTCGCATGGCTGCGCTTAGCTTAGCTTCGCTTCGCTTTACTTAGCTTCAGTTCGCTTCCCTTAGCTTCACTTCGCTTCGTTGAGCTTTGCTTCGCTTCGCATAGCTGCGCCTAGATTCGCTTAGCTTCGCTTAGCTTCGCTTAGCTTCGCTTAGCTTCGGTTCGCTTTGCTTTGCTTCGCTTAGCTTCGCTTCCCTTAGCTTTGGTTTGCTTCCCTTAGCTTCACTTCGCTTAGCTTCGCTTTGCTTCGCTTCGCATAGCTGCGCTAAGATTCGTTTTGCTTCTCTTAGCTTCGCATCTCTTCGCTACGCTTCTCTTTGCTTCTCTTCGCTTTGCTTCGCTTAGCTTCGCTTAGCTTCGCTTCGCTTTGCTTAGCTTCGCTTAGCTTCGCTTCGCTTCGCTTAGCTTCGCTTTGCTTCGCTTAGCTTCGCTTTGCTTCGCTTAGCTTCGCTTAGATTCGCTTAGCTTCACTTCGCTTCGCTTAGCTTCCTTTCGCTTCACTTAGCTTCGCTTCGCATAGCTTCCCTTAACTTTGCTTTGCTTCGCTTAGCTTCGCTTTGCTTAGCTTCGCTTCGCTTCGCTTAGCTTCGCATCGCTTTGCTTCGCTTCTCTTCGCTTAGCTTCGCTTAGCTTCGCTTAGCTTCGCTTAGCTTCGCTTAGATTCGCTTAGCTTCGCTTCGCTTCGCTTTGCTTCGCTTCGCTTAGCTTCGCTTAGCTTCGCTTAGCTTCGCTTAGCTTCGCTTAGATTCGCTTAGCTTCGCTTCGCTTCGCTTTGCTTTGCTTCGCTTTGCTTCGCTTCGCTTAGCTTCGCTTTCCTTAGCTTCCGTTCGCTTCTCTTAGCTTCGCTTAGCCTTGCTTCGCTTCGCATAGCTGCACTTAGCTTAGCTTCCCTTAGCTTCAGTTCGCTTCCCTTAGCTTCACTTCGCTTCGCTTAGCTTTGCTTCGCTTCGCATAGCTGCGCTTAGCTTCACTTCGCTTCGCTTCGCTTCTCTTTGCTTCTGTTCGCTTTGCTTCGCTTAGCTTCGCTTTGCTTAGCTTTGCTTCACTTAGCTTCGCTTAGATTGGTTTGCTTCGCTTAGATTCGCATAGCTTCGCTTAGCTTCACTTCGCTTAGCTTAGATTCGCTTTGCTTTCCTTCGCTTAGCTTCGTTGTGCTTCTCTTAGCTTCGCTTCTCTTCGCTTCTCTTCTCTATGCTTCTCTTCGCTTCGCTTCACTTCGCTTAGCTTCGCTTTGCTTCACTTAGCTTCGCTTCGCTTCGCTTCGCTTCGCTTCGCTTCGCATCGCTTCTCTTCGCTTCTCTTCGCTTAGCTTTGCTTAGCTTCGCTTCGCTTCGCATTGCTGCGCTTAGCTTTGCTTTGCTTCTCTTAGCTTCGCTTCTCTTCGCTTCGCTTCTCTTTGCTTCTCTTTGCTTCGCTTTGCCTAGCTTCGCTTAGCTTCGCTTCGCTTAGCTTAGATTCGCTTTGCTTCGCTTCCCTTAGCTTCGCTTCACTTCGCTTAGCTTCGCTTAGCTTTTCTTCGCTTCTCATCGCTTCTCTTCGCTTCGCTTCACTTCCCTTAGCTTCGCTTAGCTTCGCCTTGCTTCGCTTAGCTTCGCTTCGCTTCGCCTCCCTTCTCTTAGCTTCGCTTAACTTCGCTTTGCTTCGCTTAGCTTCGCTTTGCTTAGCTTCGCTTAGCTTCCCTTCGCTTCGCTTAGGTTCGTTTAGCTTCGCTTGGCATTGCTTCGCTTCTCTTTGCTTAGATTCGCTTAGCTTTTCTCAGCTTTGCTTCGCTTCGCTTTGCTTCGCTTAGCTTCGCTTAGCTTTGCTTCGCTTCGCTTAGCTTCGCTTCGCTTCGCTTAGCTTCGCTTCGCTTTGCTTCGCTTAGCTTCGCTTCCCTTAGCTTCGGTTTGCTTCCCTTAGCTTCACTTCGCTCCGCTTAGCTTCGCTTCGCTTCGCATAGCTGCGCTTAGCTTCGTTTTGCTTCTCTTAGCTTCGCTTCTCTTCGCTCCGCTTCTCTTTGCTTCCCTTCGCTTCGCTTGTCTTTCCTTTGCTTCTCTTTGCTTCTCTTCGCTTCGCTTCGCTTAGCTTCGCTTAGCTTCGCTTCGCTAAGCTTCATTTCGCTTAAGTTCGCTTAGCTTCGCTGAGCTTTGCTTTGCTTCGCTTAGCTTCGCTTAGCTTCGCTTAGATTCGCTTAGCTTCGCTTCGCTTCGCTTCGCTTCGCTTAGCTACCCTTCTCTTAGCTTCGCTTAACTTCGCTTTGCTTTGCTTAGCTTCGCTTAGCATCGCTTCGCTTCGCTTAGTTCCTCTTAGATTCGCTTAGCATCGCTTAGCTTTGCTTTGCTTCGCTTAGCTTTGCTTCGATTCAATTTCCTTAGCGTGTTCGCTTCTCTTAGCTTCGCTTAGCTTCGCTTAGCTTAGCTTAGTTTCGCTTAGCTTCGCTTAGCTTCGCTTCGCTTAGCTTTGCTTAGATTCGCTTAGCTTAGCTTAGTTTCGCTTGGCTTCGCTTAGCTTCGCTTAGCTTCGCTTTGCTTTGCTTAGCTTCGCCTAGCTTCACTTCGCTTCGCACAGCTTTGCTTTGCTTCGCTTAGCTTTGCTTCGCTTGGCTTCGCTTCGCTTCGCTTCCCTTACCTTCGGTTCGCTTCCCTTAGCTTCGCTTCGCTTAGCTTTCCTTAGCTTTGCTTCGCTTTGCTTCGCTTCGCATACCTGCGCTTAGCTTTGCTTTGCTTCGCTTAGCTTCGCTTCGCTTCCCTTAGCAATGCTTCGCTTAGCTTCGCTTCGCTTCGCTTTCCTTAGCATCCGTTCGCTTCTCTTAGCTTCGCTTAGCCTTGCTTCGCTTCGCATAGCTGCGCTTAGCTTAGCTTTGCTTCGCTTCCCTTAGCTTCAGTTCGCTTCCCTTAGCTTCACTTCGATTTGCTTAGCTTAGCTAAGCTTTGCTTCGCTTCGCTTCGCTTAGCTTAGCTTAGTTTCGCTTAGCTTCGCTTAGCTTCGCTTCGCTTAGCTTCGCTTAGATTCGCTTAGCTTCGCTTAGTTTCGCTTAGCTTCGCTTAGCTTCGCTTTGCTTTGCTTAGCTTCGCCTAGCTTCACTTCGCTTCGCCTAGCTTCGCTTTGCTTCGCTTTGCTTCGCTTAGCTTCGCTTCGCTTCGCTTCGCTTCCCTTAGCTTCGGTTCACTTCCCTTAACTTCGCTTCGCTTAGCTTTCCTTTGCTTTGCTTCGCTTTGCTTCGCTTCGCATACCTGCGCTTAGCTTTGCTTTGCTTCGCTTAGCTTCGCTTCGCTTCCCTTAGCTTTGCTTCGCTTAGCTTCGCTTCGCTTCGCTTTGCTTCGCTTAGCTGCGCTTCGCTTAGCTTCACTTAGCTTCGCTTAGCTTCGCTTCGCTTCGCATACCTACGCTTAGCTTTGCTTTGCTTTTCTTAGCTTCGCTTCTTTTCGCTTTGCTTCTCTATGCTTCTCTTCGCTTCCCTTCGCTTAGCTTTGCTTCCCTTCGCTTTGCTTCGCTTCGCTTCGCTTCTCTTAGCTTTGCTTAGCTACGCTTCGCTTAGCTTTGCTTTGCCTCTCTTCGCTTTTCTTCGCTTCGCTTCGCTCAGCATCGCTTAGCTTCGCATAGCTTTGCTTAGCTTCGCTTAGCTTCGCTTCGCTTCGCTTCGCTTCGCTTAGCTTCGCTTAACTTCGCTTTGCTTCGCTTAGCTTCACTTTGCTTAGCTTCACTTCGCTTCGCTTAGCTTCGCTTAGCTTCGTTTAGCTTCACTTGGCTTAGCTTCGCTTGGCTGCGCTTCGCTTCTCTTCGCTTCTCTTCGCTTCGCTTCGCTTAGCTACGCTTAGATTCGCTTAGCTTCGCTTAGCTTTGCTTCGCTTCGCTTAGCTTCGCTTCGCTTCGCTTTCCTTAGCTTCCGTTCGCTTCTCTTAGCTTCGCTTAGCCTTGCTTCGCTTCGCATAGCTGTGCTTAGCTTAGCTTCGCTTCGCTTCCCTTAGCTTCAGTTCCCCTTAGCTTCACTATGCTTCGCAAAGCTTTGCTTCGCTTCGCTTCGCTTAGCTTCTGTTAGCTTAGCTTAGTTTCGCTTAGCTTCGCTTAGCTTCGCTTCGCTTAGCTTCGCTGAGATTCGCTTAGCTTCGCTTAGTTACGCTTCCCTTCGCTTCGCTTAGCATCGCTTCGCTTCGCTTAGTTCCTCTTAGATTCGCTTAGCATCGCTTAGCTTTGCTTCGCTTCGCTTAGCTTCGCTTCGATTCACTTTCCTTAGCTTCGGTTCGCTTCTCTTCGCTTCGCTTCACTTCGCTTAGCTTCGCGTCGCTTCGCATAGCTTCGCTTCGCTTAGCTTAGCTTCGCATAGCTTCGCTTCGCTTAGCTTAGCTTCGCATAGCTTCGCTTAACTTTGCTTTGCTTCGCTTAGCTTTGCTTCGCTTAGCTTCGCTTTGCTTCATGTTCGCTTCGCTTAGCTTCGCTTCGATTAGCTTCGCTTCGCTTCGCTTAGCTTCATGTTCGCTTCAATTAGCCTGGCTTCGCTTAGCTTTGCTTAGCTTCGCTTTGCTTCGCTTAGCTTCGCTAAGCTTCTCTTAGCTTGGCTTCGCATTGTTTAGCTTCGCCTAGCTTCGCTTAGCTTTGCTTCGCTTCGCTTTGCTAAGCTTTGCTTCGTTTCACTTTGCTTCGCTTAGCTTCACTTAGCTTCACTTCGCTTAGCTTCGCCTAGCTTCCCTTCGCTTCGCTTAGCTTTGCTTCGCTTCGCTTAGCTTCGCTTCGATTCGCTTCCCTTAGCTTCGATTTGCTTCCCATAGCTTGGCTTCGCTTCGCTTAGCTTCGCTTAGCTTATCTTCGCTTAGCATACCTGCGCTTAGCGTTGCTTTGCTTCTCATAGCTTCGCTTTTTTTCGCTTCGCTTCTCTATACTTCTCTTCGCTTCGCTTAGCTTCGCTTAGCTTCGCTTAGCTTCGCTTAGCTTCTCTTAGCTTCGCTTAGCTTCGCTTAGCTTTGCTTTGCTTCGCTAAGCTTTGCTTCGCTTCTCTTCTCTTCGCTTCGCTTCGCTTAGCTTCGCTTCACTTCGCATAGCTTCGCTTTGCTTCTCTTAGCTTCGCTTCTCTTGGCTTCGCTTAGCTTCGCTTCTCTTCTCTTCGCTTCACTTCGCTTAGTTTCGCTTCACTTCGCATAGCTTCGCTTTGCTTCGCTTAGCTTCGCTTCTCTTGGCTTCGCTTAGCTTCGTGTTCGCCTCGCTTAGCTTCGCTTCGATTAGCTTCGCTTAGCTTCATGTTCGCTTCGCTTAGCTTCTCTTCACTTTGCTTCGCTTAGCTTCGCTTAGCTTCGCTTAGCTTCATGTTTGCTTCGCTTAGTTTCGCTTCGATTAGCTTCGCTTCGCTTCGCTTAGCTTCCTGTTCGCTTCGCTTAGCCTCGCTTCGCCTAGCTTCGCTTCGCTTTGCTTCGCTTCGCTTAGGTTCGCTGAGCTTCTCTTAGCTTCGCTTCGCTTCGCTTAGCTTCCTGTTCGCTTCGCTTAGCTTCGCTTCCCTTAGCTTCGGTTTGCTTCCCTTAGCTTCACTTCGCTTCGCTTAGCTTCGCTTAGCTTCGCTTCGCTTCGCATAGCTGCGCTTAGCTTCGTTTTGCTTCTCTTAGCTTCGCTTCTCTTCGCTCCGCTTCTCTTTGCTTCCCTTCGCTTCGCTTGTCTTTCCTTTGCTTCTCTTTGCTTCTCTTCGCTTCGCTTCGCTTAGCTTCGCTTAGCTTCGCTTCGCTAAGCTTCATTTCGCTTAAGTTCGCTTAGCTTCGCTGAGCTTTGCTTTGCTTCGCTTAGCTTCGCTTAGCTTCGCTTAGATTCGCTTAGCTTCGCTTCGCTTCGCTTCGCTTCGCTTAGCTACCCTTCTCTTAGCTTCGCTTAACTTCGCTTTGCTTTGCTTAGCTTCGCTTAGCATCGCTTCGCTTCGCTTAGTTCCTCTTAGATTCGCTTAGCATCGCTTAGCTTTGCTTTGCTTCGCTTAGCTTTGCTTCGATTCAATTTCCTTAGCGTGTTCGCTTCTCTTAGCTTCGCTTAGCTTCGCTTAGCTTAGCTTAGTTTCGCTTAGCTTCGCTTAGCTTCGCTTCGCTTAGCTTTGCTTAGATTCGCTTAGCTTAGCTTAGTTTCGCTTGGCTTCGCTTAGCTTCGCTTAGCTTCGCTTTGCTTTGCTTAGCTTCGCCTAGCTTCACTTCGCTTCGCACAGCTTTGCTTTGCTTCGCTTAGCTTTGCTTCGCTTGGCTTCGCTTCGCTTCGCTTCCCTTACCTTCGGTTCGCTTCCCTTAGCTTCGCTTCGCTTAGCTTTCCTTAGCTTTGCTTCGCTTTGCTTCGCTTCGCATACCTGCGCTTAGCTTTGCTTTGCTTCGCTTAGCTTCGCTTCGCTTCCCTTAGCAATGCTTCGCTTAGCTTCGCTTCGCTTCGCTTTCCTTAGCATCCGTTCGCTTCTCTTAGCTTCGCTTAGCCTTGCTTCGCTTCGCATAGCTGCGCTTAGCTTAGCTTTGCTTCGCTTCCCTTAGCTTCAGTTCGCTTCCCTTAGCTTCACTTCGATTTGCTTAGCTTAGCTAAGCTTTGCTTCGCTTCGCTTCGCTTAGCTTAGCTTAGTTTCGCTTAGCTTCGCTTAGCTTCGCTTCGCTTAGCTTCGCTTAGATTCGCTTAGCTTCGCTTAGTTTCGCTTAGCTTCGCTTAGCTTCGCTTTGCTTTGCTTAGCTTCGCCTAGCTTCACTTCGCTTCGCCTAGCTTCGCTTTGCTTCGCTTTGCTTCGCTTAGCTTCGCTTCGCTTCGCTTCGCTTCCCTTAGCTTCGGTTCACTTCCCTTAACTTCGCTTCGCTTAGCTTTCCTTTGCTTTGCTTCGCTTTGCTTCGCTTCGCATACCTGCGCTTAGCTTTGCTTTGCTTCGCTTAGCTTCGCTTCGCTTCCCTTAGCTTTGCTTCGCTTAGCTTCGCTTCGCTTCGCTTTGCTTCGCTTAGCTGCGCTTCGCTTAGCTTCACTTAGCTTCGCTTAGCTTCGCTTCGCTTCGCATACCTACGCTTAGCTTTGCTTTGCTTTTCTTAGCTTCGCTTCTTTTCGCTTTGCTTCTCTATGCTTCTCTTCGCTTCCCTTCGCTTAGCTTTGCTTCCCTTCGCTTTGCTTCGCTTCGCTTCGCTTCTCTTAGCTTTGCTTAGCTACGCTTCGCTTAGCTTTGCTTTGCCTCTCTTCGCTTTTCTTCGCTTCGCTTCGCTCAGCATCGCTTAGCTTCGCATAGCTTTGCTTAGCTTCGCTTAGCTTCGCTTCGCTTCGCTTCGCTTCGCTTAGCTTCGCTTAACTTCGCTTTGCTTCGCTTAGCTTCACTTTGCTTAGCTTCACTTCGCTTCGCTTAGCTTCGCTTAGCTTCGTTTAGCTTCACTTGGCTTAGCTTCGCTTGGCTGCGCTTCGCTTCTCTTCGCTTCTCTTCGCTTCGCTTCGCTTAGCTACGCTTAGATTCGCTTAGCTTCGCTTAGCTTTGCTTCGCTTCGCTTAGCTTCGCTTTGCCTCTCTTCGCGTCTCTTTGCTTCGCTTCGCATAGCTTCGCTTCGCTTCGCTTTGCTTCGCTTCGCTTCGCTTTGATTCGCTTAGCTTCGCTTTGCTTCGCTTCGCTTAGCTTCGCTTCGCTTCCCTTAGCTTCGGTTCGCTTCCCTTAGCTTCACTTAGCTTCCCTTAGCTTCGCTTCGCTTCGCATAGCTGCGCGTAGCTTTGCTTTGCTTCTCTTAGCTTCCCTTCTCTTTGCTTCTCTTTGCTTCACTTAGCTTCACTTCGCTTCGCTTAGCTTCGCTTAACTTCGCTTTGCTTCTCTTAGCTTCGCTTCGCTTCGCTCGCTTCACCTCGCGGACCGCTTCCTGCTTTCTCTTGCGGGTCGCTTCCCACTTTCCCACGTTGTAACGTGTTACCCGCTTTTTTGCGCGCCGCAATCCCCTGCCTTCTCATTGAATGAAAACAGATCAAGGGTCAAGGCGCAGCAGCAGGGAAGAAAGCGAGGCCGCGGGGATGGGGAAGACAACAGATAGTAGCGAGGGGGAGATGCGAGAAGCGATGGAGAGGGACACAAGAGCAGTGGAGGGGGGAAGGCGTGAGAGCAGGGAGGGAGTGAGGCACGAGAGCAGGGAGGGAGTGAGGCATGAGAGCAGGGAGAGAGTGAGGCATGAGAGCAGGCGTGAGTGCAGGGGAGGGGGAGAGGCGTAAGAATAGGGGAGGGGGAGAGATGGGAGAGCATTGAGGTATGAGTTGCGTGATAGGGGGGGATGTGGGAAGGCACAAGAGCCATGGAGGGAGCGAGAGGTGAGAGAAGGGAAGGGAAAGAGGGGTACGAGTAGGAGAGTGGGGAAAGGGAGAGTGCAGCCTGGAGGAGATGGGGAGGGGAAGAGGCGTGAGGGCGGGGGAGGAAGAGGCGTGAGGGGCATGGGAGGGGGAGAGGGTGTTAGGGTAGGGGAGGGGGAGTGGCATGAGTGCAGGAGAGTGGGGAAAGATGGAGTGCAGTGAGGGTAGGGGGGTAGGAGTGAGAGCAGGAGTGGGAGAGGCGTGAGGGCGTGAGAGGCAGGGACAGCTGGAGGAGATGGGGAGGGAAAGAGGCATGAGGAGAGGGGAGGCAGATAGGCATGAGGGCAGTGGAGAGGGAGATGCATGAGGGCAGGGGAGGGGGAGAGGCATGAGGACAGAGGAGGGGGAGTGGCATGAAGCAAGGGAGGGGGAGAGGGCAGTAAGTGTGAGCGGGATCCTGGCAGGACAGGCAGTAAACACTCTATAACTAACCCCTCTCAACCCCCCGCCCCCCCACTAACGTATGCCCCCATCTCTTTCTCCCCCCCCTCCCCCCCCCCCTCCCCCCCTCCCCTCCTCCCCGCTCTCTCGCAGCCTACCGGGTGGCACATGATTGCCAGTCAAGCTCACCTTGGACAACCTCTCCGTTAAAAGCCAGACTTCACCCCAAACCTATCCACTCACTCCCCCGTGCATCTCTCAACAAACCACATTCTGTGGGTGATCTCCGTGCGGCCACGCATTCAGACATTCAGTCGTTATTGGCAAATGCTAACCATGTCTCTTCTCTAGCATCATCTACGACGGCTGCAGAAAATGGAAATTATGTAACCCTACATATATGAACGACACCTTGTAACTGAGTTGGTCCAGGGTCGTAAAGCCAAATTGATTTTTTGGGTCGCAATTTCTCTCCCTCAAGTTTGTTACATTATTCCTGCCACATATATATGCGACCTTTTCAGGTTATGAACGACTTGTCGGTCGTTCTGTAAGAGTACATGAACTTGGCACCAATTTTAGCAACAAGAGTAGCTTTTTATCTTTAGCATAAAGTCATATTAGTCTAGATACATTCAGAAAGCCAAGTTCCCATGGAAAGCGATTTAATCTACTAAACAAATCCAAGACACACACTGAGATATATCGAAAACGTTTTAGCATATACAGTAACAAGTGTTGGTTACAACACCTCCATCCAACCACCAAGAAGGGCGTAGTCCAACGGAATCGGTGCGAAACACGGCTTTATGAAATTTGTGAATACCGAACTGAACCGAATTGATCGCAAATTACAGTGTGCTATAGAGCGCGCGGATTCTGGGATCCAAAAATTCAGGTCCTATTTGCTTGATATTCGGGTCTGTAGAAACATGCCCCTATTCACAAAATGACGTGCTGACCAATCACACACCCCCGCCCCCTACCAAACCTGCAACCGAACCCAACAAAATTTATTCATCCAACTCAGCCCCTGCACCTCGTCCAACCAATCAAAATCTGCCAAGCGGTTCCAGAGCGGCTAATCCAGCTCAACCACCTCCTCGCCCCAACCACCCAGCCCACCACGCTGCACCCCACATGCCAGCACTCCAGCCCACCACACACTTCTGATCCCTTCCTTACTTGCCCCCTTGCGCCCTCTCATGCCTTCCAGCTAGACGTCACTTACAATAATAGTCCTCGGCAGTTCTATCTGCATCAGTTTCAACTCCCCCTCTCGCCTTCGCGCCCCCTAGTGATCAGCTCCTTCCTCTCCCACAGGCTTCAATTACCACGGTCGTTCTTAGTGTGCCCTATGCTGAGGATCTCGTTTCACGATGGTCTATCGTTTCAAGCAGCTCATAGGTGACTAGTCTTGTTCACCCATGTCATTCTTATCTGCATGTTCATGAGCTAATGCGCCATTGGGGTTGAAGGCGTTTGTTGGTACTTGACGTATCAATCAAACTAATGATTCACATGTGTCCTCACGATGCTTGTCCTTATCGCAGCTAGCTATGTACAGTAACTCTGTCCAACATCGAGATAATTCCCCATGTAAGTCCAATTGTAAGTCTCGCTGGTCATTTGATCCTCGGACTAATTTCACAACAATGTCTCGTATGACATGCAGAAATTTGTAGCCTACCACGAGCTATTTCCATCGGTAAGCCGGCTTTTGTAATTGTTGTCGTATGGAAACTAATTTGATTACAATGTTTGAATCTAATGTGCTGGACTCAATATCCAGCGTCGCGCTACTTCGTTGTTGTAAGCATTGTCCTAATTGTTGGTGATTTCGACCTTGGATTAATTTCGAGATAACAAGTTATGAAAGTAACGTGCAGGAATAATTTGCTTGTTGCATTATAAGTAAATCCAAACGAGGCATGCCCTAATTGTACTGAACCATGCCCGAAAGGGTACTGCAGCCTGCAAAAACGGATCCATAAAAAACACCGCCAAACGTTTGCAACAAATCATGCTGAATACTAAAAATGGTGAACATAAACTTCTCTATGCATTTACATGTTCACCGCAGAAGTTGTAGAAAGAACACTGCCATGCATTTGTAAACGAACCACGGAGATTACTGAAAAGACACCTCTAAGCATTCGCTGTCGTGAACCAAAAAGTGTTTCAGGAAATGTTGTCAAAGCATTCGCCAAGTGTTCTAATCTAAGTCCGCCAGGAATTTTCACCCACATGTTTGCAAGCATTTGTGCGAATGCTACGCAATCGTTTTGAGAGCATACGTTTTTTGCGATGTTGCCACCCCCCTCCATTCCCCCCATTTCACTGAATCTCCCCTACCTTGCTGAGTTCTCTTTATCTTGCTGAATCCCCCTGCCTTTCTGAATCACCCCTACCTTGATGAATTCCAACTACGTTGCTTAATCAAGCCTACCTTGCTGAATCACCCCCACCTTGCTTAATAATCCCTACCTTGCAGAATTCCCACGACCTTGTTTTCTCACTCCTACCTTGCTTAATGATCCCTACTTTGAATAATCACCGCTGTATTGCTTAATCACCCGAAAATTGCAGAATTCCCGATATCTTGCTGAATCTCCCCTTCCTTGCTGAGTTCTCTCTATCTTGGTGAATCCCCTCTTTCTTGCTGAATCACCCCTTCCTTGATTAATCAACCCAACCTTGTTGTCTTTCCCCTTTCTTGCTCAATCACCCCTACCTTTCTCAATCACCCCTACCTTTATTAATCAACCCTACCCTGCTTAATCAACCCTACCTTGTTGAGTCCCCCCTTCCTTGTTGAATTAACCCTACCTTGCTGAATTCTCCCTATCTTACAGAATCCCCCCTACCTTGCTTAATTACCCTTACCTTGCTCAATTCTCACTATCTTGCTGAATCATCCCTGCATGCCTATCAAATTGTAGGCCTTGTTTCAAAGTGGGCAAGGAGATATTTCATTTGGAAGGTTTGCACTTGACCAATACTAGACCAAAGCCTAACCATGCTGAGACCTGGATTCTATATAATAAACAAAAGCTCCTAAGTTCCATAATTCGTGGGTTTTCAAAACGGTGTTCGACTCGTGAGCATGACGATCGAATTGTAGGACCTTATTCCAAGTCGGCAAAGAGGTATTACTTTTAGAAGTTTTGCACTTGACCCGTACTAAATCAAAGCCTAACCATGCTTGGACCTGGATTCTATATCAAAAACAAAATATCCTCTGCCCTATATTCTTGGGTTTCCAAAAGGGCCTTTGACTCGTGAGCATGACCATCAAATTGTAGGATCTGTTTCCAAGTGGGCAAGGAGATATTACTTTGAGAAGTTGTGCACTTGACCCATACTATACCAAAGCCTAACCATGCTGAGACCTGGATTCTATATCATGAACAAAAGCTCCTATGCCCCATATTCTTGGGTTTCCAAAAGGGCCTTCGACTCGTGAGCATGACCATCGAATTGTAGGATCAGTTTCCAAGTGGGCAAGAAGATATTACTTTGAGAAGTTTTGCCCTTGACCTGTACTCGACCAAAGCCTAGGCATGCTGAGACCTGGATTCTATATCGTGAAAAAAAGCTCCTATGCCCCATATTCCTGGGTTCCTAGAAGGGCCTTCGACTCGTGAGCAAGCCCATCGAAATGTAGGACCTGATTCAAAGTGGGCAAGGAGATATTACTTCTAGAAGTTTTGCACTTCACCCATGCTAGACCAAAGCCTTACCATGCTGAGACCTGAATTCTATTTAAAAAAAGAAAAGCTCCTAAGTCCCATAATCTTGGGTTCTCAAAACAGCGTTCGACTCGTGAGCATGACTATCGAATTGTAGGACCTGAGGGCGTGGCAAATCATTCGCACGCCACTCTCAGGGGGTGGCAAAATACTATCACGCCACTCTGGGGGGTGGCAAACCACTCGCACCCCACTCGTGGGGGTGGCAAACAACTCGCACGCCACTTTGGTGGGTGGTAAACCACTCGCACGCCGCTCTTCTGGGGGGTGCCAAACCACTCGCACGCCACTTTCGAGGGGTGGAAAACCACTCGCACGCCACTCTGGGAGGTGGCAAACAACTCGCACGCCACTTTTGAGGGGTGGCAAACCACTCGCACGCCACTCGGTGGGATGGCAAACCACTCCCAAGCCACTCTGGGGGGTGGCAAACCATTCGCACGCCACTCTCGGGGGATGGCAAACCACTCACACGCCACTCTCAGGGGGTGGCAAACCACTCGCACGCCACACTCGAGGGGTAGCAAACCACTCGCACTCCACTCTGGGGGGTGGCAAACCACTAGCACGCCAATCGGGGGGGTGGCAAACCACTTGCATGCCACTCTCGGGGGGTGGCAAACCACTCGCACGCCACTCTCAGGGGCTGGCAAACCACACGTATGCAACTCTGGAGGGTGGCAAACCAGTCGCACGCCACTCGGGGGGGTGGCAAACCACTCTCAAGCCTCTCTGAGGGGTGGCAAACCATTCGCACGCCACTCTCGGAGGGTGGCAAACCACTCCCACGCCACTCTCAGGGGTTGGCAAACCACTCGCACGCCACTCTGGGGGGTGGCAAACCACTCGCACGCCACTCTGGGGGGTGGCAAACCACTTCCAAGCCACTCTTGGGGGTGGCAAACCATTCGCATGCCACTATCAGGGGGTGGCAAACCAATCGCACTCCACTCTGGGGGGTGGCAAACCACTCGCACGCCAATCGGGGGGGTGGCAAACCACTTGCATGCCACCTTCGGGGGGTGGCAAACCACTCGCACGCCACTCTCAGGGGGTGGCAAACTATTCGCACACCACTCGGGGGGGTGGCAAACCACTGGCACGCCACTTTCAGTCGGTGGCAAAGCAGTCGCACGCCACTCGCGGGGGTGGGAAACCACTCCCAAGCCTCTCTGAGGGGTGGCAAACCATTCGCACGCCAGTCTCGCAGTGTGGCAAACCACTCCCACGCCACTTTGGGGGGTGGCAAACCTCTCGCACGCCAGTTTGGGGGGTGGCAAACCTCTCGCACGCAACTCTTGGAGGGTGGCAAACCACTCGCACGTCACACTGCGGGATGGCAAACCACTCGCACGTCACACTGCGGGGTGGCAAACTATTCGCACACCACTCTTGGAGGGTGGCAAACCACTCGGACGCCAATCTTAGAGGGTGGCAAACCACTCGAATGCCACTTGGAGGGATGGCAAACCACTCGCACGCCACTCTCGGTAGGTGGCAAAGGAGTCGCACGCCACTCGTGGGGATGGCAAACCACTCCCAAGCCTTTCTGAGGGGTGGCAAACCATTCGCACGCCACTATGGGGAGGTGGCAAACTATTCGCACGCCACTTTTGGAGGGTGGCAAACCGCTCGCACGCCAATCTTGGAGGGTGGCAAACCACTCGCACGCCACTCTCAGGGGGTGGCAAACCACTCGCATGCCACTCTGGGGGGTGGCAAACGACTCGCACGCCAATCAGGGGGGTGCAAAACCACTCGCACGCCACCCTCGGGGGGTGGCAAACCACTCGCACACCAATCGGGGGGGTTGCAAACCACTCCCAAGCCACTCTGCGGGGTGGCAAACCATTCGCACGCCACTCTCGGGGGGTGGCAAACTATTCGCACGCCACTCTTGTAGGGTGGTAAACCACTCGCACGCCAAACTTGGAGGGTGGCAAACCACTCGAACGCCACTCGGGGGGATGGCAAACCACTCGCATGCCACTTTCGGTGGGTGGCAAACGAGTCGCACGCAACTCGGTTGGGTGGAAAACAACTCCCAAGCCTCTCTGGGGGGGTGGCAAAACATTTGCACGCCAATCTCGGAGGGTGGCAAACCACTCTCAAGCCACTCTCGAGGGTTGGAAAACCACTCGCAAGCCACTCTTGGGAGTGGCAAACCACTTGCCGCCACTCTGGGGGGTGGCAAACCAGTCCCAAGCGACTTTGGGGGGTGGCAAACCATTCCCATGCCACTATCAAGGGGTGGCAAACCACTCACACGCCACTCTCGGGGGGTGGCAAACCACTCGCACGCCAATCGGTGTGATGGCAAACCACTCGCACGCCACTCTCGGTGGGTGGCAAACCTGTCGCACGCCACTTGGGGGGGGTGGCAAACCACTCCCAAGCCTCTCTGAGGGGTGGCAAACCATTCGCACGCCAGTCTCGGAGGGTGGCAAACCACTCCCACGCCACTCTCGGAGGGTGGCAAACCACTCCCACGCCACTCTCGGGGTTTACAAACCACTCGCATGCAACTCTGGGGAGTGGCAAACCCCTCGCACGCCACTCTGGGGGGTGGCAAACCATTCGCATGCCACTATCAGGTGGTGGCAAACCACTCGCACGCCACTCTCGGGGGGTGGCAAACCACTCGCACGCCACTCTAGGGGGTGGCAAACCACTCGCACGCCAATCGGGGGGGTGGCAAACCACTCGCATGCCACTCTCGAGGGGTGGCAAACCACTCGCACACCACTCTCAGGGGGTGGCAAACCACTCGCACAACACTCTCGGGGGGGTGGCAAACCACTCGCACACCACTCGGGGGGGTGGCAAACCACTCCCAAGCCACTCTGGGGGGTGGCAAACCATTTGCATGCCACTCTCAGAGGGGGGCAAACCACTCGCACTCCACTCTCAGGGGGTTGCAAACCACTCGCACTCCACTCTAGGGGTGGCAAACCACTCGCACGCCACTCGAGGAGGTTGAAAATCACTCGCACGCCACTTTCGGGGGGTGGCAAACAACTCGCACGCCACTCTTGGGGGGTGGCAAACCACTTGCACGCCACTGTCAGGGGGCGGCAAACCACTTGCACGCCATTCTCGGGGCGTGGCAAACCACTCCCACGCCACTCTGGGGGGTGGCAACCCTCTCGCACGCCACTCGAGGGGGTGGCAAACCACTCGCACGCCACTTGGGGGGTGGCAAATTACTCGCACGCCACTCGAGGGGGTGGCAAACCAATCCCAAGCCACTCTGCGGGGTGGCAAACCATTCGCACGCCACTCTCGGGGGGTGGAAAACCACTCGCACGTCACACTGCGGGGTGGCAAACCACTCGCACTTAACTCGCTCGCCAATCTTGGAGGGTGGCAAACTACTCGCACGCCACTCGGGGGGGTGGCAAACCACTCGCACGCCACTTTCGGTGGGTGGCAAACCGGTCGCACGCCACTCACACAACACTCTGGGGGGTGGCAAACCACTCCCAAGCCACTCTGGGGGGTGGCAAACCACTACCAAGCCTCTCTGAGAGATGGCAAACCATTCGCACGCCACTGTCGGAGGGTGGGAAACCACTCGCACACCACACTCGGGGGTTGGCCAACCACTCGCATGCCACTCTGGGGAGTGGCAAACCACTCTCACGCCACTCTGGGGGGTGGCAAACCACTCCCTAGCCACTCTGGGGGGTGGCAAACCATTTGCATGCCACTATCTGGGGGTGGCAAACCACTCGCGCACCACTCTCGAGGGGTGGCAAACAACTCACATGCCACTCTAGGGGGTGGCAAACCACTCGCACGCCAATCGGGGGTTGGGAAACCACTCGCACGCCACTCTTAGGGGGGTGGCAAACCACTCCCAAGCCAATCGAGGGGGTGGCAAACCACTCGCACGCCACTCTGGGGGGGTGGCAAACCACTCACACGCCACTCTGGGGGGTGGCAAACCACTCGCACCCAACTCGTGGGGATGGCAAACAACTCGCACGCTACTCGGTGGGGTGGCAACCCACTCCCAAGCCACTCTGGGGGGTGGCAAACCATTCGCATGCCACTCTCAGAGGGGGGCAAACCACTCGCACGCCACTGTCGGGGTGTGGCAAACCACTTGCCCGCCACACTCGAGGGGTAGCAAACCACTCGCACTCAACTCTAGGGGTGGCAAACCACTCGCATGCCACTCGGGGAGGTTGCTTATCACTCGCACGCAAATCTTGGAGGGGGGCAACCCTCTCGCACGCCACTCGGGGGGGTGGCAAACCACTCGCACGCTACTTGGGGGGTGGCAAATTGCTCGCACGCCACTGGGCGGGGTGGCAAACCACTCCCAAGCCACTCTGAGTGGTGGCAAACCATTCCTAAACCCCCGAGGGTGGCCTGCGAGTGGTTTGCCACCCTCCAATTGGTGTGCGAGTGGTTTGCCACCCCCCAGAGTGGCGTACAAGTGGTTTGCCACCCCCCGAGAGTGGCGCGCGAGTGGTTTGCCACCCCTTGATAGTGGTTGCGAATGCTTTGCCACCACCCAGAGTGGCTTGGGAGTGGTTTGCCAACCCCCAGAGTGGCGTGCGGGTGGTTTGCCACTCCCCAGAGTGGCATGTCAGTGGTTTGTCAACCCCCGAGAGTGGCGTGGGAGTGGTTTGCCACCCTCCGAGAATGGCGTGCGAATGGTTTGCCATTCTCCAAGATTGGCGTGCGAGTGGTTTGCCACCCTCCAAGAGTGGCGTGCGAATAGTTTGCCACCCCGCTGTGTGACGTGCGAGTGGTTTGCCATCCCGCAGTGTGACGTGCGAGTGGTTTGCCACCCTCCAAGAGTGGCGTGCGAGAGGTTTGCCACCCCCCAGAGTGGCGTGCGAGTGGTTTGCCAACCCCCGAGAGTGGCGTAGGAGTGGTTTGCCACCCTCCGAGAGTGGCGTGCGAATGGTTTGCCACCCTTCAGAGAGGCTTGGGAGTGGTTTGCCACCCCCGCGAGTGGCGTGCGACTGGTTTGCCACCCACCGAAAGTAGCGTGCCAGTGGTTTGCCACCCCCCCCGAGTGGCGTGCGAGTTGTTTGCCACCCTCCAAGATTGGCGTGCGAGTGGTTTGCCACCCCGTAGTGTGACGTGCGAGTGGTTTGCCACCCCCTACTGTGACATGCGAGTGGTTTTCCACCCCCCGAGAGTGGCGTGGGAATGGTTTGTTACCCCTCAGAGTGGCTTGGGAGTGGTTTGCCACCCCCTCGAGTGGCGTGTGAGTAATTTGCCACCCCCCAAGTGGCGTGCGAGTGGTTTGGCACCTCCCCGAGTGGCGTGCGAGAGGGTTGCCACCCCCAGAGTGGTGTGCGAGTGGTTCGCCACGCCCCCAGAGTGACGTGCGAGTGGTTTGCCACCCCCTGACAGTGGCGTGCGAGTGGTTTGCCACCCCCCAAGAGTGGCGTGCGAGATGTTTGCCTACCCCCGAAAGTGGCGTGCGAGCGATTTTTCAACCGCCTCGAGTGGCGTGCGAGTGGTTTGCCACCCCTAGAGTGGAGTGCGAGTGGTTTGCCACCCCTCAAAAGAGTGGCGTGCAAGTGGTTTTCCCCCCTCTGAGAGTGGCATGCGAATGGTTTGCCACCCCCCAGAGTGGCTTGGGAGTGGTTTGCCACCCCACCGAGTGGTGTGCGAGTGGTTTGCCACCCCTCAAAAGTTGCGTGCGAGTTGTTTGCCACCTTCCAGAGTTGTGTGCGAGTCATTTTCCACCCCTCGAAAGTGGCGTGCGAGTGGTTTGCCACGCCCCAGAAGAGTAGCGTGCGAGTGGTTTGCCACCCACCAATGTGGCGTGTGAGTTGTTCGCACCCCACCGCCCGCTGCTTCCGCCACCGCGGCGACCTCTTCCGTCGCCGCTTTGGCCCCGCCCTGGACCTTCGTGACTGGCCCAGCTTGCTGCGCCATGGTGTGCTTGTTTTTGACTTAGACATGGATCAGATTACTTCTTCCTTGCATTCTCTGTATGCTGACGTTTTGAGTGTTTCCGGATCGTGTTTCTCTGCGTTCTTTAGCTTAGGCATAGCACCTGTGTGTAGTCCAGACTCCCCTGCTGCGTCACGCGTAGGACAGCTTGCGTTGTCTAGCCTAGGCTCTACCCTTGCTCCTCCGTTGTCGGCCACTACGGCGTCGATGTCCTTCACTCTAGACTCCGGTGCGTCAGCTTGTTTCTTCCGCGACCACGCCGCCCTCACACCGCTTGCTGTGCCTGCCGCTGTCGCCCTTGCGGACCCCTCCTCTGGTCCTGTAGTTGCTCGCAGCTACACTACCCTTCCCTGTCCGGCGGTTCCCTCGGGTCCCCTTACAGGCCTGCACATCCCTTCGTTCTCCAGGAACTTTGTTGGTGTCGGCTGTCTTCAGGACCTCGGCGTCACCACTACGTTCCCTGGTCACGAGCGGTACGCGGTCTGTTCCGAGGTCGCCTCAGGTGCCCCCCTTGCAACGTTCCCCCGGGACCCTGTGTCTGGCCTGTTTACGCTGGACACTGCTCCCTCCCCGGCTGGCGAGTCCTCCTCCGGTTCTGCGTCCACCCAGGTAGCTCACCCTTGGGTGTGTATTAAGTGTTTTCCACCGGTCGCCGAACGCGTTAACTGTCAGGAGTTGAAGCAGTGGGAGAAGAACGATGGGAGTGGAGCAGATGGGTTAGCGGCGTTCGGGCTGCTACTCGCTCAGCTACGTCGCCCTAAAATCACCATTCCCACCAGGTAGCAGTGTCGACTTCTAACTCGACGGCTTCTTGATTCATAAGGGGGGTGAACCTGCAAACTACACTGTGCTGATGGAGTGTCGCCGAAAATTTCGGCGTTACTTTTGCAGTGGAGCTGAGGGATTTTACCTGGTGCGGCAGAAGGAGGTTCCGACTTTTGCGGGTGTAGTTTGACGAGTTTCTGACGGAGGCAGGAGCTGTCGAGCGGTCAGTAGGCGAGCTCGTTAAAGCTCCTCTGACTAGAAGTGTGCGCACTCCTATCTCTGCGGATCCTCCTAGTTAGTTAAGCAGCAGGAAAGCAGTTTTGGGTAACCTGTAGCAGCCGCGAGATGGGTGAATGTCTGCACGGCCAGCTGGACAGGGGTACCGGAGAATTTTAGTGTTGGGTTATAGCTGTGAGGAGGTCGACGGCGTATGATGCGCATTGACCCTGATCGACGGCCAAAACATCATGCCGAGGCGGTGGACTCTGGTAAACCCTACGATAAGGTTTCAGCTCATGCGTACAGCTGGTGGAGAAATCGTGGGGGCGCTGCTAAAGGACGTCGTGCCGCTTGGGCATTTTTACGGTTAGTTGTGGGAGTTACGGTACTTACTAAGTACTACGTGGTTCCGACATTTTCGGAGAGTTTGTGCAGCGGGTGAAGAATTAACAGCCAGAGCTGTGCCCGCCATCCTCAGGGGTACGAGCGACATCGACCGACATTTGCGGAGTGTTTTAGTTATATGGAGCAGAGGGGGGGCAGTAGCAGTTTCGACTCTTCCCGAAATTTTCGGCGGGCACGGACAAAAAAGCGGATGCAGCTGGTATCATTTGAAATGGGGTTCTGTTCGAGGATCTTCACGGGAGTGGTTCGGTACAGCCTTTCATCATCAACCGCTACCACCTCCATTGTCATTTCGCCTGATTCGTAAGACACTGTAAACACGACCCCGCTGCAACAACGCCACCCATCAGAAGCAGTATCGGATTCACCGGCAATTTTGCAGCAGTACTGTGGAGCTGTGTAGGGGCCAGCTCGCAAGTTGTGTTTAAAAAAAAAAAAAAAAAAAAAAACGTTCGTGTGGGAGTCTTCTGAAGCAGTCGTTGCGGAATTTCAAGACCATTGGAGCGGTTTTCCCTGTGGAGACATTACACGTTTGCAAAAGTTGGAGTTTTGCAGCGGCATCTTGGAAGCTGAGTACTGGGATTTTCAGCAGCAGTTTGGGCTTATTTCGACACCCCTGGAGCATTGGGTTTTCTGACGTTTTACCTGGGAACTTGGGAGCTGTTTTCTTTTGAAGGGGGGAGAAGGGCAGCTGTGCTGCAATTTTCCGACGACTTTCCGGCGTGTTCTATTAACCATTTGCGACCGACATTCGTCATCGTTACGCTTCTGCACCTGATTTCGTCACTTTGTTGATGGAGTTCGCTGACTTTCGTGGGACACGGACGCGTGCTCTCGCATGTGACTCAAACGATCTCGCGTTTGACGAACGGGTCGTTCATATTCATCGACCATCACGATATTCGCCCATCATCATTTCAAGAAATCGACTGCCAGGCACCATCATCAACGCTTTCTGACCATCGATTTCATCAAGACCTCGTCCGGCCCGCGTAATCATTACGCTCGTCACGGGGCTAAAGACTTACAGTCACTTCGGGGATTAAATTAGATAAAAGGTTCGACATCGATAAAGGGAGGGCTTTCCTTTAGAAGGTGGGAGAGTGTAAGGAATTCCGATTCCTTACTGGGACTCGCCACAGCGAGTACCGCGAACAGTGCGGGTCCGTAGGCTCGGCCCTGGGTTATCGCGCCAAACCCGCCCCCAACGACCTTTTCGGCCCCAACCTGACCCCGAGTCGCCATGAACCCGTTTTGACCCCGTCACCCTCGGACTGTCGAGCCCTTGACTGGTCCAACCCTCGACATTCCACCTGGTCAACTCGCACTATATAAGCCCTAGGTCTCATTTGGATAGGACACTCTGTAATAACGTTCCCCTATAGTATTCTGCGCTATACTCTGAGTTATAATTCATAACACGCGGAATTCTGCAAACCGCAAAATTCTGGCAACCGCGGAATTCGGATTTCGGTAACCGACACCAAGTCCGAAACCGAAACCGAAGTCGGTTCTCTAGAATTCAACTGAACATGCTCTGGGTGTGTCTTGGAGGAATTTTCTGCAGCTTGTTTCTCCCGCTGTTCTTGGCTGCAGGTTCCTGCAAGGCAACAGATTTCATAGCTGCTGTTTCCTCGCAAGCAAGTCTTCGAACAATCCCAATGCTCCAGACGAAAGTGCTCCAGACAAAAGTGCTCCAGACGAAAGTGCACAAGATGAAGTGCTCCAAACGAAGTGCTCTAGACGAAGTGCTCTAGACGAAGTGCTCCAGACAAAGTGCTCCTGACGAAAGTGCTCCAGACGAAGTGCTCCAGATGAAAGCTCTCCAGACAAATGCGCACCAGACAAAGTGCACCAGATGAAGTGCTTTAGACAAAGTACTCCAAATGAAGTGCACCACGCGAAGTGCACCAGACAAAGTTCACGGGACAAAAGTGCTCCAGACTATGTGCTCCAGACAAAGTGCTCCAGACGAACGTGCTCAATACGAAAAAGCAACAGAAAAAGTGCTCTTGACGAAGTGCTCCCGACAAAGTGCTCTAGACGAAGTGCTCTATACAGAATGCTTGAGGCGAAAGAGCTACAAACAAAGGTACACCTGACGAAGTTCACCAGACGAAAGTGCTCCGGACTATGTGCTCCAGATGAAGTGCTCCAGACGGAAAAGCACCAAACAAAGTGCTCCTGACGAAACTGGTCCAGACAAAGTGCTCCAAACAAACGTGCTCTAGAGCAAAAATCACCAGACAAAGTGCTCCAGACGAAGCGCTCCAGATGAAAGTGCTCCTGGCTAAGTGCTCCAGACGAACGTGCTCCAAACGAATGTGCACTAGATGAAGTGCTCCAGACGAAGTGCTCCAGACGAAGTACTCCAGACGAAAGTGCACAAGACTAAGTGCTCCAGACCAAGTGCTCCAGATCAAGTGCTCCAAACCAAGTGCTCCAGACAAAGTGCACCAGACGAAGTGCTCCAGACAAAAGTGCTCCAGATGAAAGTGCTCCAGACGAAGTGCTCCAAACGAACGTGCTCCAGACCAAAAAGGACCAGACGAAGTACTCCAGATAACGTTCTCCAGACGAAGTGCTCAAGACGAAGTGCTCTGGACGAAAGTGCTCCAAGCAAAGTGCTCCACGCAAAAGTTCCCCGAAAGAATGTGCTCCAGATGAACGTGCACTAGACGAAGTGCTCCAGGCAAAAGTGCACAAGACTAACTGCTCCACACGAATTGCTCCAGTCCAAGTGCTCCCGACGAAGTGCTCCAGACGAAAGTGCTCCAGACGAAAGTGCTCTAGACGAAGTGCTCCGGGCGAAGTGCTCTAGACGAAGTGCTCCTAATAAAGTGCTCCAGACAAAAGTGCTCTAGACAAAAGTGCACCCGAAGAAGTTCACCAGATAAAAGTACTCAGGACAATGTGCTCCAGACGAAGTGCTCAAGACAAAGGTGCTCTACACGGAAAAGCTCCAGACAATGTGCTCCAGACAAAGTGCTCTAAACGAACGTGCTCTAGACAGAAAAGCACCAGACGAAGTGCTCCAAAAGAAGGGCTCTAGACAAAGTGCTCCAGACAAAAGTGCTCCAAGCAAAGTGCTCCAGACGAAAGTTCTCCAGACTAGGTGCTCCAAACGAAAGTGCTCTAGATGAAAGTGCTCCAGACGAAGTGCTCAACACGAACGTGCTCCAGACCAAAGAGGAACAGACGAAGTGCTCCAGACAAAAGTGCTCCAAGCAAAGTGCTCCAGACGAAAGTTCTCCAGACGAAGTGCTCCAAACGAAAGTGCTCTAGATGAAAGTGCTCCAGACGAAGTGCTCAATACGAACGTGCTCCAGACCAAAGAGGAACAGACGAAGTGCTCAAGACGAAAGTGCTCTAGACAAAAGTGCTCCGAGCGAAGTGCTCCAGATGAACGTGCACTAGACAAAGTGCTCCAGTCGAAGTGCTCCAAATAAAGTGCTCGAGAACAAGTGCTCGAGACCAAGTGCTCGAGAACAAGTGCTCCAGACCAAGTGCTCCAAATAAAGTGCTCCAGATGAAGTGCTCTAGAAGAAAGTGCTGTCGACGAATGTGCGCCAGAAGAAGTGCTCCAGACAAAGTGCACAAGATGAAGTGCACCAGACAAAGGTGCTCCAGACGAAGTGCTTAAGATGAAGTGCACCAGACGAAGGTGCTCCAGACGAAGTGCTTAAGATGAAGTGCACCAGACGAAGGTGCTCCAGATGAAAAAGCACGAGACAAAGTGCTCCAAATGAAAGTGCTCTTGAAGAAGTGCTCCAAACGAAAGTGCTCCAGTCGAAGTGCTCCAGACAAACGTGCACTAGACGAATTGCTCTAGACAAGGTGCTCCAGTCAAAGTGCTCCAGACGAATGTGCTCCGGACAATAGTGCTCTACACAAAAGTGCACAAGACGAAGTGCTCCGGACAAATTGCTCCAGTCGAAGTGCTCCCAACGAAGTGCTCCAGACGAAAGTGCTCTAGACAAAAGTGCTCCAGACGAAAGTGCTCTAGACGAAAGTGCACCAGATGAATGTGCACCAGATGAAGTGCTTCGGACGAAGTGCTCCAGATGAAGTGCTCCAGACGAAGTGCAGCAGACGATGCGCACTAGACGAAAGTGATTAAGACAAAAGTAATGTAGACAAAAGTGTACTAGAGGACGTGCTCCAGACAAAGTGCTCCAGACAAAGTTCTCTATACGAAAGTGCTCCACACAAAAGTGCTCCAGATGAAGTGCTGCAGACGAAAGTGCTCCACAAGAAGTACTCTAGACGAATGTGCTGCTTACAAAGTGCATCGAGCGAAGTGCTCAAGACGAAGTGCTCCGGACGAAGTGCTCTAGACGAAGTGCTCCTGAGAAAGTGCTCTAGACAAAAGTGCTCCAGACAAAAGTGCACCAGACGAAGTTCACCAGACAAAATTACTCAGGACTATGTGCTCCAGACGAAGTGCTCAAGACGAACGGGCTCTAGACGGAAAAGCTCCAGACAAAGTGCTCCAGACAAAGTGCTCTAAACGAACTTGCTCTAGACCGAAAAGCACCAGACGAATTGCTCCAAATGAAGGGCTCTAGACGAAAGTGCCCCAGACGAAGTGCTCCAGGCGAAAGTGCACAAGACTAAGTGGTTCTGACGAAGTGCTCTAGACCAAGTGCTCCAGACAAAGTGTTCCAGATCATGTGCTCTAGACCAACTGGTCCAGATGAAGTGCTCCAGACAAATGTGCTCCGGACAAAAGTGCTCCAGACAAAAATGCACTAGACGAAGTGCTCCAGATGAATTGCTCCAGTCGAAGTGCTCCCGACGAAGTGCTCCAGACGGAAGTGCTCCAGACAAAAGTGTTCCAGACGAAAGTGCTCCAGACGAAAGTGCTCCAGACGAAAGTGCTCCAGTCGAAAGTGCACCAGACAAAGTGCTCCAGACGAAGTGCTCCAGACAAAGTGCTCTAGACGAAGTGCTCCCAACGAACGTGCTCCACACCAAAAAGCACCAGACGAAGTGCTCCAGACAAACTGCTCCAGACGAAGTGCTCCAAACGAAAGTGCTCCAGACGAAAGTTCTCCAGACCAAAGTGCTCGAGACGAACGCACTAGATGAAGTGCTCCAGACAAACTGCTCAAGACAAAGTGCTCCAGACGAAAGTGCACTAGACTAAGTGCTCCAGACAAAGTGCTCAAGACCAAGTGCCCCAGTCCAAGTGCTCCAGACCAAGTGCTCCGAACAAAAATGCTCCAGATGAAACTGCTTTCGACAAAAGTGCACCAGACGAAGTGCTCCAGACGAAGTGATCCAGACAAAAGTTCTCCAGACGAAGTGCTCCAAACGAACGTGTTCCAGACCAAAAAGCACCGGACAAAGTGCTCCAGACAACGTACTCAAGACGAAGTGCTCCAGACGAAGTGCGCCAGACGAAGTGTACAGACAAAGTGCTCCAGGTGAAAGTGCACAAGACTAAGTGCTCCTGACGAAGTGCTCTAGACCAAGTGCTCCAGAGAAAGTGCTCCAGACCATGTGCTCTAGACCAACTGCTCCAGATGAAGTGCTCCAGATGAATGTGATCCGGACAAAAGTGCTTCTGACAAAATTGCACCAGACAAAGTGCTCTAGACGAATTGCTCCAGTCGAAGTGCTCCCGACGAAGTGCTCCAGACGGAAGTGCTCCAGACAAAAGTGTTCCAGACGAAAGTGCTCCAGACGAAAGTGCTCCAGACGAAAGTGCTCCAGTCGAAAGTGCACCAGACAAAGTGCTCCAGACGAAGTGCTCCAGACAAAGTGCTCTAGACGAAGTGCTCCCAACGAACGTGCTCCACACCAAAAAGCACCAGACGAAGTGCTCCAGACAAACTGCTCCAGACGAAGTGCTCCAAACGAAAGTGCTCCAGACAAAGTGCTCCAGACGAAAGTTCTCCAGACCAAAGTGCTCGAGACGAACGCACTAGATGAAGTGCTCCAGACAAACTGCTCAAGACAAAGTGCTCCAGACGAAAGTGCACCAGACTAAGTGCTCCAGACAAAGTGCTCAAGACCAAGTGCCCCAGTCCAAGTGCTCCAGACCAAGTGCTCCGAACAAAAATGCTCCAGATGAAACTGCTTTCGACAAAAGTGCACCAGACGAAGTGCTCCAGACGAAGTGATCCAGACAAAAGTTCTCCAGACGAAGTGCTCCAAACGAACGTGTTCCAGACCAAAAAGCACCGGACAAAGTGCTCCAGACAACGTACTCAAGACGAAGTGCTCCAGACGAAGTGCGCCAGACGAAGTGTACAGACAAAGTGCTCCAGGTGAAAGTGCACAAGACTAAGTGCTCCTGACGAAGTGCTCTAGACCAAGTGCTCCAGAGAAAGTGCTCCAGACCATGTGCTCTAGACCAACTGCTCCAGATGAAGTGCTCCAGATGAATGTGATCCGGACAAAAGTGCTTCTGACAAAATTGCACCAGACAAAGTGCTCTAGACGAATTGCTCCAGTCGAAGTGCTCCCGACGAAGTGCTCCAGACGAAAGTGCTCCAGACAAAAGTGCCCCAGACAAAAGTGCTCCAGACGAAAGAGCTCCCGACGAATGTGCTCCAGTCAAAAGTGCACCAGACGAAGTGCTCAAGAAGAAGTGCTCCAGACGAAGTGCTCATCACGAAGTGCTCCAAACGAACGTGCTTCATACCAAAAAGCACTAGACGAAGTGCTCCAGACAAAATGCTTCAGACGAAAGTTCTCCAAACCAAAGTGCTCATAACGAACGTGCACTAGATGAAGTGCTCCAGACGAAAGTGCACCAGACTAAGTGCTCCAGACGAAGTGCTCGAGACCAAGTGCCCCAGACCAAGTGCTCTAGACCAAGTGCTCCAAACCAAGTGCTCTAGACAAAAATGCTCCAGATGAAAGTGCTCTCGACAAAAGTGCACCAGACGAAGTGCTACAGACAAAGTGCTCCAAACGAACGTGCTCCAGACCAAAAAGCACTGGACGAAATGCTCCAGACAACGTACTCTAGACGAAGAGCTCCTGACGAAAGTGCTCCAGTCGAAAGTGCACCAGACGAAGTGCTCAAGAAGAAGTGCTCCAGACGAAGTGCTCCAGACGAAGTGCTCCAAACGAACGTGCTTCAGACCAAAAAGCACTAGACGAAGTGCTCCAGACGAACTGCTCCAAACGAAGTGCTCCAGACGAAAGTGCTCTGAGCGAAAATTCTCCGGATGAAAGTGCTCCAAACGAACATGCACTAGATGAAGTGCTCCAGACAAAGTGCTCAAGACGAAGTGCTCCAGACAAAGTGCACAAGATGAAGTGCACCAGACGAAGGTGCTCCAGATGAAAAAGCACGAGACAAAGTGCTCCAAATGAAAGTGCTCTTGAAGAAGTGCTCCAAACGAAAGTGCTCCAGTCGAAGTGCTCCAGACAAGCGTGCACTAGACGAATTGCTCTAGACAAGGTGCTCCAGTCAAAGTGCTCCAGACGAATGTGCTCCGGACAATAGTGCTCTACACAAAAGTGCACAAGACGAAGTGCTCCGGACAAATTGCTCCAGTCGAAGTGCTCCCAACGAAGTGCTCCAGACGAAAGTGCTCTAGACAAAAGTGCTCCAGACGAAAGTGCTCTAGACGAAAGTGCACCAGATGAATGTGCACCAGATGAAGTGCTTCGGACGAAGTGCTCCAGATGAAGTGCTCCAGACGAAGTGCAGCAGACGATGCGCACTAGACGAAAGTGATTAAGACAAAAGTAATGTAGACAAAAGTGTACTAGAGGACGTGCTCCAGACAAAGTGCTCCAGACAAAGTTCTCTATACGAAAGTGCTCCACACAAAAGTGCTCCAGATGAAGTGCTGCAGACGAAAGTGCTCCACAAGAAGTACTCTAGACGAATGTGCTGCTTACAAAGTGCATCGAACGAAGTGCTCAAGACGAAGTGCTCCGGACGAAGTGCTCTAGACGAAGTGCTCCTGAGAAAGTGCTCTAGACAAAAGTGCTCCAGACAAAAGTGCACCAGACGAAGTTCACCAGACAAAATTACTCAGGACTATGTGCTCCAGACGAAGTGCTCAAGACGAACATGCTCTAGACGGAAAAGCTCCAGACAAAGTGCTCCAGACAAAGTGCTCTAAACGAACTTGCTCTAGACCGAAAAGCACCAGACGAATTGCTCCAAATGAAGGGCTCTAGACGAAAGTGCTCCAGGCGAAGTGCTCTCGACGAAAGTTCTCCAGACGAAGTGCTCCCGACGAAAGTGCTCCAGATGAAATGGCTCCAGACGAAGTGCTCCAAACGAACATGCTCCAGACCAAAAAGGACCCGACGAAGTGCTCCAAAGAAAGAGCTCTGGACGAAAGTGCTCTAAGCGAAGTGCTCCAGGCAAAATTTCCCCGAACGAAAGTGCTCCAGATAAACGTGCACTAGACGAAGTGCCCCAGACGAAGTGCTCCAGGCGAAAGTGCACAAGACTAAGTGGTTCTGACGAAGTGCTCTAGACCAAGTGCTCCAGACAAAGTGCTCCAGATCATGTGCTCTAGACCAACTGGTCCAGATGAAGTGCTCCAGACAAATGTGCTCCGGACAAAAGTGCTCCAGACAAAAATGCACTAGACGAAGTGCTCCAGATGAATTGCTCCAGTCGAAGTGCTCCCGACGAAGTGCTCCAGGCGGAAGTGCTCCAGACAAAAGACCAAGTGGTACCCCACCAAACAACAACCTGTTTTTTCATTTAGGATCTTGTTCACTAAAACTCTTTCCCTTTGCATACATAGCTAGTGTATGGCCTCAAGAGCATCATGGCTTGTGCTCAGATCCAAAATCCAAGTGGTTGGGAAGTTATAGTATGTCAACTATTGTCCCATGACTAAGCACTTGAGCATTGCCCAACAAAACCTCAACTTTTCATTTTGTTTTTCAGATACAAAGCAATTTCTAAGCCCTTGTTTTGCATGAACAGCTTGTGCATGGGCTCAAGATAGTCGTGGCTTGTGCTCAGATCCAAAACCTAAGTGTGCAAAAAGCAATGGTATTGTATGTGTTCCTTTTTCCAGTTTTTGAGCATTTTCCTACGAGACCTCAACTTGGTTATCTTGCTATTGAGCGTGCTCAAACATCTTGCTTTTTGCATGCGTGGTGAGTGTATGGTCTCAAGAGCATGCTGGCGTGTGCTCGGATGCAAAACCCAGGTGTGTGGGAAGTTATGGTATCTCGAGCGTTTTCGCATGTCCAAGTTCTTGAGTGGTACCCCACCAAACAACAACCTGTTTTTTCATTTAGGATCTTGTTCACTAAAACTCTTTCCCTTTGCATACATAGCTAGTGTATGGCCTCAAGAGCATCATGGCTTGTGCTCAGATCCAAAATCCAAGTGGTTGGGAAGTTATAGTATGTCAACTATTGTCCCATGACTAAACACTTGAGCATTGCCCAACAAAACCTCAACTTTTCATTTTGTTTTTCAGATACAAAGCAATTTCTAAGCCCTTGTTTTGCATGAACAGCTAGTGCATGGGCTCAAGATCATCATGGCTTGTGCTCAGATCCAAGACCTAAGTGTGCAAAAAGTAATGGTATTGTATGTGTTCCTATTTCCAGTACTTGAGCATTTTCCTACGAGACCTCAACTTGGTTATCTTGCTATTGAGCGAGCTCAAACATCCTGCTTTTTGCATGCATGGTTAGTGTATGGGCTCAAGAGCATGCTGGCCTGTGCTCGGATGCAAAACCCAGGTGTGTGGGAAGTTATGGTATCTCGAGCATTTTCGCATGTCCAAGTTCTTGAGTGGTACCCCACCAAACAACAACCTGTTTTTTCATTTAGGATCTTGTTCACTAAAACTCTTTCCCTTTGCATACATAGCTAGTGTATGGCCTCAAGAACATCAAGGCTTGTGCTCAGATCCAAAATCCAAGGGGTTGGGAAGTTATAGTATGTCAACTATTGTCCCACATCTAAACACTTGAGCATTGCCCAACAAAACCTCAACTTTCCATTATTTTTTTCAGATACAAAGCTTTTTCTAAGCCCTTGTTTTGCATGAACAGCTAGTGCATGGGCTCAAGATAGTCGTGGCTTGTGCTCAGATCCAAAACCTAAGTGTGCAAAATGTAATGGTATTGTATGTGTTCCTTTTTCCAGTTTTTGAGCATTTTCCTACGAGACCTCAACTTGGTTATCTTGCTATTGAGCGTGCTCAAACATCTTGCTTTTTGCATGCATGGTTAGTGTATGGGCTCAAGAGCATGATGGCCTGTGCTCGGATGCAAAACCCAGGTGTGTGGGAAGTTATGGTATCTCGAGTGTTTTCGCATGTCCAAGTTCTTGAGTGGTACCCCACCAAACAACAACCTGTTTTTTCATTTAGCATCTTGTTTACTGAAACTCTTTCCCTTTGCATACATAGCTAGTGTATGGCCTCAAGAGCATCATGGCTTGTGCTCAGATCCAAAATCCATGTGGTTGGGAAGTTATAGTATGTCAACTATTGTCCCATGATTAAACACTTGAGCATTGCCCAACAAAACCTCAACTTTTCATTTTGTTTTTCACATACAAAGCATTTTCTAAGCCCTTGTTTTGCATGAACAGTTAGTGCATGGGCTCAAGATAATCATGGCTTGTGCTTAGATCCAAAACCTAAGTGTGCAAAATGTAATAGTATTGTATGTGTTCGTTTTTCCAATACTTGGAGCATTTACCTACGAGACCTCAACTTGGTTATCTTGCTATTGAGCGTGCTCAAACATCCTGCTTTTTGCATGCATGGTTAGTGTATGGGCTCAAGAGCATGCTGGCCTGTGCTCGGATGCAAAACCCAGGTGTGTGGAAGTTATGGTATCTCGAGCGTTTTCGCATGTCCAAGTCCTTGAGTGGTACCCCACCAAACAACAACCTGTTTTTTCATTTAGGATCTTGTTCACTAAAACTCTTTCCCTTTGCATACATAGCTAGTGTATGACCTCAAGAGCATCATGGCTTGTGCTCAGATCCAAATTCCATGTGGTTGGGAAGTTATAGTATGTCAATTATTGTCCCATGATTAAACACTTGAGCATTGCCCAACAAAACCTCAACTTTTCATTTTGTTTTTCACATACAAAGCATTTTCTAAGCCCTTGTTTTGCATGAACAGTTAGTGCATCGGCTCAAGATAATCATGGCTTGTGCTTAGATCCAAAACCTAAGTGTGCAAAATGTAATAGTATTGTATGTAATCTTTTTTCCAGTACTTGAGCATTTTCCTACGAGACCTCAACTTGGTTATCTTGCTATTGAGCGTGCTCAAACATGTTGCTTTTTGCATGCATGGTTTGTGTATGGGCTCAAGAGCATGCTGGCCTATGCTCGGATGCAAAACCCAGGTGTGTGGGAAGTTATGGTATCTCGAGCGTTTTCGCATGTCCAAGTTCTTGAGTGGTACCCCACCAAACAACAACCTGTTTTTTCATTTAGGATCTTGTTCACTAAAACTCTTTCCCTTTGCATACATAGATAGTGTATGGCCTCAAGAGCATCATGGCTTGTGCTCAGATCCAAAATCCAAGTGGTTGGGAAGTTATAGTATGTCAACTATTGTCCCATGACTAAGCACTTGAGTATTGCCCAACAAAACCTCAACTTTTCATTTTGTTTTTCAGATACAAAGCATTTTCTAAGCCCTTGTTTTGCATGAACAGCTAGTGCATGGGCTCAAGATAGTCGTGGCTTGTGCTCAGATCCAAAACCTAAGTGTGCAAAAAGCAATGGTATTGTATGTGTTCCTTTTTCCAGTTTTTGAGCATTTTCCTACGAGACCTCAACTTGGTTATCTTGCTATTGAGCGTGCTCAAACATCTTGCTTTTTGCATGCATTGTTAGTGTATGGTCTCAAGAGCATGCTGGCCTGTGCTCGGATGCAAAACCCAGGTGTGTGGGAAGTTATGGTATCTCGAGCGTTTTCGCATGTCCAAGTTCTTGAGTGGTACCCCACCAAACAACAACCTGTTTTTTCATTTAGGATCTTGTTCACTAAAACTCTTTCCCTTTGCATACATAGCTAGTGTATGGCCTCGAGAGCATCATGGCTTGTGCTCAGATCCAAAATCCAAGTGGTTGGGAAGTTATAGTATGTCAACTATTGTCCCATGACTAAGCACTTGAGCATTGCCCAACAAAACCTCAACTTTTCATATTTTTTTTCAGATACAAAGCAATTTCTAAGCCCTTGTTTTGCATGAACAGCTTGTGCATGGGCTCAAGATAGTCGTGGCTTGTGCTCAGATCCAAAACCTAAGTGTGCAAAAAGCAATGGTATTGTATGTGTTCCTTTTTCCAGTTTTTGAGCATTTTCCTACGAGACCTCAACTTGGTTATCTTGCTATTGAGCGTGCTCAAACATCTTGCTTTTTGCATGCGTGGTGAGTGTATGGGCTCAAGAGCATGCTGGCCTGTGCTCGGATGCAAAACCCAGGTGTGTGGGAAGTTATGGTATCTCGAGCGTTTTCGCATGTCCAAGTTCTTGAGTGGTACCCCACCAAACAACAACCTGTTTTTTCATTTAGGATCTTGTTCACTAAAACTCTTTCCCTTTGCATACATAGCTAGTGTATGGCCTCAAGAGCATCATGGCTTGTGCTCAGATCCAAAATCCAAGTGGTTGGGAAGTTATAGTATGTCAACTATTGTCCCATGACTAAACACTTGAGCATTGCCCAACAAAACCTCAACTTTTCATTTTGTTTTTCAGATACAAAGCAATTTCTAAGCCCTTGTTTTGCATGAACAGCTAGTGCATGGGCTCAAGATCATCATGGCTTGTGCTCAGATCCAAGACCTAAGTGTGCAAAAAGTAATGGTATTGTATGTGTTCCTTTTTCCAGTACTTGAGCATTTTCCTACGAGACCTCAACTTGGTTATCTTGCTATTGAGCGAGCTCAAACATCCTGCTTTTTGCATGCATGGTTAGTGTATGGGCTCAAGAGCATGCTGGCCTGTGCTCGGATGCAAAACCCAGGTGTGTGGGAAGTTATGGTATCTCGAGCATTTTCGCATGTCCAAGTTCTTGAGTGGTACCCCACCAAACAACAACCTGTTTTTTCATTTAGGATCTTGTTCACTAAAACTCTTTCCATTTGCATACATAGCTAGTGTATGGCCTCAAGAGCATCAAGGCTTGTGCTCAGATCCAAAATCCAAGGGGTTGGGAAGTTATAGTATGTCAACTATTGTCCCACAACTACAGCGACGGAAAGTATTGCCCGGATAATTGCCTTAAAACATTTCTCGTACTGGTTTGGTGCCTTCTTTGTTTAGTTACGAATCAAATTTCGGGGTTGGATGTAAAGTAGTACTGTACTGTATGTGACGGATGCTGGTTTCAGTTTTATAGGGGTCGATTTTTTACCGAGGACGAGATTTCGTCCGCGTGGGTGCATCCGGACAGTTTAGGCCAAGCAGCGTAGTAGATCTATTTCCTAACCTCGCTATTTCTTCTTACTTGCCCTCGCGACTATCGAGTAGTCAGGAGATAGGCTAGGACCGCTGCGATGATTAGGCCGTCATGAAACCGTTAGATGAGGCGCTCTACGCATAGATCATTCCCTTGTTGCGGAGGGGGTAGAGCAATCGTTGAATCACTAAACAGCTAGCCATAGGGAAGAGTTCGGCCCATCAAGGCGATTGTAGAGTCTAGCCGCGATGACGTGCGTCCTACGATGCCCTCAGCCGGTCGCCCTCGCATAGTGACAGAGAGAGTTCGCTGCGGCATAGTTCGGTCGATTACCCTCGAGGAGGCAGAAATCTCCGCTCACGTGGCGAAAATCGTTGAGAAGCAGCACGGCATCACGTTGCATCCTAAGACATTGCGTAACGCTTTGAATGGGAGCCGACTTGTCGCAATCAAGCATCCCAAGAAACCGCGACACTCTCGGAAAAACATACGCGATAGCCTGGAATGGGCGCGTGCCCACGCAGACTGGACGGTTGACGACTAGAAGCGAGTTATCTGTGCGGATGAGACCAAGATCGGTCGTCTTGCATCCGACTGACTCTCATACGCCTGCGTTCACGAAGGGACTGCCCTCCAAAGACACCAAATCAAGCAGACCGTCAAACACGGGGGCGGTTGCTTGATAATTTACGACTGCATGTTGTAAAAGGGAGCGGGCTTCATGAGCAAAACATATGGTAGGGTGGACGGACTGCTCTCGCTGAGTATACTGCAGGACGATCTCAACAGTACGATTGAGCTTTACCAGCTTACACCCTCAAAAACTATCTTCCAGCACGACAACGACCCGAAGCACAAGTCGCATATCGGACAGGAGTGGCTTTGAGAGTAAGATTCAGGGGTGCTAGAGTGGCCGTCTTCCTCACCCGACCTCAACCCAATGGAGCATTTATGGGCTCATCTCAAGAGGCAGCTGGCCAAGCCTTATAAGCCTCCCACTGGTATGCTGGACCTTTGGGAGCGGGTGCAGGAGAAATGGGAGAAGATCCCGGCGGATGTGTGCACCCACCTGGTGGAAAGCATGCCCAGGAGGGTGAGGGCGGTGTCTAAGGCGAAAGGGCGGTGGATTAGGTACTAGTTTGGGGTTGATGTAACTTGCTGCTTGCGCCTGGCAATAATTGTCCACATGTACCAAGATTGTTATTTTCTAGTTTTTGTTGTAAACATCATTATACTTGTGTGATGTAAGGCATGGGCGTGGAGCCTTACCCCAACCTGCATACACTAGGCACACCAAAAGATTAAGTCTTGATGTCCATGACCCCCTAAAATGGCAAAATTCCTCTAAGTCACAAACATGTGGACAATACTTTCCGTCGCTGTAAACACTTGAGCATTGCCCAACAAAACCTCAACTTTCCATTTTGTTTTTCAGATACAAAGCTTTTTCTAAGCCCTTGTTTTGCATAAACAGCTAGTGCATGGGCTCAAGATAGTCGTGGCTTGTGCTCAGATCCAAAACCTAAGTGTGCAAAATGTAATGGTATTGTATGTGTTCCTTTTTTCCAGTTCTTGAGCATTTTCCTACGAGACCTCAACTTGGTTATCTTGCTATTGAGCGTGCTCAAACATCCTGCTTTTTGCATGCATGGTTAGTGTATGGGCTCAAGAGCATGCTGGCCTGTGCTCGGATGCAAAACCCAGGTGTGTGGGAAGTTATGGTATCTCGAGCATTTTCGCATGTCCAAGTTCTTGAGTGGTACCCCACCAAACAACAACCTGTTTTTTCATTTAGGATCTTGTTCACTAAAACTCTTTCCCTTTGCATACATAGCTAGTGTATGGCCTCAAGAGCATCATGGCTTGTGCTCATATCCAAAATCCAAGTGGTTGGGAAGTTATAGTATGTCAACTATTGTCCCACAAAAAAACACTTGAGCATTGCCCAACAAAACCTCAACTTTTCATTTTCTTTTTCAGATACAAAGCATTTTCTAAGCCCTTGTTTTGCATGAACAGCTAGTGCATGGGCTCAAGATAGTCGTGGCTTGTGCTTAGATCCAAAACCTAAGTGTGCAAAATGTAATGGTATTGTATGTGTTCCTTTTTCCAGTTCTTGAGCATTTTCCTACGAGACCTCAACTTGGTTATCTTGCTATTGAGCGTGCTCAAACAACCTGATTTTTGCATGCATGGTTAGTGTATGGGCTCAAGAGCATGATGGCTTGTGCTCGGATGCAAAACCCAGGTGTGTGGGAAGTTATGGTATCTCGAGCGTTTTCGCATGTCCAAGTTCTTGAGTGGTACCCCACCAAACAACAACCTGTTTTTTCATTTAGGATCTTGTTCACTAAAACTCTTTCCATTTGCATACATAGCTAGTGTATGGCCTCAAGAGCATCATGGCTTGTGCTCAGATCCAAAATCCAAGTCGTTGGGAAGTTATAGTATGTCAACTATTGTCCCATGACTGAACACTTGAGCACTCCCCAACAAAACCTCAACTTTTCATTTTGTTTTTCATATACAAAGCAATTTCTAAGCCCTTGTTTTGCATGAACAGTTAGTGCATGGGGTCAAGATAATCATGGCTTGTGCTCAGATCCAAAACCTAAGTGTGCAAAAAGTAATGGTATTGTATGTGTTCCTTTTTCCAGTACTTGAGCATTTTCGTACGAGACCTCAACTTGGTTATCTTGCTATTGAGCGTGCTCAAACATGTTGCTTTTTGCATGCATGGTTTGTGTATGGGCTCAAGAGCATGCTGGCCTGTGCTCGGATGCAAAACCCAGGTGTGTGGGAAGTTATGGCATCTCGAACGTTTTCGCATGTCCAAGTTCTTGAGTGGTACCCCACCAAATAACAACCTGTTTTTTCATTTAGGATCTTGTTCAATAAAACTCTTTCCCTTTGCATACATAGCTAGTGTATGGCCTCAAGAGCATCATGGCTTGTGCTCAGATCCAAAATCCAAGTGGTTGGGAAGTTATAGTATGTCAACTATTGTCACATGACTAAGCACTTGAGCATTGCCCAACAAAACCTCAACTTTTCATTTTGTTTTTCACATACAAAGCATTTTCTAAGCCCTTGTTTTGCATGAACAGCTAGTGCATGGGCTCAAGATAGTCGTGGCTTGTGCTCAGATCCAAAACCTAAGTGTGCAAAAAGCAATGGTATTGTATGTGTTCCTTTTTCCAGTTCTTGGGCATTTTCCTACGAGACCTCAACTTGGTTATCTTGCTATTGAGCGTGCTCAAACATCTTGCTTTTTGCATGCATTGTTAGTGTATGGGCTCAAGAGCATGCTGGCCTGTGCTCGGATGCAAAACCCAGGTGTGTGGGAAGTTATGGTATCTCGAGCGTTTTCGCATGTCCAAGTTCTTGAGTGGTACCCCACCAAACAACAACCTGTTTTTTCATTTAGGATCTTGTTCACTAAAACTCTTTCCCTTTGCTTCTCTTTGCTTCTCTTCGCTTCTCTTCACTTCTCTTCCCTTAGCTTCCCTTAGCTTCGCTTCGCTTTGCTTCCCCTAGCTTCGCTTCGCTTAGCTTCGCTTCGCTTCCCTTAGCTTCCCTTAGCTTTGCTTCGCTTCGCTTCGATTAGCTTCGCTTCGCTTCGCTAAGCTTCCTCTTCGCTTAGCTTCGCTTAGCTTTGCATAGCTGCGCTAAGCTTCGCTTTGCTTCACTTTGCTTCGCTTCTCTTCGCTTCGCTTCTCTTTGCTTCTCTTCGCTTCGCTTAGCTTAGCTTCGCATAGCTTCGCTCAGATTCGCTTAGCTTCGCTTCGCTTCTCATCGCTTCTCTTCGCTTTGCTTCCCTTAGCTTCGCTTCGCTTCTCTTAGCTTCGCTTAGCTTCGTTTCGCTCCGCTTATCTTTGCTTCGTTTTGCTTCGCTTCTATTAGCTTCGCTTAGCTTCGCTTCGCTTCGCTTCCCTTCGCTTCGCTTCGCATAGCTTCGCTTTGCTTCTCTTTGCTTCTCTTCGCTTAGCTTCACTTAGCTTCGCTTCGCTTAGCTTCACTTCGCTTTGCTTAGCTTCGCTTCGCTTCTCGTAGCTTCGCTTAAATTCGCTTCGCTTTGCTTCGCTTTGCTTCGCCTAGCTTCGCTTAGCTTCGCTTCGCTTTGCCTAGCTTCGCTTAGCTTCGATTCGCTTCGCTTACCTTCTTGTTCGCTTCACTTAGCTTCGCTTCGCTTTGCTTCGATTAGCTTCGCTTCGCTTCGATTAGCTTTGCTTCGCTTCGCTTAGCTTCGTGTTCGCTTCGCTTAGCTTCACTTCACTTCGCTTCGCTTTGTCTTAGCTTCCCTTAGCTTCATGTTCGCTTCGCTTAGCTTCGCTTCGATTAGCTTCGCTTAGCTTCGTGTTCGCTTCGCTTAGCCTCGCTTTGCTTAGCTTAGCTTCGCTTCGCTTAGCTTCGCTTCGCATTGCTTAGCTTCGCTTCGCTTCGCTTAGCTTCGCTTAACTTCGCTTTGCTTCGCTTAGCTTCGCTTTGCTTAGCTTTGCTTCGCTTAGCTTCGCTTCGCCTCGCTTAGCTTCGTTTGGCTTCGCTTGGCTTTGCTTCGCTTCGCTTCGCTTAGCTTCGCTTCCCCTAGCTTCGGTTTGCTTCCCTTAGCTTCACTTCACTTCGCTTAGCTTCGCTTAGCTTCGCTTCGCTTCGCATAGCTGCGCTTAGCTTCGTTTTGCTTCTCTTAGCTTCGCTTCTCTTCGCTACGCTTCTCTTTGCTTCTCTTCGCTTCGCTTCGCTTAGCTTCGCTTAGCTTCGCTTAGCTTCGCTTAGCTTCGCTTAGCTTCGCTTAGTTTCGCTTAGCTTTGCTTCACTTAGCTACGCTTCGCTTCGCTTCTCTTAGCTTCGCTTAGCTTCACTTCACTTCGCTTTGCCTCTCTTCGCTTAGCTTCGCTTCGCTTCGCTTAGCTTTGCTTAGCTTCGCTTCCCTTAGCTTCGGTTCGCTTCCCATAGCTTCACTTCGCTTCGCTTAGCTTCGCTTAGCTTCGCTTGGCTTTGCATAGCTGCGCTTTGCTTCGTTTTGCTTCTCTTAGCTTTGCTTCTCTTCGCTACGCTTCTCTTTGCTTCTCTTCGCTTCGCTTCGCCTCGCTTTGCTTCGCTGTGCTTAGCTTCGCTTAGCTTCGCTTTGCTTCGCTTAGCTTCGCTTAGCTTCGCTTAGATTCGCTTAGCTTCGCTTTGCTTCGCTTAGCTTCGCTTAGATTCGCTTTGCTTCGCTTCGCTTCGCTTAGCTTCCCTTCGCTTCGCTTAGCTTCGCTTTGCTTAGCTTCCCTTAACTTTGTTTTTCTTCGCTTAGCTTTGCTCTGCTTAGCTTCGCTTAGCTTCTCTTCGCTTCGCTTCGCTTTTCTTCGCTTAGCTTCGCTTCGCTTCACTTAGCTTCGCTTAGATTTGCTTTGCTTTGCGTAGCTTTGCTTCGCTTCGCTTAGCTTCGCTTCGCTTCGCTTAGCTTCACTTTGCTTAGCTTAGATTCGCTTCGCTTCGCTTCGTTTCGCTTCGCTTCCCTGAGCTTCAGTTCGCTTCCCTTAGATTCGCTTCGCTTCGCATAGCTGCGCTTAGATTTGCTTTGCTTCTCTTAGCTTCGCTTCTCTTCGCTTCGCTTCTCTTTGCTTCTGTTCGCTTTGCTTCGCTTAGCTTCGCTTCGCTTAGCTTTGCTTCGCTTAGCTTCGCTTAGATTTGTTGTGTGATGTCATCATATGCTATCACATTCTATCTGCCTATCCCATGTTTTCAACTTGCACGTATGGTTTGACAGTACATGAAAGAATTTGTGTGTGGTGTGTTCTGGAGTTTGGGAATGTGTTTTGTGTTTTTTTGTTTGACCAGGTATTTTGTGATGATAGATCTTGAGAAGATCTTTCGGACGCAACAAGAATCGCTTCAATCGGAGCAAGAACGCGAAAGCTATGAAGATTCAAAGTTCATGAGCTTGCGTTACAATTGCGGCGGTTACAAAGTGAAGTTGTGGGGTGACTCTATATGGATTTGTGACTATTGGGAGTTGGGGAAATTCGTCACTCTACTGTAGCAGCTGCAAAATTGGTTGGGAACAACCAAGCTAGGTTGGCAAGGGTGGCCAACTTGGTTGGATTGGTTGGGAAGGGACAAATGTCAAAGTTGGGGTTCCTATAGGGAGGGAATCTTTGTGCTGGGTTTCCTTGGTTGGGGACTCTCTTGGGACCTTCTCTCTCATCCCTCTCTTCCATCCCAACCTTTCTCTTGCTCCTCCAATTCCTTGTGAGATTCTTGAACTTTGATTAAACTTTTTGAGATTGAGTTAAGTTCTCCTACAGCTTACCCCCCAGTGCGTCGAAAGACATAGCGTCCCGAATACTCCATCAATCGACATGATTCAAATTGAGAACGGTAGCTAAGATTAGAATCTACAACATATCCGAGTTTCGCGACATTCCAACAGCTAGTTTTTCGTCGACGTTGTTTCTTGTGAAGACGACTTTTCTGTCCAGAATTTCGGATTTATATTTTGAGTAATTCTAGCTCCTAAGTTCACCTAGACTCCGTCCTTAATCCTAACATGTGGTATCAGAGCGATATTAAGGACATTAAGAGTAGTCTACAGAAGTTTGAAGACTTTTCTAGACCTACCATGGCCTGTGGGTGTGCCTAAGTGGTGTTCTAAAGGTTGGATGTGTCTTCCGCTAAGGGAAAACTCTGCCGAAATTTCGTGGACGCCGACACTTGTGAAAATATCGAGGGAGCTGAGTGTGGACAGCAAAGGGGAGCTGAAATTCGTCATTTCTCAAGGAGAAGATGAATGAGAGAGGAGGAGATGCTAATGGAAGAGGAGCTGTACCTGAGAAGACAAGTGAGCTGCCGCCATCAAAAGTTGAAGCTTTGGATGGCTCCAATTATGAGGAATGGAGCGGGCGGATGAGGAGTGCCTTCAAATGCTACAAGCTACTGAAGATTGCTGTTGGGGAGGAGAAGATGCCGGAAGAAGGCGAAGCACGTGAGCGGTGGATTGAGAAAAGCGCGGTGCTTTTTTACCTCATCCTTCAATCGGTCAACAAGGAGATGTTCGAGCACATCAAGGATCTTGTGGAAGCGGATGATTTGGGTCCAAGGGCGTGGAAACTACTACGCGATGTGATTCAGCCCAACACTCTCCCGATGGAGTGGATCCCATACGTCAAGTGGTATGGGAGTGCTCCAGCTGTGAACATGCTGAGGGCATTTGGGTGCATGGTGGTGTTTCATGTGCCTAAGGAGAAAAGGGGGAAGTTGGAGGCTTCTGGAAGATGGGGTGTGCACTTGGGGATTGCAAAGGATCACAAGGGGTGGCTGCTATGGGACTTGACCACCCAGAAGTTGACAGTGTCAAGGGATGTGAAGTTTCTTGAGTCCCTGTACTACAAGGAATGGAAGCAGCAGCAACAGAAGCTTCCATCTACACCGCTCATTGTGGAGGCAGATGAGGTGCAGCAGCCTTCAAGACAGGTGGAGGTTGCAGTGTCAGAGGAGGAGATGTCTGGGGTGACTGAGGAAGGGGGAGCAGCTGAAGTAGAGCAGCAGCAGCAGCAGCAGCATGAGTCTCCACCTCGAGTTCCACACCCGCCTGAGCGTCCTAGGAGGGATGTGCGCCCTCCAGTGAGGCTGACCTATGGGGGAAGAGGCAAGCCGAATGTGGTGCAGGCTGGGAGTGTGGTTGAGCAGATTAAGGAAGATGAGATCGCTCACTGCTACTGGGCACCAATCCCTGAGCCCAAGACTCGAGAAGAGGCCTTGAATGGACCAAATGGGGAGAAGTGGAAGGCGAGTGAGGATGAGGAGTTCGGGTCCCTAATTGAGAACGAGACATGGGACCTGTGTGACTTGCCTCCTGGAAAGAAGGCAATCACTTCCAAGATGATCTACAGGCACAAGTATGGACCTGAAGGGGAGCTGACCCGCTACAAGTCTAGGCTTGTGGCACGGGGGTTTCAGCAGACAAAGGGGAAGGACTATGATGAGGTGTTTGCTCCTGTGGGGAAAGGAACAACATTGAGGGTGCTGTTGGCGATAGCTGCACTCCTGGGATGGAAGATTCGGCAGATGGACATTGTGACTGCCTTTCTGAATGGGATCATTCTGGAGGAGGTGTACATGAAGCAGCCAGAGGGGCTGGATGATGGGAGCGGCAGGGTCTGCAGGCTGAAGAAGGCCATCTATGGCCTTAAGCAGGCGCCTCGTGCATGGTATCACAAGTTGGAGGAGGCGCTGCTGGCTGGGGGTTTCAAGAAGAGTGAGTGTGACCCCAGCCTGTTCCTGCTGCAGGAGAAGGACGAAATCCTCATGCTCTTGGTGTATGTGGATGATATCCTTCTCTTTTCTGCATCAACTGCTTTGCTGGACAGCGCAGAGCAGATGCTGGAGATGCAGTTCAAGTGCTCCAAGATGGGTGAGGCGAAGTACTACTTGGGGATGCACGTGGAGAGAGATGTGGAAAAGGGTGTGCTGAGGTTGCACCAGAGGAAGTACTGTGAGGGGCTGGCTGAGAAGTATGGGCTGCAAGATGGGGGAAAGCCAGCAACACCACTACCTTCGGGGTTCACTGTGGAGCCATGTGCTGATGAGGAGGTAGTGGGTGATAGTGACAGGAAGCTGTTTCATTCGATGGTTGGGTCGCTGAATTATCCTGCAAATCATACACGGCCTGACATTGCATTTGCTACATCACGGTTGGCTAGTGTGGTCTCACGCCCTAGTCATGAGCAGCTGGAAGCGGCCAAGAGGTTGGTCCGCTATGTGAGTGCTACGGCATCAGTGGGATTGGAGTACAGTGGAGTGAGGCAGCGGTTGCAGAGAGGTGCTGCAGATGTGAAGAGTGGAGAGATGCTCTTGAGTTGCTATACTGACGCTAGCTTCAACTCAGTGAAAGCGGATGGCACCAGCATTGGGGGTTATGTGTGCTTGCTGGAGGTGGTGCTGTGAGCTGGCGCAGCAAGAAGCAAAATGAGGTGGGATTGTCTTCATGTGAGACTGAGTACATGGCCTTACACCATGGGGCCAAGGAAGTGGTATGGCTGAGGCGTTTGTTGGAGGAGTTGGGAGTTGGTCAGGAGAGCCGACAGTTGTGTTTTGTGACAATGAGTCCGCTGTGAAGCTCGCCAAGAATGCTTGTCTGCATGGGCTGACAAAACACATAAGGCCTAAGTGGCATTGGGTGAGGAGACTCCTTGATAAGGAGGTGCGGCTGGAGATAGTGAAGACCCATCAGCAGGCAGCAGATATTTTCACTAAGCGTCTGGCGGAGGCGGATCATTGGAAGGGCATGAAGCTTGCTGGGATGAGTGTGCATTGAGTATGCATGCTTGAGATGTGGTATGGTCGATGATGGTTGGCAGCCAGAGGGGGAGATTGTTGTGTGATGTCATCATATGCTATCACATTCTGTCTGCCTCCCATCCCATGTTTTTTCAACTTGCATGTGTGGTTTGAATGTGCAAGCATTTGTGTGTGGTGTGTTCTGGAGTTTGGGAATGTGTTTTGTGTTATTCTGTCTGAGCAGGTATTTGTGATAATAGATCTTGAGAAGATCTTTCCGACGCAACAAGAATCGCTTCAATCGGAGCAAGAACGCGAAAGCTATGAAGATTCAAAGTTCATGAGCTTGCGTTACAATTGCGGCGGTTACTAAGTGAAGTTGTGGGGTGACTTTATATGGAGTTGGGACCTTTGGGGTTGGGGAAACTTGTCACTCTACTGTAACAGCTGCAAATTGGTTGGGAACAACCAAGCTAGGTTGGCAAGGGTGGCCAACTTGGATGGATTGGTTGGGAAGGGACAAATGTCAAAGTTGGGGTTCCTATAGGGAGGGAATCTTTGTGCTTATGGGGTTTCCTTGGTTGGGGACTCTCTTGGGACCTTCCCTCTCATCCCTCTCTTCCTATCCCAACCTTTCTCTTGCTCCTTCTAATTCCTTGTGAGATTCTTGAACTTTGATTGAACCTTTGAGATTGAGTTAAGTTCTCCTCCTACAGCTTACCCCCTAGTGCGTCGAAAGCCATAGCGTCGCGAATACTTTATCAATCAACATGATTCAAATTGGGAACGGTAGCTGAGATTAAGAGCTACAACATATCCAAGTTTCGCGACATTCCAACGGCTAGTTTTTGTCGACGTCGTTTCTTGTGAAGACGACTTTTCTGTCCAGAATTTCGGATTTATATTTTGAGTAATTCTAGCTCCTAAGTTCACCTAGACTCCGTCCTTAATCCTAACAGGCTTCGCTTAGCTTCACTTTACTTCGCTTTGCATAGCTTCGCTTCGCTTTGCTTAGCTTTGCTTTGCTTTGCTTAGCTTCGTTTAGCTTCGCTTAGCTTTGCTTCGCATCGCTTAAGTTCCCTTAGCTTCACTTCGCATCGCTTAGCTTTGTTTCGCTTCACTTCACTGAGCTTAGCTTCGCTTCGCTTCGCTTAGCTTTGCTTCGATTTGCTTAGCTTCGCTTAGCTTTGCTTCGCTTCGCTTAGCTTCGCTTTGCTTCGCTTCGTTTCGCTTAGCTTTGCTTCGCTTTGCTTAGCTTCGCTTTGCTTCGCTTCGTTTCGCTTAGCTTCGCTTCGCTTAGCTTCGCTTAGCTTCGCTTAGCTTCGCTTCGCTTACCTTCGCTTAGCTTAGCTTCGCTTAGCTTCGCTTTGCTTCGATTTGCTTCGATTCGCTTCGCTCCGCTTAGCTTTGCTTTGCTTAGCTTAGCTTTGCTTAGCTTCGCTTACCTTCGCTTCGCTTAGGTTCACATCGCTTCGCTTAGCTTTGCTTCGCTTCGCTCAGCTTCGCTTCGCTTCGCTTAGCTTCGCTTCGCTTTGCTTAGCTTCGCTTCGCTTAGCTTTGCTTCGCTTAGCTTCCCTTAGCTTCGCTTCGCTTAGCTTCACTTCGCTTTGCTTAGCTTCGCTTCGCTTCGGTTAGCTTCGCTTTGCATCGCTAAGCTTCGCTTCGCTTGGCTTAGCTTCGCTTCGCTTAGCTTTGCTTCGCTTCACATTGCTTCGCTTTGCTTCTCTTAGCTTCGCTTCGCTTCGCTTCGCTTACCTTCGTGCGCGTTTCGCTAAGCTTCGTGTTATCTTCGCTTCGCTTAGCTTCGCTTAGCTTTGCTTCACTTCGCTTTGCTTCGCCTAGCTTTGCTTCACCTTGCTTCGCTTAGCTTCGCTTAGCTTCGCTTAGCTTCGCTTAGCTTTGCTTCGCTTCGCTGAGCTTCGCTTCGCTTTTCTTAGATTCGCTTCGCTTCGATTAGCTTTGCTTCGCTTCGATTAGCTTTGCTTCGCTTCGCTTAGCTTCGCTTCGCTTTGATTAGCTTCGTCTTCGCTTCACTTAGCTTCGCTTCTCTTCGCTTCGCTTAGCTTCGCTTCGCTTCTCTTAGCTTCGCTTTTATTCGCTTAGCCTCGCTTAGCTTCACTTAGCTTTGCTTCGCTTCCCTTAGCTTTGCTTCGCTTCGCTTAGCTTAGCTTCGCCTCGCTTCGATTAGCTTTGCTTCGCTTTGCTTAGCTTCGCGTTTGCTTCACTTAGCTTTGCTTCGCTTCGCTACGATTAGGTTCGTGTTCGCTTCGCATAGCTTCGCTTCGCTTCGCTTCACTTAGCTTCGCATCACTTCCCTTAGCTTCGCTTCGCTTCGCTTCGCTTTGCTTCTCTTCGCTTCTCTTCGCTTCGCTTCGCTTTGCTTAGCTTCACTTGGCTTGGCTTCGCTTTGATTAGCTTCGCTTCGCTTCACTTTGCCCCGCTTCGCTTCGCTTAGCTTTTCTTCCCTTCGCTTAGCTTCGTGATCGCTTTGCTTAGCTTCGCATAGCTTCGCATCGCTTCGCTTAGGTTCGCTTTGCTTCACTTTGGTTAGCTTTGCTTCGCTCTGCTTCGCTTAGCTTCGCATCGCTTCGCTTAGCTTCGCTTTGCTTAGCTTTGCTTCGCTTCGCTTGGCTTTGCTTCGCTTTGCTTGGCTTCGCTTCGCTTTGCTTCTCTTAGCTTCACTTAGCTTTGCTTCGCTTTGCTTAGTTTTGCTCCGCTTCTCTTCCCTTCTCTTCACTTAGCTTCGCTTTGCTTTGCTTAGCTTCGCTTTCTTTCGCTTAGTTTCGCTTAGCTACCCTTCGCTTTGCTTAGCTTTGCTTCGCTTTGCTTAGCTTCGCTTCGCTTCGCTTAGCTTGGCTTCGCTTCGCTTCGCTTCGATTAGTTTCGTGTTCACTTCGCTTAGCTTCACTTCGCTTCTCTTAGCTTCACTTAGCTTCGCTTCGCTTCGCGTCGCTTCTCTTAGCTTCGCTTCACTTCGATTAGCTTTGCTTCGCTTAGCTTAGCTTTGCTTAGCCTTCTTAGCTTCGCTTCGCTTCGGTTATCTTCGCTTAGCTTCGCTTAGCTTCCCTTCGCATCGCTTAGCATCGCTTAGCTTGGCTTAGCTTGGCTTAGCTTCGCTTTGCTTCCCTTAGCTTCGCTTAGCTTTGCTTAGCTTCGCTTAGCTTCTCTTAGCTTCGCTTAGCTTCGCTTCGCTTTGTTAGAATTAAGGAATACTCAAAATATATATCCGAAATTCTGGACAGAAAAGTCGTCTTCACAAGAAACCACGTCGATGAAAAATCTAGAAGTTGGAATGTCGCGAAAATCGGATATGTTTTAGCTTGTAATCTTAGCTACTGTTCGCAATTTGAATTACGTCGTTTGATGGAGTATCCGCTACGCTATGTGTTTCGACGCACTAGAGGGTAAGCTGTAGGTGGAGAAAAGTTCAATCAAAGTTCAAGAATCTCACAAGGAATTAGAGGAGCAAGAGAAAGGTTGAGATAGAAGAGAGGGATGAGAGGGAATGTCCTAAGAGAGTCCCCAACCAAGGAAACCCCATAAGCACAAAGATTCCCCCCGTATAGGAACCCCAACTTTGACATTTGTCCCTTCCCAACCAATCCATCCAAGTTGGCCACCCTTGCCAACCTAGCTTGGTAGTTCCCAACCAATTTGCAGCTGTTACAGTGGAGTGACAAATTTTCCCAACCCCAAAGGTCCCAACTCCATATAGAGTCACCCCACAACTTCACTTAGTAACCGCCGCAATTGTAACACAAGCTTATGAACTTTGAATCTTCATAGCTTTCGCGTTCTTGCTCCGATTGAAGCGATTCTTGTTGCGTCGCAAAAATCTTCTAAAGATCTGTCATCACAAATACCTGCTCAGACAGAATAACTCTAGAACACACACCACACAAATTCTTTCACACACAGTCAAACCATACATGCGAATTGAAACAAGGGATGGGAGGCAGACAGAATGTGATAGCATATGATGACATCACACAACACGCTTAGCTTCACTTCGCTTTGCTTAGCTTTGCTTAGCTTCGCTTAACTTCGCTTCGCTTTGCTTAGCTTCGCTTAGCTTCGCTTCGCTTCGCTAAGCTTCCCTTCGCTTCCCTTAGCTTCGCTTCGCTTCCCTTAGCTTCGCTTCGCTTCTCTTAGCTTTGCTTAGCTTCGCTTCGCTTCTCTTAGCTTTGCTTAGCTTCTCTTCGCTTCTCTTTGCTTCGCTTTGCTTTGCTTCGCATCGCTTAGCTTCGCTTCGCTTCGATTAGCTTCGCTTCGCTTTGCTTAGCTTCGCTTAGCTTAGCCTAGCTTTGCTTTGCTTAGCTTCGCTTTGCTTAGCTTCGCTTCGCTTTGCTTAGCTTCGCTTAGTTTTGCTTAGCTTTGCTTCGCTTTGCTTAGCTTCGCTTAGCTTCCCTTCACTTTGCTTAGCTTCGCTTAGCTTTACTTTGCTTCGCTTAGCTTCGCTTCGCTTCACTTTGCCCTGCCTCGCTTCGCTTAGCTTCGCTTCCCTTCCCTTAGCTTCGTGATAGCATTGCTTAGCGTCGCTTCGCTTAGCTTTTCTTCGCTTTGATTGGCTTAGCTTCGCTTAGATTCTTTTAGCTTTGCTTCGCTTTGCTTTGTTTCTTTTAGCTTCGCTTCGCTTCGCTTTGCTTGCCTTGTTTCTTTTAGCTTCGCTCCGCTTCGCTTAGCTTCGCTTAGCTTCCTTTCGCTTTGATTAGCTCTGCTTCCCTTCGCTTAGCTTCGCGTTCGCTTCGTTTAGCTTCGCTTCGATTAGGTTCTTGTTCGCTTCGCTTAGCTTTGCTTCTCTTCGCTTCGATTAGCTTCGCTTCGCTTCGCATAGCTTTGCTACGCTTCGCATAGCTTCGCTTCGCTTTGCTTAGCTTCGCTTCGCTTCACTAAGCTTTGCTTAGCAACGCTTAGCTTTGCTTCGCTTCCCTTAGCTTCGCTTCGCTTTGCTAAGCTTTGCTTCGCTTCGCGTAGCTTCGCTTCGCTTTGCTTAGCTTTGCTTCGCTTAGCTTAGCTTCGCTTCGCTTCACTTTGCCCCGCTTCACTTTGCTTAGCTTCGATTCCCTTTGCTTAGCTTCGTGATCACTTTGCTTAGCTTCGCTTCTCTTTACTTCGCTTAGCTTCGCTTCGCTTAGCTTAGCTTAGCTTCGCTTAGCTTCACTTCGCTTCGCTTAGCTTCGCTCCGCTTAGCTTCGCTTAGCTGTGCATCGCTTCGCTTTGCTTTGCTTAGCTTCGCTTCCCTTCACTTTGCCCCGCTTCGATTCGCTTAGCTTCGCTTAGCTTCGATTTGGTTTGGTTTGCTTCGCTTAGCTTCGCTTTGCTTAGATTCGCTTCGCTAAGCTTCGCTTAGCTTTGCTTCGCTTCACTTCGCTTTGCTTTGCTTCACGTCGCATCGCTTCCCTTAGCTTCGCTTAGCTTTGCTTAGCATCGCTTTGCTTAGCTTCGCTTCGCTTCGCTTAGCCTCGCTTTGCTTAGCTTTGCTTAGCTCCTTCACTTCGCTTAGCTTTGCTTAGCATCGCTTCGCTTAGCTTCGCTTCGCTTCGCTTAGCCTCGCTTTGCTTCTCTAAACTTCGCTTCGCTTCTCTTCGCTTTGCTTCGCTTAGCTTCGCTTAGCTTTGTTTCGCTTCGCTTAGCTTAGCTTCGCTTAGCTTCACTTCGCTTCGCATAGCTTCGCTTCGCTTGGCTTCCCTTCCCTTCGCTTAGCTTCGCTTTACTTCGCTAAGCTTCGCTTCCTTTCGCTTAGCTTCGCTTTGCTTCGCTTCGCTTTGCTTAGCTTCGCTTCGCTTTGCTTCGCTTAGCTTCGCTTCGCTTTGCTTAGGTTTCCTTCGCTGAGCTTCGCTTCGCTTCGCTTGGCTTTGCTTAGCTTCGCTTTGCCTCGCTTAGCTTTGCTTTGCTTCGCTTCGCTTAGCTTTGGTTTGCTTCGCTTAGCTTCGCTTTGCTTAGATTCGCTTCGCTTATCTATGCTTAGCTTTGCTTCGCTTCGATTAGCTTCGCTTAGCTTAGCTTTGCTTCGCTTAGCTCCGGTTAGCTTCGCTTAGCTTCGCTTAGCTTTGCTTTGCTTCACTTAGCTTCGCTTCGCTTCGCTTTGGTTTGCTACGCTTATCTTCGCTTGGCTTTGCTTAGCTTTGCTTCGCCTCGCTTAGCTTTGCTTCGCTTCGCTTAGCTTTGCTTCGCTTCACTTCGCTTCGCTTAGCTTCGTATTCGCTTCGCTTAGATTCGCTCAGCTTTGCTTCCCTTCGCTTAGCTTCATGTCCGCTTTGCTTAGCTTCGCTTCTCTTCGCTTCGCTTAGCTTCGCTTCCCTTTGCTTAGCTTCGCTTCGCTTCGCATAGCTTTGCTGCGCTTAGCTTTGCTTCAGTTTGCTTAGCTTCGCCTTGCTTCACCTAGCTTCGCTTAGCTTTGCTTAGCATTGCTTTGCTTCTCTTCGCTTCGCTTAGCTTCGCTTCGCTTCACTTTGCCCCGCTTGGCTTCGCTTAGCTTCGCTTCCCTTCGCTTAGCTTCGTGATAGCATTGCTTAACCTCGCTTCTCTTCGCTTCGCTTAGCTTTGCTTAGCTTCGCTTTGCTTCGCTTCGCTTAGCTTCGCTTAATTTCTTTTAGCTTCGCTTCGCTTCGCTTCGCTTTGCTTCGCCTTGTTTCTTTTTGCTTCGCTCCGCTTCGCTTAGCTTCGCTTCGCTTTGCTTAGCTTCCCTTCGCTTCAATATGCTTTGCTTCCCTTTGCTTAGCTTTGTGTTCGCTTCGCTTAGCTTTGCTTCGATTAGGTTTATGTTCGCTACGCTTAGCTTTGCTTCTCTTCGCTTCGATTAGCTTCGCTTCGCTTCGCATAGCTTCGCTTCGCTTTGCGTAGCTTCGCTTCGCTTTGCTTAGCTTCGCTTCGCTTCACTAAGCTTCGCTTAGCTTCGCTTAGCTTTGCTTCGCTTCGCTTCGCTTCGCTTCGCTTCGCTTCGCTTCGCTTCGCTTTGCTTAGCTTCTCTTCGCTTTGCTTAACTTCGCTTCGCTTCACTTTGACCCGCTTCGCTTTGCTTAGCTTCGATTCCCTTCGCTTAGCTTTGCTTCACTTTACTTTGCTTAGCTTCGCTTTGCTTAGCTTCGCTTTGCTTAGCTTAGCTTCGCTTAGCTTTGCTTAGCTTCACTTAGCTTCGCTCCGCTTAGCTTTGCTTAGCTTTGCTTCGCTTCGCTTTGCTTTGCTTAGCTTCGCATCCCTTCACTTTGCCCCACTTCGATTCGCTTAGCTTCGCTTCCCTTCGCTTAGCTTCGTGATGGCTTCGCTTTACTTCGCTTTGCATAGCCTCGCTTCGCTTTGCTTAGCTTTGCACGGCTTCGCTTAGCTTCGCTTCGCTTAGCTTCGCTTCGCCTCGGTTAGCTTCGCTTTGCTTTGCTTAGCTTCGTTTAGCTTCGCTTAGCTTTGCTTCGCATCGCTTAAGTTTGCTTAGCCTCACGTCGCTTCGCTTAGCTTTGCTTCGCTTCGCTTCACTGAGCTTAGCTTCGCTTAGCTTCGCTTCGATTTGCTTAGCTTCGCTTCGCTTCGCTTAGCTTTGCTTCGCTTCGCTTAGCTTCGCTTTGCTTCGCTTCGTTTCGCTTTGCTTCGCTTAGCTTCCCTTAGCTTCGCTTTGCTTAGCTTCGCTTCGCTTAGCTTCGCTTTGCTTCGCTTCGCTTAGCTTCGCTTCGCTTAGCTTCGCTTCGCTTTGCTTTGCTTACCTTCCCTTCACTTTGCTTCGCTTAGCTTCCTTTAGCTTTGCTTCGCTTTGCTTCGCTTTGCATCGCTAGGCTTCGCTTAGGTTCGCTTAGCTTTGCTTCGCTTCGCTTAGCTTCGCTTAGCTTTGCTTTGCTTCGCTTAGCTTCGTTTAGCTTCGCTTAGCTTCGCTTTGCTTCTCTTTGCTTTGCTTTGCTTCGCTTTGCTTTGCTTAGCTTCGCTTAGCTTCGCTTAGTCTTGCTTCGCTTCGCTTCGCTTCGTGTCGCATCGCTTCCTTTAGCTTTGCTTCACTTAGCTTCGCTTCGCTTAGCTTCGCTTCTCTTCGCGTAGCCTCGCTTTGCTTCTCTAAACTTCACTTTGCTTCGCTTCGCTTCTCTTCGCTTCTCTTCGCTTAGCTTCGCTTAGCTTCGCTTAGCTTTGCTTCGCTTTGCTTAGCTTTGCTTAGCTTTGTTCCGCTTTGCTAAGCTTCGCTACGCTTAGCTTCGCTTGGCTTCGCTTCGCTTCCCTTAGCTTCGCTTCGCTTCTCTTAGCTTCGCTTACCTTTGCTTTGCTTCGCTTAGCTTCGTTTAGCTTCGCTTAGCTTCGCTTTGCTTCTCTTTGCTTTGCTTTGCTTCGCTTCGCTTAGCTTCGCTTCGCTTAGCTTTGCTTCTCTTCGCGTAGCCTCGCTTTGCTTCTCTAAACTTCACTTTGCTTCGCTTCGCTTCTCTTCGCTTCTCTTCGCTTAGCTTTGCTTAGCTTCGCTTAGCTTTGCTTCGCTTTGCTTAGCTTTGCTTAGCTTTGTTCCGCTTTGCTAAGCTTCGCTACGCTTAGCTTCGCTCTGCTTCGCTTGGCTTCGCTTCGCTTCCCTTAGCTTCGCTTCGCTTCTCTTAGCTTCGCTTACCTTTGCTTTGCTTCGCTTAGCTTCGTTTAGCTTCGCTTAGCTTCGCTTTGCTTCTCTTTGCTTTGCTTTGCTTCGCTTTGCTTGGCTTAGCTTTGCTTAGCTTTGCTTAGCTTTGCTTCGCTTCGCTTCGCTTCGCTTCGCTTCGTGTCGCATCGCTTCCCTTAGCTTCGCTTCGCTTGGCTTCGCTTCTCTTCGCTTAGCCTCGCTTTGCTTCTCTAAACTTCGCTTCGCTTCTCTTCGCTTCTCTTCGCTTTGCTTCGCTTAGCCTCGCTTAACTTCGCTTAGCTTTGCTTCGCTTCGCTTAGCTTAGCTTCGCTTTGCTTCGCTTCGCTTTGCTTAGCTTTGCTTAGCTTTGTTCCGCTTTGCTAAGCTTCGCTTCGCTTAGCTTCGCTTTGCTTCGCTTAGCTTTGCTTAGCTTTGCTTCACTTCCCTTAGCTTTGCTTCGCATCTCTTAGGTTCGCTTAGCTTTGCTTCGCTTTGCTTAGCTTCGCTTAGCTTCGCTTTGCTTCTCTTAGCTTCGCTTCGCTCTGGTTAGCTTCATGTTCGCTTTGCTTAGCTTCGTGTTCGCTTCTCTTCGCTTCGGTTCGCTTAGCTTCGCTTCGCTTTGCTTCGCTTAGATTCGCTTAGCTTCACTTAGCTTTGCTTCGCTTGGCTTAGCTTCGCTTCGCTTAGCTTCGCTTAGCTTCGCTTCGCTTCGCTTAGCTTCGCTTAGCTTTGCTTTGCTTCGCTTAGCTTCTTTTAGCTTCGCTTAGCTTTGCTTTGCATCAATTAGCTTTGCTTCAATTCGCTTCGCTTCGCTTCGCTTCGCTTCGCTTCGTGTCGCATCGCTTCCCTTAGCATCGCTTCGCTTAGCTTTGCTTCTCTTCGCATAGCCTCGCTTTGCTTCTCTAAACTTCGCTTCGCTTCGCGTCGCTTCTCTTCGCTTCTCTTTGCTTTGCTTCGCTTAGCTTCGCTTAGCTTTGCTTAGCTTTGCTCCGCTTTGCTTAGGTTCGCTTCGCATAGCTTCGCTTCGCTTCCCTAAGCTTTGCTTCGCTTCTCTTAGCTTTGCTTAGCTTTGCTTCCCTTTGCTTAGCTTCGTTTCGCTTCGCTTCGCTTCGCTTAGCTTTGCTTTGCTTCTCTTAGCTTCGCTTTGCTCTGGTTAGCTTCGTGTTCGCTTCGCTGAGCTTCATGTTCGCTTCGCTTAGCTTCGCTTTGCTTTGTTTCGCTTCGCTTAGCTTCGCTTCGCTTCTCTTAGCTTCGCTTCGCTTCGAGTAGCTTCGCTTCGCTTCGATTAGCTTTGCTTAGCTTCGCGTTCGCTTTGCTTAGCTTTGCGTTCGCTTCGCTTAGCTTCGCTTCGCTTTGATTAGCTTCGTCTTCGCTTAGCTTAGCTTCGCTTCTCTTCGCTTCGCTTAGCTTTGCTTTGCTTCGCTTAGCTTCGCATCGCTTCACTTAGCTGTGATTCGCTTTGCTTCGCTTAGCTTCGCTTAGCTTTGTTTCGCTTCGCTTAGCTTAGCTTCGTGGTGGCTTCGCTTAGCTTCACTTTACTTCGCTTTGCATAGCTTCGCTTCGCTTTGCTTAGCTTTGCTTTGCTTTGCTTAGCTTCGTTTAGCTTCGCTTAGCTTTGCTTCGCATCGCTTAAGTTCCCTTAGCTTCACTTCGCATCGCTTAGCTTTGTTTCGCTTCACTTCACTGAGCTTAGCTTCGCTTAGCTTTGCTTCGATTTGCTTAGCTTCGCTTAGCTTTGCTTCGCTTCGCTTAGCTTCGCTTTGCTTCGCTTCGTTTCGCTTAGCTTTGCTTCGCTTTGCTTAGCTTCGCTTTGCTTCGCTTCGTTTCGCTTAGCTTCGCTTCGCTTAGCTTCGCTTAGCTTTGCTTAGCTTCGCTTTGCTTACCTTCGCTTAGCTTAGCTTCGCTTAGCTTCGCTTTGCTTCGATTCGCTTCGATTCGCTTCGCTCCGCTTAGCTTTGCTTTGCTTAGCTTAGCTTTGCTTAGCTTCGTTTACCTTCGCTTCGCTTAGGTTCACATCGCTTCGCTTAGCTTTGCTTCGCTTCGCTCAGCCTCGCTTCGCTTCGCTTAGCTTCGCTTCGCTTTGCTTAGCTTCGCTTCGCTTAGATTTGCTTCGCTTAGCTTCCCTTAGCTTCGCTTCGCTTAGCTTCACTTCGCTTTGCTTAGCTTCGCTTCGCTTCGGTTAGCTTCGCTTTGCATCGCTAAGCTTCGCTTCGCTTGGCTTAGCTTCGCTTCGCTTAGCTTTGCTTCGCTTCACATTGCTTCGCTTAGCTTTGCTTTGCTTCGCTTAGCTTTGCTTCGCTTCGCTTAGCTTCGCTTAGCTTCTCTTTGCTTTGCTTCACATTGCTTCGCTTAGCTTTGCTTTGCTTCGCTTAGCTTCGTTTAGCTTCGCTTAGCTTCGCTTTGCTTCTCTTTGCTTTGCTTTGCATCGCTTAGCTTTGCTTTGCTTCGCTTAGCTTTGCTTCACTTAGCTTCGCTTAGCTTTGCTTTGCTTCTCTTTGCTTCGCTTTGCTTTGCTTTGCTTCGCTTCGCTTAGCTTTGCTTTGCTTCCCGTAGCTTTGCTTCGCTTCGCTTTGCTTTGCTTTGCTTCGCTTTGCTTTGCTTCGCTTCGCTTAGCTTTGCTTTGCTTCGCTTTGCTTAGCTACGCTTAGCTTCGCTTTGCTTCGCTTAGCTTCGTTTAGCTTCGCTTCGCTTTGCTTCGCTTTGCTTCGCTTTGCTTTGCTTCGCTTCGCTTCGCTTCGCTTTGCTTTGCTTCGCTTCCCTTAGCTTCGCTTGGCTTTGCTTAGCATCGCTTCGCTTAGCTTCGCTTCGCTTCACTTAGCCTCGCTTTGCTTCTCTAAACTTCGCTTCGCTTCGCTTAGCTTCGTTTAGCTTGGCTTAGCTTTGTTTCGCTTGGCTTAACTTCGCTTCGCTTTGCTTAGCTTTGCTTAGCTTTGCTTCTCTTAGCTTCGCTTCGCTTCGCTTCGCTTCGCTTTGCTTAGCTTCGCTTTGCTTAGCTTCGCTTTGCTTCCCTTAGCTTCTCCTCGCTTCTCTTGACTTCGCTTAGCTTCGCTTAGCTTCGCTTTGCTTCTCTTAGCTTCGCTTCGCTTCGCTTCGCTTACCTTCGTGCGCGTTTCGCTAAGCTTCGTGTTCTCTTCGCTTCGCTTAGCTTCGCTTAGCTTTGCTTCGCTTCGCTTTGCTTCGCTTAGCTTTGCTTCACCTTGCTTCGCTTAGCTTCGCTTAGCTTCGCTTAGCTTTGCTTCGCTTCGCTGAGCTTCGCTTCGCTTTTCTTAGATTCGCTTCGCTTCGATTAGCTTTGCTTCGCTTCGATGAGCTTTGCTTCGCTTCGCTTAGCTTCGCTTCGCTTTGATTAGCTTCGTCTTCGCTTCACTTAGCTTCGCTTCTCTTCGCTTCGCTTAGCTTCGCTTCGCTTCTCTTAGCTTCGCTTTTATTCGCTTAGCCTCGCTTAGCTTCACTTAGCTTTGCTTCGCTTCCCTTAGCTTTGCTTCGCTTCGCTTAGCTTAGCTTCGCCTCGCTTCGATTAGCTTTGCTCCGCTTTGCTTAGCTTCGCGTTTGCTTCACTTAGCTTTGCTTCGCTTCGCTACGATTAGGTTCGTGTTCGCTTCGCATAGCTTCGCTTCGCTTCGCTTCACTTAGCTTCGCATCACTTCCCTTAGCTTCGCTTCGCTTCGCTTCGCTTTGCTTCTCTTCGCTTCTCTTCGCTTCGCTTCGCTTTGCTTAGCTTCACTTGGCTTGGCTTCGCTTTGATTAGCTTCGCTTCGCTTCACTTTGCCCCGCTTCGCTTCGCTTAGCTTTTCTTCCCTTCGCTTAGCTTCGTGATCGCTTTGCTTAGCTTCGCATAGCTTCGCATCGCTTCGCTTAGCTTCGCTTTGCTTCACTTTGGTTAGCTTTGCTTCGCTCTGCTTCGCTGAGCTTCGCATCGCTTCGCTTAGCTTCGCTTTGCTTAGCTTCGCTTCGCTTCGCTTGGCTTTGCTTCGCTTTGCTTGGCTTCGCTTCGCTTTGCTTCTCTTAGCTTCACTTAGCTTTGCTTCGCTTTGCTTAGCTTCGCTCCGCTTCTCTTCCCTTCTCTTCACTTAGCTTCGCTTTGCTTTGCTTAGCTTCGCTTCCTTTCGCTTAGTTTCGCTTAGCTACCCTTCGCTTTGCTTAGCTTTGCTTCGCTTTGCTTAGCTTCGCTTAGCTTGGCTTCGCTTCGCTTCGCTTCGATTAGCTTCGTGTTCACTTCGCTTAGCTTCACTTCGCTTCTCTTAGCTTCACTTAGCTTCGCTTCGCTTCGCGTCGCTTCTCTTAGCTTCGCTTCACTTCGATTAGCTTTGCTTCGCTTAGCTTAGCTTTGCTTAGCCTTCTTAGCTTCGCTTCGCTTCGGTTATCTTCGCTTAGCTTCGCTTAGCTTCCCTTCGCATCGCTTAGCATCGCTTAGCTTGGCTTAGCTTGGCTTAGCTTCGCTTTGCTTCCCTTAGCTTCGCTTAGCTTTGCTTAGCTTCGCTTAGCTTCTCTTAGCTTCGCTTAGCTTCGCTTCGCTTTGTTAGAATTAAGGAATACTCAAAATATATATCCGAAATTCTGGACAGAAAAGTCGTCTTCACAAGAAACCACGTCGATGAAAAATCTAGAAGTTGGAATGTCGCGAAAATCGGATATGTTTTAGCTTGTAATCTTAGCTACTGTTCGCAATTTGAATTACGTCGTTTGATGGAGTATCCGCTACGCTATGTGTTTCGACGCACTAGAGGGTAAGCTGTAGGTGGAGAAAAGTTCAATCAAAGTTCAAGAATCTCACAAGGAATTAGAGGAGCAAGAGAAAGGTTGAGATAGAAGAGAGGGATGAGAGGGAATGTCCTAAGAGAGTCCCCAACCAAGGAAACCCCATAAGCACAAAGATTCCCCCCGTATAGGAACCCCAACTTTGACATTTGTCCCTTCCCAACCAATCCATCCAAGTTGGCCACCCTTGCCAACCTAGCTTGGTAGTTCCCAACCAATTTGCAGCTGTTACAGTGGAGTGACAAATTTTCCCAACCCCAAAGGTCCCAACTCCATATAGAGTCACCCCACAACTTCACTTAGTAACCGCCGCAATTGTAACACAAGCTTATGAACTTTGAATCTTCATAGCTTTCGCGTTCTTGCTCCGATTGAAGCGATTCTTGTTGCGTCGCAAAAATCTTCTAAAGATCTGTCATCACAAATACCTGCTCAGACAGAATAACTCTAGAACACACACCACACAAATTCTTTCACACACAGTCAAACCATACATGCGAATTGAAACAAGGGATGGGAGGCAGACAGAATGTGATAGCATATGATGACATCACACAACACGCTTAGCTTCACTTCGCTTTGCTTAGCTTTGCTTAGCTTCGCTTAACTTCGCTTCGCTTTGCTTAGCTTCGCTTAGCTTCGCTTCGCTTCGCTAAGCTTCCCTTCGCTTCCCTTAGCTTCGCTTCGCTTCTCTTAGCTTCGCTTCGCTTCTCTTAGCTTTGCTTTCGCTTCGCTTCTCTTAGCTTTGCTTAGCTTCTCTTCGCTTCTCTTTGCTTCGCTTTGCTTCGCTTCGCATCGCTTAGCTTCGCTTCGCTTCGATTAGCTTCGCTTCGCTTTGCTTAGCTTCGCTTAGCTTAGCCTAGCTTTGCTTTGCTTAGCTTCGCTTTGCTTAGCTTCGCTTCGCTTTGCTTAGCTTCGCTTAGTTTTGCTTAGCTTTGCTTCGCTTTGCTTAGCTTCGCTTAGCTTCCCTTCACTTTGCTTAGCTTCGCTTAGCTTTACTTTGCTTCGCTTAGCTTCGCTTCGCTTCACTTAGCTTCGCTTCGCTTTGCTTAGCTTCGCTTAGCTTCGCTTAGCTTCCCTTTGCTTCGCTTAGCTTCGCTTAGCTATGCTTGGCTTCGCTTAGCTTCGCTTAGCTTCGCTGTGCTTCGCTTACCTTCGCTTCCCTTAGCTTTGCTTCGCTACGCTTAGCTTCGCTTCGCTTCTCTTCGCTTACCTTCGCTTCGCTTCGCTTTGCTTCTCTTAGCTTCGCTTTGGTTCGCTTAGCTTCGCTTCGCTTCTCTTTGCATCTCTTCGCTTAGCCTCGCTTCGCTTTGCTTAACTTCGCTTAGTTATTTTTCGCTTTGCTTAACTTTGCTTTGCTTCGCTTAACTTCGCTTCGCTTCGCTTTGCTTAGCTTCGCTTAGTTATTTTTCGATTTGCTTAACTTCGCTTTGCTTCGCTTAGCTTCGCTTCGCTTTGCTTAGCTTCGCTTCGCTTCTCTTTGCTGCGCTTAGCTTCACTTCGCTTGGCTTTGCTTCGCTTCCCTTAGCCTCGCTTCACTTCTCTTAGCTTCTCTTTGCTTCGCTTAGCTTCGCTTGGTTTCGCTTAGCTACGCTTCGCTTCGCTTAGCTAGACTTTGCTTCGCTTAGCTTTGCTTGGCTTCCCTGCACTTCGCTTAGCTTCGCTTCGCTTTCCTTAGCTTTGCTTCGCTCCGCTTAGCTTCGCTTAGCTTTGATTCGCTTCGCTTAGATTGGCTTAGCTTCGCTTCGCTTCGCTTAGCATTGCTTCGCTTCCCTTAGCTTCGCTTCGCTTAGCTTCGCTTTGCTTCTCTTAGCTTCAAATAGCTTCGCTTCGCTTCCCTTAGATTCGCTTAGCTTCGCTTCACTTCTCTTAGCTACGCTTAGCTTCGCTTCGCTTCCCTTAGCTTCGCTTCGCTTTGCTTCCCTTAGAATCTCTTCGCTTAGCTTCGCTTCGCTTCGCAAAGCTTCGCTTCGCTTAGCTTCGCTTAGCTTCGCTTCACATCGCTTAGCTTCAATTCGCTTCTCTTCGCTTCTCTCTGCTTCGCTTCGCGTAGCTTCGCTTCGCATCGCTCAGCTTTTCTTCACTTAGCTTTGCTCCGCTTCAATTAGCTTCGCTTAGCTTCGGTTTGCTTCGCTTCGCTTCTCTTCGCTTCACTTCGCTTAGCTTCACTTAGCTTAGCTTTGCTTTACTTAGCTTCCCTTGGCTTCTCTTCGCTTCGCTACGCCTAGCTTAGCTTCGCTTCGCTTCTCTTCACTTAGCTTCGCTTATCATCGCTGCGCTTCACTTAGCTTCGCTTCGCTTCTCTTCGCTTCGCTTCGCTTTGCTTACCTTCGCTTTGATATTTTTTGCTTCGCTTAACTTTGCTTTGCTTCGCGTAGCTTTGCTTAGCTTCGCTTAGCTTCTCTTCTTTTAGCTTAGCTTTGTTTCGCTTCTCTTAGCTTCGCTTCGCTTCGCTTAGCTTCGCTTCGCTTTGCTTAGCTTTGCTTAGCTTTGCTTCGCTTCCCTTAGCTTCGCTTCACAACGCTTGGCTTCTCTTCGCTTCGCTTTGCTTTGCTTAGCTTCGCTTCATGTCGCTTAGCTTCGCTTCGCTTTGCTTAGCTTTGCTTAGCTTCGCTTAGCTTCCCTTAGCTTCTCTTAGCTTTTGCTAAGCTTCGCTACGCTTCACTTCGCTTCTCTTCGCTTCTCTTCACTTCGCTTCGCTTCTCTTCGCTTCTCTACGCTTCGCTTTGCTTCTCTTTGCTTCGCTTCTCTTCGCTTCGCTTCGCTTTGCTTCGCGTCGCTTCGCTTAGCTTTGCTTCGCTTAGCTTCGCTTCGCATCGATTAGCTTCGCTTAGCTTCGCTTCGCCTTGTTAAGCTTTGCTTCGCTTCGCTTTGCTTAGCATCGCTTAGCTTCGCTTCGCTTAGCTTCGCTTCGCTTAGCTTCGCTTCGCTTGGCTTCGCTTGGCTTCGCTTGGCTTCCCTTAGCTTCGCTTAGCTTCGTTTAGCTTCACTTAGCTTCGCTTTGCTTCGCTCAGATTCGCTTGGCTTTGCTTAGCTTCGCTTGGCTTCGCTTAGCTTCGCTTCGCTTTGCTTAGCTTCGCTTAGTTTTGCTTAGCTTCGCTTCGCTTCGCTTAGCTTCGCTTAGCTTCGCTTAGCTTCGTTTAGCTTCCCTTCGCTTCGCCTAGCTTCGCTTTGCTTCCCTTAGCTTCGCTTAGCTTTGCTTCTTTTCGCTTAGCTTTGCCTAGCTTTGCTTAGCTTTGCTTGGCTTCGCTTGGCCTCGCTTATCTTCGCTTCGCTTCGCTTAGCTTCGCTTCGCTTGGCTTCGCTTTGCTTCTCTTAACTTTGCTTAGCTTCGCTTCGCTTAGCTTCGCTTCGCTTCTCTTAGCTTCGCTTTGCTTAGCTTCGCTTCTCTTAAATTCGCTTCGCTTAGCTTTGCTTCGGTTCCCTTAGCTTCCCTTGGCTTCGCTTGGCTTCGCTTATCTTTGCTTAGCTTCGCTTCGCATAGCTTCGCTTCGTTTGCTTAGCTTCGCTTGGTTTCGCTTCGCTTATCTTCGCTTCGCTTCACTAAGCTTTGCTTCGCTTCACTTAGCTTCGCTTCGCTTAGCATAGCTTGGCTTCGCTTCGCGTAGCTTTGCTTAGCTTTGCTTCGCTTCGCTTAGCTTCGCTTCGCTTCGCTTAGCTTTGCCTAGCTTTGCTTAGCTTCGCTTAGCTTTGCCTAGCTTTGCTTTGCTTCGCTCTGCTTCGCTTCGCTTCGCATAGCTTCGCTTCGCTTCTCTTAGCTTCGCTTTGCTTCGCTTCTCTTAGCTTCGCTTTGCTTCGCTTCAATTAGCTGCGCTTCCCTTAGCTTCGCTTCGCTTCTCTTCGCTTCTCTTTGCTTTGCTTCGCTAAGCTTCGCTTTGCTTAGCTTCGCTTAGCTTTGCTTGGCTTCGTTTGGCATCGCTTACCTTCGGTTCGCTTAGCTTTGCTTGGCTTTGCTTAGCTTCGCTTTGCTTTGATAGCTTCGCTTAGGTTCGCTTAGCTTCCCTTCGCTTCGCTTAGCTTCGCTTCGCATCCCTTAGCTTCGCTTAGCTTCGCTTAGCTTCTCTTAGCTTTGCTAAGCTTCGCTTCGCTTCACATCGCTTCTCTTCGCTTCGCTTCTCTTCGCTTCTCTTCGCTTCGCTTCGCTTAGCTTCGCTTCGCTTTGATTAGCTTCGCTTTGCTTCGCTTAGCTTCGCTTAGCTTCGCTTCGCTTTGATTAGCTTTGCTTTGCTTCTCTTCGCCTCACTTTGCTTCGCTTCGCTTAGCTTCGCTTTGCTTCTCTTAGCTTCCCTTCGCTTCTCTTTGCTTCTCTTAACTTCGCTTCGCTTAGCTTTGCTTTGCTTCGCTTCGCTTCCCTTAGCTTCGCTTCGCTTCGCTTAGCTTTGCTTCACTTCGCTTAGCTTCGCCTTGCTTCCCTTAGCTTTGCTTCGCTACGCTTTGCTTCGCTTCGCTTCTCTTAACTTCGCTTTGCTTAGCTTCGTTTAGCTTCGCTTCGCTTCGCTTGGCTTTGCTTCACTTCGCTTAGCTTCGATTCCCATCGCTTAGCTTCGCTTCGCTTCCCTTAGCTTCGCTTCTCTTTGCTTAGCTTCACTTAGCTTCGCTTCGCTTCACTTAGCTTCACTTGGCTTCGCTTGGCTTCGCTTAGCTTCACTTTGCTTCGCTTCGTTTAGCTTCGCTACGCTTTGCTTAGCTTCGCTTAGTTTCGCTTAGCTTCGCTTTGCTTCTCTTCGCTTCTCTTCGCTTAGCTTCCCTTCGCTTTGCTTAGCTTCGCTTCTCTTTGCTTAGCTTCAGTTGGCTTTGCTTAGCTTCGCTTGGCTTCACTTAGCTTCGCTTGGCTTCACTTAGCTTCGCTTCGCTTTGCTTAGCTTCGCTTCGCAACTCTTCGCTTCTCTTTGCTTCGCTTCGCTTAGGTTCACTTCGCTTCGCTTAGCTTCGCTTCTCTTTGCTTAGCTTCGCTTAGCTTCGCTTGGCTTTGCTTGGCTTTGCTTGGCTTCGCTTGGCTTCGCATCGCTTAGCTTCGCTTCGCTTTGCTTAGCTTCGCTTAGTTTCGCTTAGCTTCGCTTCGCTTCGCTTACCTTCCCTTCGCTTAGCTTTGCTTCCCTTCGCTTAGCTTCGCTTAGATTTGCTTAGCTTCGCTTAGCTTCGCTTCGCTTCCCTTAGCTTTGCTTAGCTTTGCTTCGCTTCCATTAGCTTTGCTTCGCTACGCTTAGCTTCGCATCGCTTCTCTTAGCTTCGCTTCGCTTCTCTTCACTTCTCTTAACTTCGCTTCGCTTCGCTTTGCTTCTCTTAGCTTCGCTTAGCTTCGCTTCGGTTCGCTTAGCTTCGCTTTGCTTCTCTTCGCTTCACTTTGCTTTGCTTAGCTTCCCTTCGCGTCGCTTTGCTTCGCTTAGCCTCACTTTGCTTTGCTTAGCTTCGCTCAGCTTCGCTTAGCTATTTTTCGCTTCGCTTAACTTCGCTTCGCTTCTCTTTGCTGTGCGTAACTTCGATTCGCTTTGCTTAGCTTCCCTTCCCTTAGCTTCGCTTCACTTCTCTTAGCTTCTCTTTGCTTCGCCTAGCTTCGCTTGGCTTCGCTTAGCTACGCTTCACTTCGCTTAGCTTTGCTTAGCTTTGCTTAGCTTCGCTTAGCTTCCCTTCGCTTCGCTTAGCTTTGCTTAGCTTCGCTTTGCTTCCCTTAGCTTTGCTTCGCTCCGATTAGGTTCGCTTAGTTTTGATTCGCTTCGCTTAGCTTGCCTTTGCTTTGCTTCGCTTCGCTAAGCATCGCTTTGCTTCCCTTAGCTTCGCTCCGCTTTGCTTAGCTTCGCTTCGCTTCTCTTAGCTTCGCATAGCTTCGCTTTGCTTCCCTTAGCTTCGCTTAGCTTCGCTTAGCTTCGCTTAGCTTCGATTCACTTCTCTTAGCTTCGCTTAGCTTCGCTTTGCTTCCCTTAGCTTCGCTTCGCTTCGCTTCCCTTAGCTGTTATAATCACAATAGGCTTAGATGTGCCTATAATGAGAGATAGAGAGCACAGTCGGATTTCCGTTAGACGGCTTCAAATATTGATAGCTATCTGGTCGCTGAATGAAACGGTGATCTGTAAGTTGGATCTAGAGCGCGTGGCTGTCGTCTATCAGCAGCAAGTTGAATCATGAAATTCCATGAAGATTTGACGACGCTATGGCGGTTTGACTGGCAGGAGGTATAGCAGCCACTATAGGCTTGGAAGTACAAACTTAGCAAGAAGAGTTCGAGAGGGAGATAGTTCCCAGCCTCTACATACCCCAAGAGCCGAGGTCCAGGTTGGTGGTACACCACCACAGAGTCCCCAACCATGAAGAGTCTCGAAACCAACCCTCCAAGGGGCTACACCAAGTGAAATGTAACACTACACGAAGTAACGTTACACCAAATCTTCCTCCTCGCCCTCTGCCCCTTCCACAGCCGTGCCCACGGCCCATGCTTGCAACTCCGGCACCATCGGGACCCGCCAATTCGCGACGGCGGAAATCTTCTTGTAAGATTTCCCGCTTCACATCTTCGAGTGAGAGACGGGGCAGATCTCGATTAAGGTTGATGATGAGCGAGGACCATGAGTCCGGAAGTAAGGCCAGCAGCTTGGTCTTCTTTTGAAGGTCACTGTAGTCCAGATCGGCTCCTTCGAGCCGTGTCAACAAGTCGAAGAATTTCTGCACTCCTTCCTCCACCGGTTCGCCTTCGTCAATTCGAAGTGCCGCCATTTGCCGCTCCAAAACCACAGCCACCGCCGCTGTTGCAGGAGCGTGTACACCATTGAGAGCAGCCCATGCCTTTGGTCCCTTTGCTGGTTCACGCTGAAAAGGCTTGATGTGACGGATTTGGCTGCTCCCCAACGCTTGCCCAAGTAGAAGGTAGCCTTGTGCGCTCTTCCGCACCCACGGGCTCTTCTCCGGGTCGTTCTCGGGGCGCTTCTCCGTTCCTTCCATCACCTCCAGCAGATCATAGTGGTCGAAGATGTTCTCCATCTTGAAGGACCACTCAGCAAAGTTGTCACCGTTGAACTTGTCAAGGCCAAACACTCTAGGCTCATCCCTAGAGGGTCCAAGGCTAGGTTGCATCGGAGCAACGGGTGGATCTTGGTGTTGACCTTGTGCTTGGGCGTCTTCTCTGCCTCCAGCACCTCTGCCATCCCCTTCCTCAGGTCTAGGCATGGTCGAGACGGCTCCAAGGGGCTCTGATACCACTTGTTATAGTCACAATAGGCTTAGATGTGCCTATATTGAGAGATAGAGAGCACAGTCGGATTTCCGTCAGACGGCTTCAAATAATGATAACGATCTGATCGCTGAATCAATCTATGATCTGTAGCTTGGATATAGAGCGCGTTGTTGTTGTCTATCAGCAGCAAGTTGAATCATAAAATTCCATGAAGATTTGACGACGCTATGGCGGTTTGACTGGCAGGAGGTACAGTAGCCACTATAGTCTTAGGAGTACAAACTTAGCAACAAGAGTTCGAGAGGGAGATGGTTCCCAGCCTCTACATACCCCAAGAGCCGAGGTCCAGGTTGGTGGTACACCACCACAGAGTCCCCAACCATGAAGAGTCTCGAAACCAACCCTCCAAGGGGCTACACCAAGTGAAATGTAACACTACACGAAGTAACGTTACTATTTTCACTATTTAATATTTATCCGCGTCCCTTGGGCTTGAAATCTTGAGCTCTTGTTCTTGGATCTGCAAGATAATTTCTTCTTGAGTTGATGGGGGCTTGCTGCACACACCTGCGACACGATGGACACTTCACACTCGACAAAATAGAAAAAACACATGCGACACACAAACGACGACTTCACATGCGAGTTGTAAAAACTCGCTAATGTCTTGACCGACACAAACCACATTGTGATACACCATTCAAACACACACACAAGCACCGGATAGCAATGACATAGACTCACAATTCATTCCATGCCATGCATGCACACACACAAGCAAGGACGACAAGCCGAGTGCAAGCCATAGGGTTGCACCAACATTAGCTTCTCTTCGCTTAGCTTCGCTTCGCTTTGCATAGCTTCGCTTAGCTTCGCTTCGCTTTGCTTATCTTCGCTTCGCATCGCTTAGATTCGATTCGATTCGCTTTGCTTGGCTTACCTTCGCTTCGCTTCGCTTAGCTTTGCTTAGCTTCGCTTCGCTTCTCTTAGCTTCGCTTAGCTTCGCTTCGCTTCTCTTCGCTTTGGTTCGCTTCACTTAGCTTTGCTTCCCTTCAATTAGCTTCGCTTCACTTCTCTTCGCTTCTCTTTGCTTCGCTTAGCCTCGCTTGGCTTCGCTTGGCTTAGCTTTGCTTGGCTTCGCTTCACATTGCTTACCTTCGCTTCGCTTAGCTTTGCTTGGCTTTGCTTCGCTTTGCTTAGCTTCGCTTAGCTTCCCTTCGCTTAGCTTTGCTTTGCATCCCTTAGCTTTGCTTAGCTTTGCTTAGCTTCTCTTAGCTTTTGCTAAGCTTCGCTACGCTTCACTTCGCTTCTCTTCGCTTCGCTTCGCTTCTCTTCGCTTCTCTTCGCTTCGCTTCGCTTCGCTTCGCCTTGATAAGCTTCGCTTCGCTTCGCTTTGCTTAGCATCGCTTAGCTTCACTTCGCTTAGCTTCGCTTCGCTTAGCTTCGCTTCGCTTGGCTTCGCTTAGCTTCTCTTAGCTTTGCTTAGCTTCGCTTAGCTTTGCTTTGCTTCGCTCAGCTTTGCTTGGCTTCGCTCAGCTTCGCTTGGCTTCGCTTAGCTTCGCTTCGCTTTGCTTAGCTTCGCTTAGTTTTGCTTATCTTCGCTTCGCTTCGCTTCGCTTAGCTTCGCTTAGCTTCCCTTTGCTTCGCTTAGCTTCGCTTTGCTTCCCTTAGCTTCGCTTAGCTTCGCTTCCTTTTGCTTAGCTTTGCCTAGCTTCGCTTAGCTTCGCTTGGCTTCGCTTGGCCTCGCTTAGCTTCGCTTCACTTCGCTTAGCTTCGCTTCGCTTGGCTTCGCTTTGCTTCTCTTAACTTTGCTTAGCTTCGCTTCGCTTAGCTTCGCTTCGCTTCTCTTAGCTTCGCTTTGCTTAGCTTCGCTTCTCTTAAATTCGCTTCGCTTAGCTTTGCTTCGCTTCCCTTAGCTTTGCTTGGCTTCGCTTGGCTTCGCTTATCTTCGCTTCGCTTCGCTTAGCTTCGCTTCGCATAGCTTCGCTTCGCTTTGCTTTGGTTCGCTTGGTTTCGCTTCGCTTATCTTCGCTTCGCTTCACTAAGCTTTGCTTCGCTTCACTTAGCTACGCTTTGCTTAGCAAAGCTTGGCTTCGCTTAGCGTAACTTGGCTTTGCTTCGCTGAGCTGAGCTTCGCTTCGCTTAGCTTTGCCTAGCTTTTCTTAGCTTCGCTCTGCTTCGCTTCGCTTTGCATAGCTTCGCTTCGCTTCTCTTAGCTTCGCTTTGCTTCGCTTCACTTAGCTTCGCTTCCCTTAGCTTCGTTTCGCTTCTCTTCGCTTCATTTTGCTTCGCTTCGCTAAGCTTCGCTTCGCTTAGCTTCGCTTCTGTTATAGTCACAATAGGCTTAGATGTGCCTATATGGAGAGATAGAGAGCACAGTCGGATTTCCGTCAGACGGCTTCAAATATTGATAACGATCTGGTCGCTGAATCAATCTGTGATCTGTAAGTTGGATCTAGAGCGTGTTGTTGTCGTCTATCAGCAGCAAGTTGAATCATAAAATTCCATGAAGATTTGACGACACTATGGCGGTTTGACTGGCAGGAGGTACAGTAGCCACTATAGTCTTAGGACTACAAACTTAGCAAGAAGAGTTCGAGAGGGAGATGGTTCCCAGCCTCTACATACCCCAAGAGCCGAGTTCCAGGTTGGTGGTACACCACCACAGAGTCCCCAACCATGAAGAGTCTCGAAACCAACCCTCCAAGGGGCTACACCAAGTGAAATGTAACACTACACGAAGTAACGTTACTATTTTCACTATTTAATATTTATCCGCGTCCCTTGGGCTTGAAATCTTGAGCTCTTGGTCTTGGTTCTGCAAGATAAATTCTTCTTGAGTTGATGGGGGCTTGCTGCACACACCTGCGACACGATGGACACTTCACACTCGACAAAATAGAAATAACACATGCGACACGCAAACGACGACTTGACATGCCAGTTGTAAAAACTCGCTAATGTCTTGACCGACACAAACCACATTGTGATACACCATTCAAACACACACACAAGCACTGGATAGCAATGACATAGACTCACAATTCATTCCATGCCATGCATGCACACACACAAGCAAGGACGACAAGCCGAGTGCAAGCCATAGGGTTGCACCAACAAACTCCCCCTCGGATTGTTGGCCTTAGAATCTGCTCCCCTTAGTTCAGAGCCATCCCAGCAAGCTTGCAACACTTCCAATGCTGCTGCTCAACCAGCCTCTTGGTCATCATATCAGCAGGCTGCGCCGTCGTCTTCACGTAGTGCAACTCCACTTCAGCCGCGGTTACCATGCTCCTCACCCAATGCCACTTCACCTTCATGTGCTTGGTAAGGCCATGAAGAACCGGGTTCTTAGCCAATGCAATAGCACCCTGGCTATCACAATAGAGTGGGGTAGGTCCTTGCTGCTCCTCCCCCAATTCAGCTAGCAAACGCCGCTGCCACACAACCTCTCTTATGGCACGGAAGAGTGCCATGTACTCGGACTCCACCGAGCTCAATGCTTGGTCCACTTGCTTCTTGCTCTCCCAAGCTGTTGGCCCTCCACCAACACAGCAGATGAAACCTCCCACACTTGTCATGTCCTCTGGTTCTGATGCCCAAGATGCATCAGAGAAGGCGGTGAGAAAGAGCCTCCCGGGTTCGACTCCATCCGCACCCTTTTGACGTCTTTGTGCCGCCGCGGAGTATTGCAGTCCAACAGTTGCTGTTTGGCCAAGGTACTTGGCCACCCTCTCTCCAGCTGCTACCTGCTCCTCATTAGGGCATTGGACAACCCTAGCCAGCTGCCCGGTAGAAAAGGCTGCATCCGGCCTTGTGTGAATGGCCGCATACATGAGGCTGCCCACCAAGGAGTGAAAACGGCGCCTCTCCTCTTCACCAACACTTTCCTCCGCTGGTCCTTTCACACACTTGAACCCTGAGGTAAGAGGAGTAGCCACATGACCTTCACTCTTCCCAAAGTTTGCAGCCAAGGCCTCCAAGTACTTCTTTTGATGCACTCGCATCCACCGCTTCTCCACATCTCGCTCAATGTGAAGCCCAAGGTAGTAGTTGACGTCACCAAGGGTCTTGCACTTGAACTTGTCTTGAAGCTTCAGCATCACCTCCTTCACAAGGTCAGAGGAGGGTGAGAATATGAGGATGTCATCCACATAAACCACCATGAAGCTCCTCTGCTCCCCCTCGCCAAGCATGAACAAGGATTGATCGGCCGTTGAGGGAGTGAAGCCGATCGCCTCCAAGACTTCCCGCAGCTTGATGTACCATTGCCTAGGGGCTTGCTTGAGGCCATAGAGTGCTTTCTTCAGCTTCCACACTCTGCCACTCCCATCATTGTACCCCTCTGGCTGCTCCATGTAGGTCTCTTCCTCCAAAACGCCATTGAGGAAGGCCGTTACTATATCCATTTGCTTCACCACCCATCCCTTGATGGCCGCCGCGGCGAAGAGGGTTCGAAGGGTTGTACCCTTCACCACAGGGGCATACACTTCATTGTAGTCCTTCTTCTCTTGCTGCTGATACCCCTTGGCTACAAGTCTGCTCTTGTAGCGCTCAATATTGCCGTCGGCGTCGGTCTTGCGCTTGAAGAGCCACTTGGAAGAAATCGCCTTACGCCCCGGAGGTAGGTTCACCAAGTCAAACGTGTTGTTCTCGATGATGCTCCCCATTTCTTCATCTGAGGCCTTCTTCCACTCCTTCCCATTGGGGCCCTCCCAAGCCTCCTTGGGATTTGTAGGCTCCCCCGGTATCTCCACCGGAGAGAAGAAGGCAAAAGCGCACTCCTCGCTTTCATCTTCCGCATCATCACCTAGCATGAGAGCCGAACCGGTCAAGGTTGAGTTGGCTGGTCCTCCAAGCCGTTCATAGCTCAACCTATTGGGGGGCTGAGTCCTCCTTCTCCCCCTTCCTTCCTCCTCTGCTGCAGGGACTTGAATGCTCTCATGGCGTTGCGGCAAATCTGGTCGGTTTCCTCGAGCACTTGTAGCACGAGGCGGAAGTGACGGTGCACGCTCATCACCTTGCTGCACCTCCTCCTCCTCTTCTCCCCCATTCATTTGAGGAGATTGCCTTGTGATAGTGCTGCTGCTACTCAGCTCCAAGGGCAGCTCCACATGCTCCAAGCCGGTACTCTTCACCTCTCCAAGCCGCACACCAATCTTCGCTTGGTTCTCCGCCTTCCACTCCTTGTACGGTAAGTTCTCCATGAACTTGCAATCTCTGCTCACCAGGAACTTCTTGGTAAATGGGTCCCAAAGAAGCCATCCCTTGCTGTTTTGAGCCATGCCCAGGTGCACGGCCCATGTTGCCTTGGCATCAAGCTTGTTGTGCCGAAGTTTCTTAGGCACAAGTGCCATGCACATGCACCCGAACACCCGAAGCATATCCACCTTCAGCTTCCTTCCAATCCACTCCACATAGGGCACCCATTTGTCTTCTCCCACATGAGTCAAGGCTCTGTTCTTGGCCACACAAGCATGCCGCACCGCATCCGGCCAAAAGTAATTGGGTAGACCGGCTTCAATGAGAAGTCCCCGAGCCGTCTCCGTGAGTGTCCGATTCGCACGCTCGGCGATGCCGTTCATTGCAGGAGAGTAGGGCATGGTAAGAGAGTGTCTTATGCCCTGATTCTTCAGCCAAGTTGAGAAATCCTTGCTCAGGAACTCTCCCCCACGGTCAGTGCGAATCGCCTTCACAAGTCGGTCTTGTTGCCGCTCCACCATCGGCAACCAATCGGTCTTCACCGTTTCAGCTACGTCACTCTTCTTGGGCAGTACATACACCCGAGTGTAGACGTCCACAATGGTGAGGAAGTACTCTGCTCCAGCAGCTCCAAGCTTCAAGGGGCCCACCACATCCATCACCACCTCATCAAGTGGTGCCTTCGCCGTTGTCTCCGAGCTATGGAACGGGTAGCGGGTGAACTTGGCTTGCATGCATGTTGGACAGCCAAGCACCTCATTGGGCTCCCCCTTGACACGTATCCCACTGACCATCTCTTGCTTAACAATCTGCTGCAAAATGGGCAATGCCACATGCCCCATTCGCCGATGCAAGGTCAGCCAATCACACTCTCCCGTAGCGGAAGTCGGGTTGGAGAAAGCGGCACTCGCAATTGTGCCCCACAAGCTCTCTCCTTTCTCCTTCGCCGCTGCTGCTTTGTTGATCTTAGCCTTCTCCTCCTCATTTCCACCACCTTTGGCTGCTGCACCATTCTCCTTGGGTTCACACGCCTTGCTGGTCTCTCCAAGGTTGCACTCCTTCGAGTCACTCTTGGTGTCACTTTGCTTTCCGTGATCACCGCCACCAACCGCTTCACGCTTGGTGCTGACGCTTGCTGCCACTTGCCTCTCTTTAGGCATGGGGACCACTGGGATTTTCCACATCTCATTGTAGATGTCCCTGTCCTCATGAAGGTCCCAAAGCTTCCGCTCACCAAGCCTTGCGGTATAGGTTTTGGATCCCTTGGAAGATGTGTCCATGCCGGCCTTTTGCAAACGCCGAACGGAAATCAGGTTGGCTGCTAGGTTGGGCACCAAAAGCACGTTCTTGAGGCCCACCATCTTCCCATCAGCACCCTTGAACATGGCCTTGCCCATGCCTTTCACCTCTGCTCGCTGCCCCAAAGCCGATGTAACATGCTTGACCGGCGACGGTTCGAGTTCGGTGAGCAAGTCCGCACGAGGTGTCATGCTATAGGTGGCGCCACTATCGATCACCCAAAAGTCCAGAGAGTGAAGGGTGACCTTTCCCACAGTAGCTGGCTCCTCAAAGCCTTCCACACCTCCTGCTGCAGCTGCCGCTTGCGTGGAGACACAGAAGAATTGGCCCGGGTATCGATCTTCACTCGAGTCCTTGTCGTAGTCTCCACCTTTCATGCTTGCCGCTTCGCTTCCACGACCACCACGGCCTCCACGACCTCTGCCTCTTCCTCCCCTTGCTCCTCTGCCCTCTTGGCCTTGAGAAGGGGTCCATCCATCAGGCAATCTGAAGCAATCTCTCCACATGTGGCCGGTCTTGTGGCAAAAGTGGCATTCGCCATCAAATCGACCGCGCCCACGCCCGTAGCCATTGTTGTTGTTGTTGCTGCCATATCCTCCATTACCACGGCCTCCATTGAAGTTACTGCTGCCAAATCTTCCTCCTCGCCCTCTGCCCCTTCCACGGCCGTGCCCACGGCCCATGCTTGCAACTCCGGCACCATCGGGACCCGCCAATTCGCGACGGCGGAAATCTTCTTGTAAGATTTCCCGCTTCACATCTTCGAGTGAGAGACGGGGCAGATCTCGATTAAGGTTGATGATGAGCGAGGACCATGAGTCCGGAAGTAAGGCCAGCAGCTTGGTCTTCTTTTGAAGGTCACTGTAGTCCAGATCAGCTCCTTCGAGCCGTGTCAACAAGTCGAAGAATTTCTGCACTCCTTCCTCCACCGGTTCGCCTTCGTCAATTCGAAGTGCCGCCATTTGCCGCTCCAAAACCACAGCCACCGCCGCTGTTGCAGGAGCGTGTACACCCTTGAGAGCAGCCCATGCCTTTGGTCCCTTTGCTGGTTCACGCTGAAAATGCTTGATGTGACGGATTTGGCTGCTCCCCAACGCTTGCCCAAGTAGAAGGTAGCCTTGTGCGCTCTTCCGCACCCACGGGCTCTTCTCCGGGTCGTTCTCGGGGCGCTTCTCCGTTCCTTCCATCACCTCCAGCAGATCATAGTGGTCGAAGATGTTCTCCATCTTGAAGGACCACTCAGCAAAGTTGTCACCGTTGAACTTGTCAAGGCCAAACACTCTAGGCTCATCCCTAGAGGGTCCAAGGCTAGGTTGCATCGGAGCAACGGGTGGATCTTGGTGTTGACCTTGTGCTTGGGCGTCTTCTCTGCCTCCAGCACCTCTGCCATCCCCTTCCTCAGGTCTAGGCATGGTCGAGACGGCTCCAAGGGGCTCTGATACCACTTGTTATAGTCACAATAGGCTTAGATGTGCCTATATTGAGAGATAGAGAGCACAGTCGGATTTCCGTCAGACGGCTTCAAATAATGATAACGATCTGATCGCTGAATCAATCTGTGATCTGTAAGTTGGATATAGAGCGCGTTGTTGTTGTCTATCAGCAGCAAGTTGAATCATAAAATTCCATGAAGATTTGACGACGCTATGGCGGTTTGACAGGCAGGAGGTACAGTAGCCACTATAGTCTTAGGAGTACAAACTTAGCAAGAAGAGTTCGAGAGGGAGATGGTTCCCAGCCTCTACATACCCCAAGAGCCGAGGTCCAGGTTGGTGGTACACCACCACAGAGTCCCCAACCATGAAGAGTCTCGAAACCAACCCTCCAAGGGGCTACACCAAGTGAAATGTAACACTACACAAAGTAACGTTACTATTTTCACTATTTAATATTTTTCCGCGTCCCTTGGGCTTGAAATCTTGAGCTCTTGGTCTTGGTTCTGCAAGATAAATTCTTCTTGAGTTGATGGGGGCTTGCTGCACACACCTGCGACACGATGGACACTTCACACTCGACAAAATAGAAATAACACATGCGACACGCAAACAACGACTTGACATGCCAGTTGTAAAAACTCGCTAATGTCTTGACCGACACAAACCACATTGTGATACACCATTCAAACACACACACAAGCACTGGAGAGCAATGACATAGACTCACAATTCATTCCATGCCATGCATGCACACACACAAGCAAGGACGACAAGCCGAGTGCAAGTCATAGGGTTGCACCAACAGCTTCGCTTCGCTTAGCTTCGCTTAGCTTTGTTTGGCTTCGTTTGGCATTGCTTACCTTCGCTTCGCTTAGCTTTGCTTGGCTTTGCTTAGCTTCCCTACGCTTTGATAGCTTCGCTTAGCTTCCGTTAGCTTCCCTTCGCTTCGCTTAGCTTCGCTTCGCATCCCTTAGCTTCGCTTAGCTTCGCTTAGCTTCTCTTAGCTTTGCTAAGCTTCGCTTCGCTTCACATCGCTTCTCTTCGCTTCGCTTCGCTTCGCTTCTCTTTGCTTCGCTTCGCTTAGCTTCGCTTCGATTTGATTAGCTTCGCTTAGCTTCGCTTAGCTTCGCTTAGCTTTGATTAGCTTTGCTTCGCTTCTCTTCGCCTCGCTTTGCTTCGCTTCGCTTTGCTTAGCATCGCTTAGCTTCGCTTCGCTTAGCTTCGCTTCGCTTAGCTTCGCTTTGCTTTCCTTAGCTTTGCTTAGCTGCGCTTAGCTTTGCTTCGCTTCGCTTAGCTTCGCTTAGCTTCGCTTGGCTTCGCTTAGCTTCGCTTCGCTTAGCTTGGCTTAGCTTCGCTTCGCTTAGCTTCGCTTCGCTTTGCTTAGCTTCACTTAGTTTTGCTTAGCTTCGCTTAGCTTTGCTTCGCTTGGCTTCGCTTTGCTTGGCTTTGCTTAGCTTCGCTTAGCTTCGCTTAGCTTCCCTTTGCTTCACTTAGCTTCGCTTTGCTTCCCTTAGCTTCGCCTAGCTTCGCTTAGCTTCGCTTCTATTTGCTTAGCTTCGCTTAGCTTCGCTTGGCCTCGCTTGGCCTCGCTTAGCTTCGCTTCGCTTGGCTTCGCTTTGCTTGGCTTCGCTTAGCTTTGCTTCGCTTCGCTTAGCTTCGCTTTGCTTCTCTTAGCTTCCCTTCGCTTCTCTTCGCTTCTCTTAACTTCGCTTCGCTTAGCTTTGCTTTGCTTCGCTTCGCTTCCCTTAGCTTCGCTTAGCTTCGCTTTGCTTCCCTTAGCTTCGCTTAGCTTCACTTCGCTTCGCTTCGCTTCCCTTAGCTTCGCTTCGCTACACTTAGTTTCGCTTCGCTTCTCTTAGCTTCGCTTTGCTTCTCTTCGCTTCTCTATCTTCGCTTCGCTCATCTTCGCTTAGCTCCATTTTGCTTCTCTTAGCTTCGCTTAGCATCCCTTCTGTTCGCTTTGCTTCTCTTCGCTTCTCTTCGCTTCGCTTCTCTTCGCTTCTCTTCGCTTTGCTTCGCTTCACTTAGCTTCGTTTCACTTAGCTTTGCTTCGATTCACTTAGCTTCGCTTCGCTTCTCTTTGCTTCGCTTCGCTAAGCTTCGCTTCGCTTGGCTTCACTTCACATCGCTTACCTTTGCTTCGCTTAGCTTTGCTTGGCTTTGCTTAGCTTCGCTTCGCTTTGCTTAGCTTCGCTTAACTTCGCTTAGCTTTGCTTAGCTTCGCTTTGCTTCGCTTAGCTTTGCTTAGCTTCGCTTAGCTTCGCTTAGCTTCCCTTCGCTTTGCTTAGCTTCGCTTAGCTTCGCTTCGCATCCCTTAGCTTCGCTTAGCTTCGCTCAGCTTCTCTTAGATTTGCTTAGCTTCGCTTCGCTTTGCTTTGCTTAGCTTTGCTTCGCTTTGCTTTCGATAGCTTCGCTTAGCTTTGCTTCGCTTAGCTTCGCTTAGCTTCCCATAGCTTCGCTTAGCTTCGCTTAGCTTCCCTTAGCTTCGCTTCTCTTCGCTTTGCCTAGCTTCGCTTAGTTTCGCTTCTCTTCGCTTCTCGCTTAGCTTCCCTTCGCTTCGCTTAGCTTTGCTTAGCTTCGCTTAGCTTCCCTTTGCTTCGCTTAGCTTCGCTTAACTTTGCTTTGCTTGGCTTCGCTTAGCTTTGCTTCGCTTCTCTTTGCTTAGCTTCGCTTAGCTTCGCTTGGCTTCGCTTGGCTTAGCTTAGCTTCGCTTCGCCTCGCGTAGCTTCGCTTCGCTTAGTTTCGCTTCACTTAGCTTTGCTTCACTTCGCTTAGCTTCGCTTCGCTTGTCTTAGCTTCGCTTCGCTTCTCTTAACTTCGCTTCGCTTCGCTTCCCTTAGCTTTGCTTAGCTTTGCTTTGCTAAGCTTCGCTTTGCTTTGCTTAGCCTCGCCTAGCTTCGCTTAGCTTCGCTTAGCTTCCCTTCGCTTCGCTTAGCTTTGCTTTGCTTCCCTTAGCTTCACTTCGCTTCGCTTAGCTTGGCTTCTCTTTGTTTAGCTTCGCTTAGCTTCACTTAGCTTCGCTTAGCTTCGCTTGGCTTCGCTTGGCTTTGCTTGGCTTCGCTTAGCATCGCTTCGCTTCGCTTCGCTTTGCTTAGCTTCGCTTAGTTTCGCTTAGCTTTGCTTTGCTTCTCTTTGCTTATCTTCGCTTCGCTTTGCTTAGCTTCGCTTAGCTTCCCTTTGCTTCACTTAGCTTTGCTTTTCTTCCCTTAGCTTCGCTTAGCTTCGCTTAGCTTCGCTTCTCTTCGCTTAGCTTCGCTTCGCTTTGCTTAGCTTCGCTTGGCTTTGCTTGGCTTCGCTTAGCTTTGCTTCGCTTCCCTTAGCTTCGCTTAGCTTCGCTTCGCTTCCCTTAGCTTTGCTTCGCTCCTCTTAGCTTCGCTTTGCTTCTCTTCGCTTCTCTTAACTTCGCTTCTCTTAGCTTCGCTTTGCTTCTCTTTGTTAGGATTAAGGACAGAGTCTAGGTGAACTTAGGAGCTAGAATTACTCAAAATATAAATCCGAAATTCTGGACAGAAAAGTCGTCTTCACAAGAAACGACGTCGACAAAACACTAGCCGTTGGAATGTCGCGAAACTTGGATATGTTGTAGCTCTTGATCTCAGCTACCGTTCCCAATTTGAATCACGTTGATTGATGAAGTATTCGCGACGCTATGGCTTTCGACGCACTAGGGGGTAAGCTGTAGGAGGAGAACTTAACTCAATCTCAAGAGTTCAATCAAAGTTCAAGAATCTCACAAGGAATTTAGAAGGAGCAAGAGAAAGGTTGGGATAGGAAGAGAGGGATGAGAGGGAAGGTCCCAAGAGAGTCCCCAACCAAGGAAACCCCATAAGCACAAAGATTCCCTCCCTATAGGAACCCCAACTTTGACATTTGTCCCTTCCCAACCAATCCATCCAAGTTGGCCACCCTTGCCAACCTAGCTTGGTTGTTCCCAACCAATTTGCAGCTGTTACAGTAGAGTGACAAGTTTCCCCAACCCCAAAGGTCCCAACTCCATATAAAGTCACCCCACAACTTCACTTAGTAACCGCCGCAATTGTAACGCAAGCTCATGAACTTTGAATCTTCATAGCTTTCGCGTTCTTGCTCCGATTGAAGCGATTCTTGTTGCGTCGGAAAGATCTTCTCAAGATCTATTATCACAAATACCTGCTCAGACAGAATAACACAAAACACATTCCCAAACTCCAGAACACACCACACACAAATGCTTGCACATTCAAACCACACATGCAAGTTGAAAAAACATGGGATGGGAGGCAGACAGAATGTGATAGCATATGATGACATCACACAACAATCTCCCCCTCTGGCTGCCAACCATCATCGACCATACCACATCTCAAGCATGCATACTCAATGCACACTCATCCCAGCAAGCTTCATGCCCTTCCAATGATCCGCCTCCGCAAGACGCTTAGTGAAAATATCTGCTGCCTGCTGATGGGTCTTCACTATCTCCAGCCGCACCTCCTTATCAAGGAGTCTCCTCACCCAATGCCACTTAGGCCTTATGTGTTTTGTCAGCCCATGCAGACAAGCATTCTTGGCGAGCTTCACAGCGGACTCATTGTCACAAAACACAACTGTCGGCTTCTCCTGACCAACTCCCAACTCCTCCAACAAACGCCTTAGCCACACTACTTCCTTGGCCCCATGGTGTAAGGCCATGTACTCAGTCTCACATGAGGACAATCCCACCTCATTCTGCTTCTTGCTGCGCCAGCTCACAGCACCACCTCCTAGCAAGCACACATAACCCCCAATGCTGGTGCCATCCGCTTTCACTGAGTTGAAGCTAGCGTCAGTATAGCAACTCAAGAGCATCTCACCACTCTTCACATCTGCAGCACCTCTCTGCAACCGCTGCCTCACTCCACTGTACTCCAATCCCACTGATGCCGTAGCACTCACATAGCGGACCAACCTCTTGGCCGCTTCCAGCTGCTCATGACTAGGGCGTGAGACCACACTAGCCAACCGTGATGTAGAAAATGCAATGTCAGGCCGTGTATGATTTGCAGCATAATTCAGCGACCCAACCATCGAATGAAACAGCTTCCTGTCACTCTCACCCACTACCTCCTCATCAGCACATGGCTCCACAGTAAACCCTGAAGGTAGTGGTGTTGCTGGCTTTCCCCCATCTTGCAGCCCATACTTCTCAGCCAGCCCCTCACAGTACTTCCTCTGGTGCAACCTCAGCACACCCTTTTCCACATCTCTCTCCACGTGCATCCCCAAGTAGTACTTCACCTCACCCATCTTGGAGCACTTGAACTGCATCTCCAGCATCTGCTCTGCGCTGTCCAGCAAAGCAGTTGATGCAGAAAAGAGAAGGATATCATCCACATACACCAAGAGCATGAGGATTTCATCCTTCTCCTGCAGCAGGAACAGGCTGGGGTCACACTCACTCTTCTTGAAACCCCCAGCCAACAGCGCCTCCTCCAACTTGTGATACCATGCACGAGGCGCCTGCTTAAGGCCATAGATGGCCTTCTTCAGCCTGCAGACCCTGCCGCTCCCGTCATCCAGCCCCTCTGGCTGTTTCATGTACACCTCCTCCAGAATGATCCCATTCAGAAAGGCAGTCACAATGTCCATCTGCCGTATCTTCCATCCCAGGAGTGCAGCTATCGCCAACAGCACCCTCAGTGTTGTTCCTTTCCCCACAGGAGCAAACACCTCATCATAGTCCTTCCCTTTTGTCTGCTGAAACCCCCTTGCCACAAGCCTGGACTTGTAGCGGGTCAGCTCCCCTTCAGGTCCATACTTGTGCCTGTAGATCATCTTGGAAGTGATTGCCTTCTTTCCAGGAGGCAAGTCACACAGGTCCCATGTCTCGTTCTCAATTAGGGACCCGAACTCCTCATCCTCACTCGCCTTCCACTTCTCCCCATTTGGTCCATTCAAGGCCTCCTCTCGAGTCTTGGGCTCAGGGATTGGTGCCCAGTAGCAGTGAGCGATCTCATCTTCCTCAATCTGCTCAACCACACTCCCAGCCTGCACCACATTTGGCTTGCCTCTTCCCCCATAGGTCAGCCTCACTGGAGGGCGCACATCCCTCCTAGGACGCTCAGGCGGGTGTGGAACTCGAGGTGGAGACTCATGCTGCTGCTGCTGCTGCTCTACTTCAGCTGCTCCCCCTTCCTCAGTCACCCCAGACATCTCCTCCTCTGACACTGCAACCTCCACCTGTCTTGAAGGGTGCTGCACCTCATCTGCCTCCACAATGAGCGGTGTAGATGGAAGCTTCTGTTGCTGCTGCTTCCATTCCTTGTAGTACAGGGACTCAAGAAACTTCACATCCCTTGACACTGTCAACTTCTGGGTGGTCAAGTCCCATAGCAGCCACCCCTTGTGATCCGTTGCAATCCCCAAGTGCACACCCCATCTTCCAGAAGCCTCCAACTTCCCCCTTTTCTCCTTGGGCACATGAAACACCACCATGCACCCAAATGCCCTCAGCATGTTCACCGCTGGAGCACTCCCATACCACTTGGCATATGGGATCCACTCCTTATCTCCAACTGTAGCCAGCACCCTATTCTTCACAAGGGCGACCTGCCTCAGTGCAGACACCCAAAACGGATCAGGCAGCCCTGCACGCCCAAGGAGAGTGCGTGCCCCCTCCTGCAGGGTCCTGTTGAACCTCTCAGCCACGCCATTCTGCTGCGGGTTGTAGGGCACTGTCAGTTGATGCTGGATCCCCTTCCTCTTCAACTCCCCCTCAAAATCAGCTCCAATGAACTCCCCACCATTGTCACTACGGATCACCTTCACCTTGTGTCCGCATTCCCTCTGAGCTCTAGGCATCCACTCCTTAAGGACAGCCGCTGCCACCTCCCCCTTGCTCTTCAAAGGGTAAACCCACACTGCCCGAGTGTGGTCATCCACAATTGTCAAGAAATAGCGGCTGCCTGAGAGGGAAGGGGCTCTTGTGGGCCCCACCACATCCATGTGCACAAGTGCAAGTGGGGTCTTGGCTGGTCCTGTAGTGCTGTTGAAGGGGAACTTGGAGAACTTGGTCTCCAAGCATGTAGGGCAGCTCCCAATCTCCTTCACTCCCCCTTTCACCTCCAAGCCCTTCAGGCTCCCATCCTTCACCAACTTCTGCAGCATAGGGAAGTTCACATGACACAGCCTCTCATGCCATGTCTCCCAATCGGCCTCTCCACTCCTTGATGAAGCCTTAGCCCATGCCGCACTCGCATCCACACCAGCAAGCACCTCACCATGTGTCTGCTGCTGCTGCACTTTCTTGACTGCTTCCAGGACCCCATCAGTTGGTGCAGTTGCATCTCCTCCTGCTGTTGCCTTTGCCGCTGCTGCCGTTGCTGCTGTTGGAGTCTTCCCATTCCATGGGATGATGGGCAGCTGCCACAGGTCCTTGATGCAGCTGGTCTCCTCTTCCAGACTCCACAGCACCTTCTTCCCAAGCTTAGCACGGCAGCTGGTTGGTCCAAAGGTCACTTCGGCCTTGCTCTTCTGCAGTCGTCGCACAGAGAGAAGGTTAGCAGACAAGCCTTCAACCAGCAGAACATTCCCAAGCCCCACAAGCTCCCCATTAGCTCCCTTAACCTTGGCATTCCCAACACCAATCACGGGGAGCAAAGCACCTGACGCTGCTGCCACATACTTAATCTTCCCAGGGGGTTTTACCTCATCAAGCAAATCTGCCCGTGGAGTCATGTGACTGGTGCAACCCGAATCAATCACCCAGTGCGTGAGAGGGTGCATCACAACCTTTCCGACAGATCCCACATCACCCTCATGCCCATGCACATCCTCAACCATGAGATACATCCCAGGATAGGCGTTACCTTGTGCACCTTCACCTTGTGCACCTGAGCCTTGCACAGCGCCACCTTGTGCGCGTTCACCACTTGGCGGCTTCATGCCTGGAGGTGACCATCCCTCCAGCCTGCTGAAGCACTTGAACCAAGGATGCCCGACCTTCTTGCAGTACCAGCAGGTGCCCTCCATTCTGGTACTCCCCCTGCCACTGGAGCTCCCATGCCCCTCATTATAGTCACCTCGGCCTCTACCTCTGCCAAAGCTTCTCCCACGGCCTCGGCCTCTCCAACCCCCTCTTCCTCTGCTGCGCCCTGCAGCTCCATACCCCTCAGCAGTCTTAGTGGCAGCACCGCCTCCCACATGGCGTCTGCGGAAGTCCTCCTGCAGAATCTGCTGCCTTAGCCACTCAGGTGTCCATTGATCTTGCTGAGAGTTGAGGGTGGGGATGAGGTTGTCCCAAGAGTTGTCCAACACCGAGATGATCTTGGTGCACTGCTGCAGCTGAGATACACTGCTGCCCGCTGCTGCCATCCTTGCATAGGTGTCCTTGATCTTGTCAAGGACCGGCTTCACATCGTCCCCTGGTCGCATGGAGATGGCAGCAAGTTCCTTCTCGAGCACGATCACCATCGGGAGAGTGTTGGGCTGAACCACATCACGTAGTAGTTTCCACGCCCTTGGACCCGAATCATCCGCTTCCACAAGATCCTTGATGTGCTCGAACATCTCCTTGTTGACCGATTGAAGAATGAGGTCGAAAAGCACCGCGCTTTTCTCAATCCACCGTTCACGTGCTTCGCCTTCTTCCGGCATCTTCTCTTCCCCAACAGCAATCTTCAGGAGCTTGTAGCGTTTGAAGGCACTCCTCATCCGTCCGCTCCATTCCTCATAGTTGGAGCCATCCAAAGCTTCAACTTTTGATGGCGGCGGCTCACTTGTCTTCTCAGCTACAGCTCCTCTTCCATTAGCATCTCCTCCTCTCTCATTCATCTTCTCCTTGAGAAATGACGAATTTCAGCTCCCCTTTGCTGTCCACACTCAGCTCCCTCGATATTTTCACAAGTGTCGGCGTCCACGAAATTTCGGCAGAGTTTCCCCTTAGCGGAAGACACATCCAACCTTTAGAACACCACTTAGGCACACCCACAGGCCATGGTGGGTCTAGAAGGGTCTTCACACTTCTGTAGACTCCTCTCAATGTCCTTAATATCGCTCTGATACCACTTGTTAGGATTAAGGACAGAGTCTAGGTGAACTTAGGAGCTAGAATTACTCAAAATATAAATCCGAAATTCTGGACAGAAAAGTCGTCTTCACAAGAAACGACGTCGACAAAACACTAGCCGTTGGAATGTCGCGAAACTTGGATATGTTGTAGCTCTTGATCTCAGCTACCGTTCCCAATTTGAATCACGTTGATTGATGAAGTATTCGCGACGCTATGGCTTTCGACGCACTAGGGGGTAAGCTGTAGGAGGAGAACTTAACTCAATCTCAAGAGTTCAATCAAAGTTCAAGAATCTCACAAGGAATTTAGAAGGAGCAAGAGAAAGGTTGGGATAGGAAGAGAGGGATGAGAGGGAAGGTCCCAAGAGAGTCCCCAACCAAGGAAACCCCATAAGCACAAAGATTCCCTCCCTATAGGAACCCCAACTTTGACATTTGTCCCTTCCCAACCAATCCATCCAAGTTGGCCACCCTTGCCAACCTAGCTTGGTTGTTCCCAACCAATTTGCAGCTGTTACAGTAGAGTGACAAGTTTCCCCAACCCCAAAGGTCCCAACTCCATATAAAGTCACCCCACAACTTCACTTAGTAACCGCCGCAATTGTAACGCAAGCTCATGAACTTTGAATCTTCATAGCTTTCGCGTTCTTGCTCCGATTGAAGCGATTCTTGTTGCGTCGGAAAGATCTTCTCAAGATCTATTATCACAAATACCTGCTCAGACAGAATAACACAAAACACATTCCCAAACTCCAGAACACACCACACACAAATGCTTGCACATTCAAACCACACATGCAAGTTGAAAAAACATGGGATGGGAGGCAGACAGAATGTGATAGCATATGATGACATCACACAACACTCTTCGCTTCTCGTAGCTTCGCTTAGCTTCACGTTGCACCAACATTAGCTTCTCTTCGCTTAGCTTCGCTTCGCTTTGCATAGCTTCGCTTAGCTTCGCTTCGCTTTGCTTATCTTCGCTTCGCATCGCTTAGATTCGATTCGATTCGCTTTGCTTGGCTTACCTTCGCTTCGCTTCGCTTCGCTTCGCTTCGCTTCTCTTAGCTTCGCTTAGCTTCGCTTCGCTTCTCTTCGCTTTGGTTCGCTTCACTTAGCTTTGCTTCCCTTCAATTAGCTTCGCTTCACTTCTCTTCGCTTCTCTTTGCTTCGCTTAGCCTCGCTTGGCTTCGCTTGGCTTAGCTTTGCTTGGCTTCGCTTCACATTGCTTACCTTCGCTTCGCTTAGCTTTGCTTGGCTTTGCTTCGCTTTGCTTAGCTTCGCTTAGCTTCCCTTCGCTTAGCTTTGCTTTGCATCCCTTAGCTTTGCTTAGCTTTGCTTAGCTTCTCTTAGCTTTTGCTAAGCTTCGCTACGCTTCACTTCGCTTCTCTTCGCTTCGCTTCGCTTCTCTTCGCTTCTCTTCGCTTCGCTTCGCTTCGCTTCGCCTTGATAAGCTTCGCTTCGCTTCGCTTTGCTTAGCATCGCTTAGCTTCACTTCGCTTAGCTTCGCTTCGCTTAGCTTCGCTTCGCTTGGCTTCGCTTAGCTTCCCTTAGCTTTGCTTAGCTTCGCTTAGCTTTGCTTTGCTTCGCTCAGCTTTGCTTGGCTTCGCTCAGCTTCGCTTGGCTTCGCTTAGCTTCGCTTCGCTTTGCTTAGCTTCGCTTAGTTTTGCTTATCTTCGCTTCGCTTCGCTTCGCTTAGCTTCGCTTAGCTTCCCTTTGCTTCGCTTAGCTTCGCTTTGCTTCCCTTAGCTTCGCTTAGCTTCGCTTCTTTTTGCTTAGCTTTGCCTAGCTTCGCTTATCTTCGCTTGGCTTCGCTTGGCCTCGCTTAGCTTCGCTTCGCTTGGCTTCGCTTTGCTTCTCTTAACTTTGCTTAGCTTCGCTTCGCTTAGCTTCGCTTCGCTTCTCTTAGCTTCGCTTTGCTTAGCTTCGCTTCTCTTAAATTCGCTTCGCTTAGCTTTGCTTCGCTTCCCTTAGCTTTGCTTGGCTTCGCTTGGCTTCGCTTATCTTCGCTTCGCTTCGCTTAGCTTCGCTTCGCATAGCTTCGCTTCGCTTTGCTTTGGTTCGCTTGGTTTCGCTTCGCTTATCTTCGCTTCGCTTCACTAAGCTTTGCTTTGCTTCACTTAGCTTCGCTTTGCTTAGCAAAGCTTGGCTTCGCTTAGCGTAACTTGGCTTTGCTTCGCTGAGCTTCGCTTCGCTTCGCTTAGCTTTGCCTAGCTTTTCTTAGCTTCGCTCTGCTTCGCTTCGCTTTGCATAGCTTCGCTTCGCTTCTCTTAGCTTCGCTTTGCTTCGCTTCACTTAGCTTCGCTTCCCTTAGCTTCGTTTCGCTTCTCTTCGCTTCATTTTGCTTCGCTTCGCTAAGGTTCGCTTCGCTTAGCTTCGCTTCTGTTATAGTCACAATAGGCTTCTCTTCGCTTTGCTTCACTTAGCTTCGCTTCACTTCGCTTAGCTTCCTGTTCGCTTCGCTTAGCCTCGCTTCGCCTAGCTTCGCTTCGCTTCGCTTAGGTTCGCTGAGCTTCTCTTAGCTTCGCTTCGCTTCTAACAGCTTCGCTTAGCTTCGCTTCACTTCGCATAGCTTCGCTTTGCTTCTCTTCGCTTCTCTTCGCTTCGCTTCGCTTAGCATCGCCTAGCTTCGCTTAGCATCGCTTAGCTTCGCTTCGCTTCGCTTAGCTTCGCTTCGCTTCACTTCGCTTCGCTTAGCTTCGCTTCACTTGGCTTAGCTTCACTTCGCTTCGCATAGCTTAGCTTAAATTCACTTCGCTTAGCTTTGCTTAGCTTTGCTTTGCTTCGCGTAGCTTCGCTTCGCTTCGCATATCTTCGCTTCGCTTCTCTTAGCTTCGGTTCGCTTCTTTTCGCTTCTCTTCGCTTTGCTTCGCTTAGCTTCGCTTCGCTTCGCTTAGCCTCGCTTTGCTTCCCTTAGCTTCGCTTCGCTTCGCTTAGCCTCGCTTCTCTTCGCCTAGCTTCGCTTCGCTTCGCTTAGCTTCACTTCGCTTCCCTTAGCTTCGCTTCGCTTCCCTTTGCTTCGCTTCGCTTCGCTTAGCTTCTCTTAGCTTCGCTTCGCTTCGCATACCTGCGCTTAGCTTTGCTTTGCTTTTCTTAGCTTCGCTTCTTTTCGCTTCGCTTCTCTATGCTTCTCTTCGCTTCGCTTCACTAAGCTTCCCTTCGATTGGCTTTGCTTCGCTTTGCTTCGCTTCCCTTCTCTTCGGTTCTCTTCGCTTAGCTTCGCTTTGCTTCGCTTCGCTTCGCTTCGCTTCGCTTCTCTTAGCTTCGCTTAGCTTCGCTTCGCTAAGCTTCGCTTTGCCTCTCTTTGCTTCTCTTTGCTTCGCTTCGCTTCGCTTTGCTTCGCTTCGCTTCGCTTCGCTTCGCTTCGCTTTGCTTCGCTTCGCTTAGCTTCGCTTCTCTTAGCTTCGCTTAGCTACGCTTCGCTTAGCTTCCCTTTGCCTCTCTTCGCTTCTCTTCGCTTCGCTTCGCTTAGCATCGCTTAGCTTTGCTTCGCTTCGCTTCGCATAGCTTCGCTTTGCTTTGCTTAGCTTCGCTTAACTTTGCTTTGCTTTGCTTAGCTTCGCTTTGCTTAGCTTCGCTTCGCTTCGCTTCGCTTCGCTAAGCTTCCCTTCGCTTCGCTTAGGTTCGTTTAGATTCGCTTGGCTTTGCTTTGCTTCTCTTCGCTTAGATTTGCTTAGCTTTTCTTAGCTTTGCTTCGCTTCGCTTTGCTTCGCTTAGCTTCGCTTCGCTTCGCTTAGCTTTCCTTCGCTTCGCTTAGCTTCGCTTCGATTTGCTTAGCTTCGCTTTGCTTCGCTTAGCTTCGCTTTGCTTCACTTAGCTTCGCTTCCCTTAGCTTCGGTTTGCTTCCCTTAGCTTCAGTTCGCTTCGCTTAGCTTCGCTTCGCTTCGCATAGCTGCGCTTAGCTTCGTTTTGCTTCTCTTAGCTTTGCTTCTCTTCGCTACGCTTCTCTTCGCTTCTCTTCGCTTCGCTTAGCTTCGCTTCTCTTCACTTAGCTTCGCTTAGCTTCGCTTCGCTTCGCTTCGCTTCGCTTCGCTTCGCTTCGCTTAGCTACGCTTAGATTCGCTTACCTTCGCTTAGCTTTGCTTCGCTTCGCTTAGCTTCGCTTTCCTTAGCATCCGTTCGCTTCTCTTAGCTTCGCTCAGCCTTGCTTCGCTTCGCATAGCTGCGCTTAGCTTAGCTTCGCTTCGCTTCCCTTCACTTCAGTTCGCTTCCCTTAGCTTCACTTCGCTTCGCTTAGCTTAGCTAAGCTTTGCTTCGCTTCGCTTCGCTTAGCTTCGCTTAGCTTCGATTAGCTTAGCTTAGTTTCGCTTAGCTTCGCTTAGCTTCGCTTCGCTTAGCTTCGCTTAGATTCGCTTAGCTTCGCTTAGTTTCGCTTAGCTTCGCTTAGCTTCGCTTAGCTTCGCTTTGCTTTGCGTAGCTTCGCCTAGCTTCACTTCGCTTCGCCTAGCTTCGCTTTGCTTCGCTTAGCTTCGCTTCGCTTTGCTTCGCTTCCCTTAGCTTCGGTTCGCTTCCCTTAACTTCGCTTCGCTTAGCTTTCCTTTGCTTTGCTTCGCTTTGCTTCGCTTCGCATACCTGCGCTTAGATTTGCTTTGCTTCGCTTAGCTTCGCTTCGCTTCCCTTAGCTTTGCTTCGCTTAGCTTCGCTTTGCTTCGCTTAGCTTCGCTTCGCTTAGCTACGCTTCGCTTCGCATACCTGCGCTTAGCTTTGCTTTGCTTTTCTTAGCTTCGCTTCTTTTCGCTTTGCTTCTCTATGCTTCGCTTCGCTTAGCTTCGCTTCCCTTCGCTTTGCTTCGCTTCGCTTCGCTTCTCTTAGCTTTGCTTAGCTACGCTTCGCTTAGCTTCGCTTTGCCTCTCTTCGCTTTTCTTCGCTTCGCTTCGCTTAGCATCGCTTAGCTTCGCATAGCTTTGCTTAGCTTCGCTTAGCTTCGCTTCGCTTAGCTTCGCTTAACTTCGCTTTGCATCGCTTAGCTTCCCTTTGCTTAGCTTCGCTTCGCTTCGCTTAGCTTCGCTTCGCTTCGCTTAGCTTCGCTTAGCTTCGTTTAGCTTCACTTGGCTTTGCTTCTCTTAGCTTCGCTCAGCTTTGCTTGGCTTCGCTTCGCTTCTCTTCGCTTCTCTTCGCTTCGCTTCGCTTAGCTACGCTTAGATTCGCTTAGCTTCGCTTAGCTTTGCTTCGCTTCGCTTAGCTTCGCTTCGCTTCGCTTTCCTTAGCTTCCGTTCGCTTCTCTTAGCTGCGCTTAGCTTAGCTTCGCTTCGCTTCCCTAAGCTTCAGTTCCCCTTAGCTTCACTTTGCTTCGCAAAGCTTTGCTTCGCTTCGCTTCGCTTAGCTTCACTTAGCTTCGGTTAGCTTAGCTTAGTTTCGCTTAGCTTCGCTTTGCTTAGCTTCGCTTAGATTCGCTTAGCTTCGCTTAGTTTCGCTTAGCTTCGCTTAGCTTTGCTTTGCTTTGCTTAGCTTCGCTTCGCTTTGCTTCACTTCGCTTCGCTTCCCTTAGCTTCGGTTCGCTTCCCTTAGCTTCAGTTCGCTTCGCTTCGCTATGCTTAGCTTCGCTTCGCTTCGCTTAGCTTCGTTTAGCTTCGCTTGGCTTTGCTTCGCTTCTCTTCGCTTAGCTTCGCTTAGCTTTGCTTAGCTTTGCTTAGCTTCGCTTCGCTTCGCATTGCTTCGCTTAGCTTTGCTTAGATTCGCTTCGCTTTGCTTCGCTTCGCTTAGCTTCGCTTCGCTTCGCTTCGCTTCGCTTCGCTTTGCTTAGCTTCGCTTCGCTTCGCTTCGCGTTGCTTCGCTTAGCTTCGCTTCCCTTAGCTTCGGTTTGCTTCCCTTAGCTTCACTTCGCTTCGCTTAGCTTCGCTTAGCTTCGCTTCGCTTTGCATAGCTGCACTTAGCTTCGTCTTGCTTCTCTTTGCTTCGCTTCTCTTCGCTACGCTTCTCTTTGCTTCTCTTCGCTTCGCTTCGCTTAGCTTCGCTTAGCTTCGCTTAGCTTTGCTTAGCTTCGCTTAGCTTCCCTTCGCTTCGCTGAGCTTCGCTTCGCTTTGCTTCGCTTCGCTTCCCTTAACTTTACTTTGCTTCGCTTAGCTTCGCATTGCCTGGCTTGCTTCGCTTCTCTTCGCTTAGCTTCGCTTAGCTTCGCTTCGCTTCGCTTAGCTACGCTTAGATTCGCTTAGCTTCGCTTAGCTTTGCTTTGCTTCGCTTAGCTTCGCTTCGCTTCGCTTTCCTTAGCATCCGTTCGCTTTTTAGCTTCGCTTAGCCTTGCTTCGCTTCGCATAGCTGCGCTTAGCTTAGCTTCGCTTCGCTTCCCTTCGCTTCAGTTCGCTTCCCTTAGCTTCACTTCGCTTCGCTTAGCTTAGCTAAGCTTTGCTTCGCTTAGTTTCGCTTAGCTTCGCTTAGCTTCGCTTAGCTTCGCTTTGCTTTGCTTAGCTTCGCCTAGCTTCACTTCGCTTCGCCTAGCTTCGCTTTGCTTCGCTTAGCTTCGCTTCGCTTCGCTTCGCTTCGCTTCGCTTCGCTTCCCTTATCTTCGGTTCGCTTCCCTTAACTTCGCTTCGCTTAGCTTTCCTTTGCTTTGCTTCGCTTTGCTTCGCTTCGCATACCTGCATGTTGGACATCCAAGCACCTCATTGGGCTCCCCCTTGACACGTATCCCACTAACCATGTCTTGCTTGACTATCTGCTGCAAAATGGGCAATGCCACATGCCCCATTCGCCGATGCAAGGTCAGCCAATCACACTCTCCCGTAGCGGAGGTCGGGTTGGAGAAAGCGGCACTCGCAATTGTGCCCCACAAGCTCTCTCCTTTCTCCTTCGCCGCTGCTGCTTTGCTGATCTTATGATTCTCCTCCTCATTTCCACCACCTTTGGCTGCTGCACCACTCTCCTTGGATTCACATGCCTTGCTGGTCTCTCCAAGATTGCACTCGTTCGAGTCACTCTTGGTGTCACTTTGCTTTCCGTGATCACCGCCACCACCCCCTTCACTCTTGGTGCTGATGCTTGCTGCCACTTGCCTCTCCTTAGGCATGGGGACCACTGGGATTTGCCACATTTCATTGTAGATGTCCCTGTCCTCATGAAGGTCCCAAAGCTTCCGCTCACCAAGCCGCGCGGTATAAGTTTTGGATCCCTTGGAAGATGTGTCCATGCCGGCCTTTTGCAAACGCCGAACGGAAATCAGGTTGGCTGCTAGGTTGGGCACCAAAAGCACGTTCTTGAGGCCCACCATCTTCCCATCAGCACCCTTGAACATGGCCTTGCCCATGCCTTTCACCTCTGCTCGCTGCCCCAAAGCCGATGTAACATGCTTGACCGGCGACGGTTCGAGTTCGGTGAGCAAGTCCGCACGAGGTGTCATGCTATAGGTGGCGCCGCTATCGATCACCCAAAAGTCCAGAGAGTGAAGGGTGACCTTTCCCACAGTAGCTGGCTCCTCAAAGCCTTCCACACCTCCTGCTGCAGCTGCCGCTTGCGTGGAGACAAAGAAGAATTGGCCCGGGTATCAATCTTCACTCGGGCCCGTCTCGTAGTCTCCACCTTTCATGCATGCCGCTTCGCTTCCACGACCACCACGGCCTCCACGACCTCTGCCTCTTCCTCCCCTTGCTCCTCTGCCCTCTTGGCCTTAAGAAGGGGTCCATCCATCAGGCAATCTGTAGCAATCTCTCCACATGTGGCCGGTCTTGTGGCAAAAGTGGCATTCGCCATCAAATCGACCGCGCCCACGCCCGTAGCCATTGTTGTTGTTGTTGCTGCCATATCCTCCATTACCACGGCCTCCATTGAAGTTGCTGCTGCCAAATCTTCCTCCTCGCCCTCTGCCCCTTCCACGGCCGTGCCCACGGCCCATGCTTGCAACTCCGGCACCATCGGTACCCGCCAATTCACGACGACGGAAATCTTCTTGTAAGATATCCCGCTTCACATCTTCGAGCGAGAGGCGGGGCAGATCTCGATTTAGGTTGATGATGAGCGAGGACCATGAGTCTGGAAGCAAGGCCAGCAGCTTGGTCTTCTTTTGAAGGTCACTGTAGTTCAGGTCAGCTCCTTCAAGCCGTGTCAACAAGTCGAAGAATTTCTGCACTCCGTCCTCCACCGGTTCGCCTTCGTCAATTCGAAGGGCCGCCATTTGCCGCTCCAAAACCACAGCCACCGCCGCTGTTGCAGGAGCGTGTACACCCTTGAGAGTGTTAGGATTAAGGACGGAGTCTAGGTGAACTTAGGAGCTAGAATTACTCAAAATATATATCCAAATTCTGGACAGAAAAGTCGTCTTCACAAGAAACGACGTCGACACAAAAATAACTGTTGGAATATCGCGAAACTCGGATATGTTGTAGCTCTCAATCTTAGCTACCGTTCTCAATTTGAATCACGTCGATTGATGAAGTATTCGCGACGCTATGTCTTTCGACGCACTGAGGGGTAAGCTGTAGGAGGAGAACTTAACTCAATCTCAAAAGTTCAATCAAAGCTCAAGAATCTCACAAGGAAAATTAGAGGAGCAAGAAAAAGGTTGGGATGGAAGAGAGGGATGAGAGGGAAGGTCCCAAGAGAGTCCCCAACCAAGGAAACCCCATAAGCACAAAGATTCCCCCCCTATAGGAACCCCAACTTTGACATTTGTCCCTTCCCAACCAATCCATCCAAGTTGGCCACCCTTGCCAACCTAGCTTGGTTGTTCCCAACCAATTTGCAGCTGTTACAGTAGAGTGACGAATTTCCCAACCCCAAAGGTCCCAACTCCATATTGAGTCACCCCACAACTTCACTTTGTAACCGCCGCAATTGTAACGCAAGCTCATGAACTTTGAATCTTCATAGCTTTCGCGTTCTTGCTCCGATTGAAGCGATTCTTGTTGTGTCGGAAAGATCTTCTCAAGATCTATCATCACAAATACCTGCTCAAACAAAATAACACAAAACACATTCCCAAACTCCAGAACACACACCACACAAATTCTTTCACACACAGTCACACCATACGTGCGAATTGAAACAAGGGATGGGAGGCAGACAGAATGTGATAACATATGATGACATCACACAACAATCTCCCCCTCTGGCTGCCAACCATCACCCACCATACCAACATCTCAAGCATGCATACTCAATGCACACTCATCCCAGCAAGCTTCATGCCCTTCCAATGATCCGCCTCCGCCAGACGCTTAGTGAAAATATCTGCTGCCTGCTGATGGGTCTTCACTATCTCCAGCCGCACCTCCTTATCAAGGAGTCTTCTCACCCAATGCCACTTAGGCCTTATGTGTTTTGTCAGCCCATGCAGACAAGCATTCTTGGCGAGCTTCACAGCGGACTCATTGTCACAAAACACAACTGTCGGCTTCTCCTGACCAACTCCTCCCAACCCTCACCCCCTCCTCCCTAAGCCAACTCAGCTCACATGAAACAATCCACCTCATCTGCTCTTGCTGCCCACTCACAGCACCACCCCAGCACACAATCCCCCCCATCCGCTTCACTGAGTGAGCTAGCGCATCCTTGGGGAATGCAGCAATACATAATGCAATCTCATCTTCCTCAATCTGCTCACCACACTCCCAGCCGCACCACACGCTGCCTTCCCCATAGGTCAGCCTCACGACGCACATCCTCCTAGACCTCACTGTGGTACTCAGGTGGAGCTCATCCACTTCAGCTGCTCCCCTTCCTCAGCAGAAATCCTTCAACCATCCCTGCTTGACCACTGTCCAGAGCGTGATGACTTCTGTGTGCTTATTCTTGTGTAGGTCAAGAATCACTCCTGACATGCATTCTGGGTCAGTCCATACAGCCCCCTTGTGATCCTTTGCAATCCCCAAGTGCACACCCCATCTTCCAGAAGCCTCCAACTTCCCTCTTTTCTCCTTAGGCACATGAAACACTACCATGCACCCAAATGCCCTCAGCATGTTCACAGCTGGAGCACTCCCATACCACTTGATATATGGGATCCACTCCTTATCTCCAACTGTAGCCAGCACCCTGTTCTTCACAAGGGCGACCTGCCTCAGTGCAGACACCCAAAACGGATCAGGCAGCCCTGCACGCCCAAGGAGAGTGCGTGCCCCCTCCTGCAGGGTCCTGTTGAACCTCTCAGCCACGCCATTCTGCTGTGGGTTGTAGGGCACTGTCAGTTGATGCTGGATCCCCTTCCTCTTCAACTCCCCCTCAAAATCAGCTCCAATGAACTCCCCACCATTGTCACTGCGGATCACCTTCACCTTGTGTCCGCATTCCCTCTGAGCTCTAGGCATCCACTCCTTAAGGACAGCCGCTGCCACCTCCCCCTTGTTGTTCAAAGGGTAAACCCACACTGCCCGAGTGTGGTCATCCACAATTGTCAAGAAATAGCGGCTGCCTGAGAGGGAAGGGGCTCTTGTGGGCCCCACCACATCCATGTGCACAAGTGCAAGTGGGGTCTTGGCTGGTCCTGTTGCACTGTTGAAGGGGAACTTGGAGAACTTGGTCTCCAAGCATGTAGGACAGCTCCCAATCTCCTTCACTCCCCTTTCACCTCCAAGCCCTTCAGGCTCCCATTCTTCACCAACTTCTGCAGCATAGGGAAGTTCACATGACACAACCTCTCATGCCATGTCTCCCAATCGGCCTCTCCACTCCTTGATGAAGCCTTAGCCCATGCCGCACTCGCATCCACACCAGCAAGCACCTCACCATGTGTCTGCTGCTTCTGCACTTTCTTGACTGCTTCCAGGACCCCATCAGTTGGTGCAGTTGCATCTCCTCCTGCTGTTGCCTTTGCCGCTGCTGCCGTTGCTGCTGTTGGAGTCTTCCCATTCCAAGGGATGATGGGCAGCTGCCACAGGTCCTTGATGCAGCTGGTCTCCTCTTCCAGACTCCACAGCACCTTCTTCCCAAGCTTAGCACGGCAGCTGGTTGGTCCAAAGGTCACTTCGGCCTTGCTCTTCTGCAGTCGCCGCACAGAGAGAAGGTTAGCAGACAAACCTTCAACTAGCAGAACATTCCCAAGCCCCACAAGCTCCCCATTAGCTCCCTTAACCTTGGCATTCCCAACACCAATCACAGGGAGCAAAGCACCTGACGCTGCTGCCACATACTTGATCTTCCCAGGGGGTTTTACCTCATCAAGCAAATCTGCCCGTGGGGTCATGTGACTGGTGCACCCTGAATCAATCACCCAGTGTGTGAGAGGGTGCATCACAACCTTTCCCACTGATCCCACATCACCCTCATGCCCATGCACATCCTCAACCATAAGATACATCCCAGGATAGGCGTTACCTTGTGCACCTTCACCTTGTGCACCTGAGCCTTGCACAGCGCCACCTTGTGCGCGTTCACCACTTGGCGGCTTCATGCCTGGAGGTGACCATCCCTCCGGCCTGCTGAAGCACTTGAACCAAGGATGCCCGACCTTCTTGCAGTACCAGCAGGTGCCCTCCATTCTGGTACTCCCCCTGCCACTGGAGCTCCCATGCCCCTCATTATAGTCACCTCGGCCTCTACCTCTGCCAAAGCTTCTCCCACAGCCTCGGCCTCTCCAACCCCCTCTTCCTTTGCCGCGCCCTGCAGCTCCATACCCCTCAGCAGTCTTAGTGGCAGCACCGCCTCCCATATGGCGTCTGCGGAAGTCCTCCTGCAGAATCTGCTGCCTTAGCCACTCAGGTGTCCATTGATCTTGCTGAGAGTTGAGGGTGGGGATGAGGTTGTCCCAAGAGTTGTCCAACACCGAGATGATCTTGGTGCACTGCTGCAGCTGAGATACACTACTGCCCGCTGCTGCCATCCTTGCATAGGTGTCCTTGATCTTGTCAAGGACCGGCTTCACATCGTCCCCTGGTCGCATGGAGATGGCAGCAAGTTCCTTCTCGAGCACGATCACCATTGGGAGAGTGTTGGGCTGAATCACATCACGTAGTAGTTTCCACGCCCTTGGACCCGAATCATCCGCTTCCACAAGATCCTTGATGTGCTCGAACATCTCCTTGTTGACCGATTGAAGGATGAGGTCGAAAAGCACCGCGCTTTTCTCAATCCACCGTTCGCGTGCTTCGCCTTCTTCCGGCATCTTCTCTTCCCCAACAGCAATCTTCAGTAGCTTGTAGCGTTTGAAGGCACTCCTCATCCGTCCGCTCCATTCCTCATAGTTGGAGCCATCCAAAGCTTCAACTTTTGATGGCGGCGGCTCACTTGTCTTCTCAGCTACAGCTCCTCTTCCATTAGCATCTCCTCCTCTCTCATTCATCTTCTCCTTGAGAAATGACGAATTTCAGCTCCCCTTTGCTGTCCACACTCAGCTCCCTCGATATTTTCACAAGTATCGGCGTCCACGAAATTTCGGCAGAGTTTCCCCTTAGCGGAAGACACATCCAACCTTTAGAACACCACTTAGGCACACCCACAGGCCATGGTGGGTCTAGAAGGGTCTTCACACTTCTGTAGACTCCTCTCAATGTCCTTAATATGGCTCTGATACCACTTGTTAGGATTAAGGACGGAGTCTAGGTGAACTTAGGAGCTAGAATTACTCAAAATATAAATCCGAAATTCTGGACAGAAAAGTCGTCTTCACAAGAAACGACGTCGACAAACAACTAGCCGTTGGAATGTCGCGAAACTTGGATATGTTGTAGCTCTTAATCTCAGCTACCGTTCCCAATTTGAATCATGTTGATTGATAAAGTATTCGCGACGCTATGGCTTTCGACGCACTAGGGGGTAAGCTGTAGGAGGAGAACTTAACTCAATCTCAAAGGTTCAATCAAAGTTCAAGAATCTCACAAGGAATTAGAAGGAGCAAGAGAAAGGTTGGGATAGATGGAGAGGGACGAGAGGGAAGGTCCCAAGAGAGTCCCCAACCAAGGAAACCCCATAAGCACAAAGATTCCCTCCCTATAGGAACCTCAACTTTGACCTTTGTCCCTTCCCAACCAATCCATCCAAGTTGGCCACCCTTGCCAACCTAGCTTGGTTGTTCCCAACCAATTTGCAGCTGTTACAGTAGAGTGACAAATTTCCCCAACCCCAAAGGTCCCAACTCCATATAAAGTCACCCCACAACTTCACTTTGTAACCGCCGCAATTGTAACGCAAGCTCATGAACTTTGAATCTTCATAGCTTTCGCGTTCTTGCTCCGATTGAAGCGATTCTTGTTGCGTCGGAAAGATCTTCTCAAGATCTATCATCACAAATACCTGCTCAGACAGAATAACACAAAACACATTCCCAAACTCCAGAACACACCACACACAAATTCTTTCACACACAGTCAAACCATACATACGAATTGAAACAAGAGATGAGAGGCAGACAGAATGTGATAGCATATGATGACATCACACAACAGAAGGAATGCGCAGAGAGGGATGAAGGGATGGGCAGAGAGGGATGAAGTAATGGGCAGTGAGGGATGAAGGAATGGGCAGAGAGGGATGAAGGTATGGGCAGGGAGGGATGAAGGAATGGGCAGAGAGGGATGAAGGAATGGGCAGAGAGGGATGAAGGAATGGGCAGAGAGGGATGAAGGAATGGGCAGAGAGGGATGAAGGGATGGGCAGAGAGGGATGAAGGGATGGGCAGAGAGGGATGAAGGAATGGGCTGAGAGGGATGAAGGATTGGGCAGAGAGGGACGAAGGGATGGGCAGAGAGGGATGAAGGAATGGGCAGAGAGGGATGAAGGAATGGGCAGAGAGGGATGAAGGAATGTGCAGAGAGGGATGAAGGAATGGGCAGAGAGAGATGAAGGAATGGGCAGAGAGGGATGAAGGAATGGGCAGAGAGGGATGAAGGTATGGGCAGAGAGGGATGAAGGAATGGGCAGTGAGGGATGAAGGGATGGGCAGAGAGGGATGAAGGAATGGGCAGAGAGGGATGAAGGAATGGGCAGAGAGGGATGAAGGTATGGGCAGAGAGGGATGAAGGAATGGGCAGAGAGGGATGAAGGGATGGGCAGAGAGGGATGAAGGAGTGGGCAGAGAGGGTTGAAGGGATGAGCAGAGAGGGATGAAGGAATGTGCAGAGAGGGATGAAGGGTGGGCAGAGAGGGATGAAGGAATGGACAGAGAGGGATGAAGGTATGGGCAGAGAGGGATGAAGGAATGGGCAGAGAGGGATGAAGGAATGGGCAGAGAGTGATGAAGGAATGGGCAGAGAGGGAAGAAGGTATGGGCAGAGAGGGATGAAGGAATGGGCAGAGAGGGATGAAGGAATGGGCAGAGAGGGATGAAGGAATGTGCTGAGAGGGATGAAGGAATGGGCAGAGAGGGATGAAGGAATGTGCAGAGAGGGATGAAGGGATGGGCAGAGAGGGATGAAGGAATGTGCAGAGAGGGATGAAGGAATGGGCAGAGAGGGATGAAGGAATGGGCAGAGAGGGATGAAGGAATGGGCAGAGAGGGTTGAAGGAATAGGCAGAGAGGGATGAAGGAATGGGCAGAGAGGGATGAAGGGATGGGCAGAGAGGGATGAAGGTATGGGCAGAGAGGGATGAGGGAATGTGCAGAGAGGGATGAATGGGCAGAGAGGGATGAAGGAATGGGCAGAGAGGGATGAAGGAATGGGCAGAGAGGGATGAAGGAATGGGCAGAGAGGGATGAAGGAATGGGCAGAGAGGGATGAAGGTATGGGCAGAGAGAGATGAAGGAATGGGCAGAGAGGGATGAAGGAATGGGCAGAGAGGGATGAAGGGATGGTCAGAGAGGGATGAAGGAATGCGCAGAGAGGGATGAAGGAATGGGCAGAGAGGGATGAAGGAATGGGCAGAGAGGGATGAAGGAATGGGCAGAGAGGGATGAAGGAATGGGTAGAGAGGGATGAAGGAATGTGCTGAGAGGGATGAAGGAATGGGCAGAGAGGGATGAAGGAATGGGCAGAGAGGGATGAAGGTATGGGCAGAGAGGGATGAAGGAATGGGCAGAGAGGGATGAAGGTATGGGCAGAGAGGGATGAAGGAATGGGCAGAGAGGGATGAAGGGATGGGCAGAGAGGGATGAAGGAATGTGCAGAGAGGGATGAATGAATGGGCAGAGAGGGATGAAGGAATGGGCAGAGAGGGATGAAGGTATGGGCAGAGAGGGGTGAAGGAATGGGCAGAGAGGGATGAAGGGATGGGCAGAGAGGGATGAAGGGATGGGCAGAGAGGGATGAAGGAATGGGCAGAGAGGGATGACGGAATGGGCAGAGAGGGACGAAGGGATGGGCAGAGAGGGATGAACGAATGGGCAGAGAGGGATGAAGGTATGGGCAGAGAGGGATGAAGAAATGGGCAGAGAGGGATGCAGGGATGGGCAGAGAGGGATGAAGGAATGGGCAGAGAGGGATGAAGGAATGGGCAGAGAGGGATGAAGGTATGGGCAGAGAGGGATGAAGGAATGGGCAGAGAGGGATGAAGGGATGGGCAGAGAGGGATGAAGGAATGGGCAGAGAGGGATGAAGGAATGGGCAGAGAGGGATGAAGGAATGGGCAGAGAGGGATGAAGGAATGGGCAGAGAGGGATGAAGGAATGTGCAGAGAGGGATGAAGGAATGAGCAGAGAGGGATGAAGGAATGGGCAGAGAGTAATGAAGGAATGGGCAGAGAGGGAAGAAGGTATGGGCAGAGAGGGATGAAGGAATGGGCAGAGAGGGATGAAGGGATGGTCAGAGAGGGATGAAGGAATGCGCAGAGAGGGATGAAGGAATGGGCAGAGAGGGATGAAGGGATGGGCAGAGAGGGATGAAGGAATGGGCAGAGAGGGATGAAGGAATGGGCAGAGAGGGATGAAGGGATGGGCAGAGTGGGATGAAGGAATGGGCAGAGAGGGATGAAGGAATGGGCAGAGAGGGATGAAGGTATGGGCAGAGAGGGATGAAGGAATGGGCAGAGAGGGATGAAGGAATGGGCAGAGAGGGATGAAGGAATGTGCAGAGAGGGATGAAGGAATGGGCAGAGAGGGATGAAGGAATGGGCAGAGAGGGATGAAGGAATGGGCAGAGAGGGACGAAGGGATGGGCAGAGAGGGATGAACGAATGGGCAGAGAGGGATGAAGGTATGGGCAGAGAGGGATGAAGAAATGGGCAGAGAGGGATGAAGGGATGGGCAGAGAGGGATGAAGGAATGGGCAGAGAGGGATGAAGGAATGGGCAGAGAGGGAAAAAGGTATGGGCAGAGAGGGATGAAGGAATGGGCAGAGAGGGATGAAGGGATGGGCAGAGAGGGATGAAGGAATGGGCAGAGAGGGATGAAGGAATGGGCAGAGAGGGATGAAGGAATGGGCAGAGAGGGATGAAGGAATGGGCAGAGAGGGATGAAGGAATGGGCAGAGAGGGTTGAAGGGATGAGCAGAGAGGGATGAAGGAATGTGCAGAGAGGGATGAATGGGCAGAGAGGGATGAAGGAATGGACAGAGAGGGATGAAGGTATGGGCAGAGAGGGATGAAGGATTGGGCAGAGAGGGATGAAGGGATGGGCAGAGAGGGATGAAGGAATGGGCAGAGAGGGATGAAGGGATGGGCAGAGAGGGATGAAGGAATGGGCAGAGAGGGATGAAGGAATGGGCAGAGAGGGATGAAGGGATGGGCAGAGTGGGATGAAGGAATGGGCAGAGAGGGATGAAGGAATGGGCAGAGAGGGATGAAGGTATGGGCAGAGAGGGATGAAGGAATGGGCAGAGAGGGATGAAGGGATGGGCAGAGAGGGATGAAGGAATGGGCAGAGAGGGATGAAGGAATGGGCAGAGAGGGATAAAGGTATGGGCAGAGAGGGATGAAGGAATGGGCAGAGAGGGATGAAGGAATGTGCAGAGAGGGATGAAGGAATGGGCAGAGAGGGATGAAGGAATGGGCAGAGAGTAATGAAGGAATGAGCAGAGAGGGAAGAAGGTATGGGCAGAGAGGGATGAAGGAATGGGCAGAGAGGGATGAAGGGATGGTCAGAGAGGGATGAAGGAATGCGCAGAGAGGGATGAAGGAATGGGCAGAGAGGGATGAAGGGATGGGCAGAGAGGGATGAAGGAATGGGCAGAGAGGGATGAAGGAATGGGCAGAGAGGGATGAAGGGATGGGCAGAGTGGGATGAAGGAATGGGTAGAGAGGGATGAAGGTATGGGCAGAGACGGATGAAGGAATGTGCAGAGAGGGATAAAGGGATGGGCAGAGAGGGATGAAGGAATGGCTTGAGAGGGATGAAGGGATGGGAAGAGAGGGATGAAGGAATGTGCAGAGAGGGATGAAGGAATGGGCAGAGAGGGATGAAGGAATGGGCAGAGAGGGATGAAGGAATGGGCAGAGAGGGATGAAGGAATGGGCAGAGAGGGATGAAGGAATGTGCGAGAGGGATGAAGGAATGGGCAGAGAGGGATGAAGGAATGGGCAGAGAGGGATGAAGGTATGGGCAGAGAGGGATGAAGGAATGGGCAGAGAGGGATGAAGGAATGGGCAGAGAGGGATGAAGGGATGGTCAGTGAGGGATGAAGGAATGGGCAGAGAGGGATGAAGGAATGGGCAGAGAGGGATGAAGGAATGTGCAGAGAGGGATGAAGGAATGGGCAGAGAGGGATGAAGGAATGTGCTGAGAGGGATGAAGGAATGGGCAGAGAGGGATGAAGGAATGGGCAGAGAGGTATGAAGGTATGGGCAGAGAGGGATGAAGGAATGGGCAGAGAGGGATGAAGGAATGGGCAGAGAGGGATGAAGGGATGGGCAGAGAGGGATGAAGGAATGGGCAGAGAGGGATGAAGGAATGGGCAGAGAGGGATGAAGGAATGTGCAGAGAGGGATGAAGGAATGTGCAGAGAGGGATGAAGGAATGGGCAGAGAGGGATGAAGGAATGGGCAGAGAGGGATGAAGGAATGTGCAGAGAGGGATGAAGGAATGGGCAGAGAGGGATGAGGGAATGTGCAGAGAGGGATGAATGGGCAGAGAGGGATGAAGGAATGGGCAGAGAGGGATGAGGGAATGTGCAGAGAGGGATGAAGGAATGGGCAGAGAGGGATGAAGGAATGTGCAGAGAGGGATGAAGGAATGGGCAGAGAGGGATGAGGGAATGTGCAGAGAGGAATGAATGGGCAGAGAGGGATGAAAGAATGGGCAGAGAGGGATGAAGGTATGGGCAGAGAGGGATGAAGGAATGGGCAGAGAGGGATGAAGGAATGGGCAGAGAGGGATGAAGGGATGGGCAGAGAGGGATGAAGGAATGGGCAGAGAGGGATGAAGGTATGGGCAGAGAGGGATGAAGGAATGGGCAGAGAGGGATGAAGGAATGGGCAGAGAGGGATGAAGGTATGGGCAGAGAGGGATGAAGGAATGGGCAGGGAGGGATGAAGGAATGGGCAGAGAGGGATCAAGGAATGCGCTGAGAGGGATGAAGGAATGGGCAGAGAGGGATGAAGGAATGTGCAGAGAGGGATGAAGGGATGGGCAGAGAGGGATGAAGGAATGTGCAGAGAGGGATGAAGGAATGGGCAGAGAGGGATGAAGGAATGGGCAGAGAGGGATGAAGGAATGGGCAGAGAGGGATGAAGGAATGGGCAGAGAGGGTTGAAGGAATGGGCAGAGAGGGATGAAGGAATGGGCAGAGAGGGATGAAGGGATGGGCAGAGAGGGATGAAGGGATGGGCAGAGAGGGATGAGGGAATGTGCAGAGAGGGATGAATGGGCAGAGAGGGATGAAGGAATGGGCAGAGAGGGATGAAGGAATGGGCAGAGAGGGATGAAGGAATGGGCAGAGAGGGATGAAGGAATGGGCAGAGAGGGATGAAGGTATGGGCAGAGAGGGATGAAGGAATGGGCAGAGAGGGATGAAGGAATGGGCAGAGAGGGATGAAGGGATGGTCAGAGAGGGATGAAGGAATGCGCAGAGAGGGATGAAGGAATGGCCAGAGAGGGATGAAGGAATGGGCAGAGAGGGATGAAGGAATGGGCAGAGAGGGATGAAGGAATGGGCAGAGAGGGATGAAGGAATGTGCTGAGAGGGATGAAGGAATGGGCAGAGAGGGATGAAGGAATGGGCAGAGAGGGATGAAGGTATGGGCAGAGAGGGATGAAGGAATGGGCAGAGAGGGATGAAGGAATGGGCAGAGAGGGATGAAGGGATGGTCAGAGAGGGATGAAGGAATGGGCAGAGAGGGATGAAGGAATGGGCAGAGAGGGATGAAGGAATGTGCAGAGAGGGATGAAGGAATGGGCAGAGAGGGATGAAGGAATGTGCGGAGAGGGATGAAGGAATGGGCAGAGAGGGATGAAGGAATGGGCAGAGAGGGATGAAGGAATGGGCAGAGAGGGATGAAGGAATGTGCAGAGAGGGATGAGGGAATGTGCAGAGAGGGATGAATGGGCAGAGAGGGATGAAGGAATGGGCAGAGAGGGATGAGGGAATGTGCAGAGAGGGACGAATGGGCAGAGAGGGATGAAGGAATGGGCAGAGAGGGATGAAGGTATGGGCAGAGAGGGATGAAGGTATGGGCAGAGAGGGATGAAGGAATGGGCAGAGAGGGATGAAGGGATGGGCAGAGAGGGATGAAGGAATGGGCTGAGAGGGATGAAGGATTGGGCAGAGAGGGACGAAGGGATGGGCAGAGAGGGATGAAGGAATGGGCAGAGAGGGATGAAGGGATGGGCAGAGAGGGATGAAGGAATGGGCAGAGAGGGATGAAGGAATGGGCAGAGAGGGATGAAGGGATGGTCAGAGAGGGATGAAGGAATGGGCAGAGAGGGATGAAGGAATGGGCAGAGAGGGATGAAGGAATGTGCAGAGAGGGATGAAGGAATGGGCAGAGAGGGATGAAGGAATGTGCTGAGAGGGATGAAGGAATGGGCAGAGAGGGATGAAGGAATGGGCAGAGAGGGATGAAGGAATGGGCAGAGAGGGATGAAGGAATGGGCAGAGAGGGATGAAGGAATGGGCAGAGAGGGATGAAGGAATGTGCAGAGAGGGATGAGGGAATGTGCAGAGAGGGATGAATGGGCAGAGAGGGATGAAGGGATGGGCAGAGAGGGATGAAGGGATGGGCAGAGAGGGATGAGGGAATGTGCAGAGGGGGACGAGAATGGGCAGAGAGGGATGAAGGAATGGGCAGAGAGGGATGAAGGAATGGGCAGAGAGGGATGAAGGTATGGGCAGAGAGGGATGAAGGTATGGGCAGAGAGGGATGAAGGAATGGGCACAGAGGGATGAAGGGATGGGCAGAGAGGAGAAGGATGGGCGAGAGGGATGAAGGATGGGCAGAGAGGGATGAAGGGATGGGCAGAGAGGGATGAAGGAATGGGCAGAGAGGGATGAAGGTATGGGCAGAGAGGATGAAGGAATGGGCAGAGAGGGATGAAGGAATGGGCAGAGAGGGATGAAGGTATGGGCAGTGAGGGATGAAGGAATGGGCAGAGAGGGATGAAGGAATGGGCAGAGAGGGATCAAGGAATGTGCTGAGAGGGATGAAGGAATGGGCAGAGAGGGATGAAGGAATGTGCAGAGAGGGATGAAGGGATGGGCAGAGAGGGATGAAGGAATGTGCAGAGAGGGATGAAGGAATGGGCAGAGAGGGATGAAGGAATGGGCAGAGACGGATGAAGGAATGGGCAGAGAGGGATGAAGGAATGGGCAGAGAGCGTTGAAGGAATGGGCAGAGAGGGATGAAGGAATGGGCAGAGAGGGATGAAGGGATGGGCAGAGAGGGATGAAGGGATGGGCAGAGAGGGATGAGGGAATGTGCAGAGAGGGATGAATGGGCAGAGAGGGATGAAGGAATGGGCAGAGAGGGATGAAGGAATGGGCAGAGAGGGATGAAGGAATGGGCAGAGAGGGATGAAGGGATGGTCAGAGAGGGATGAAGGAATGGGCAGAGAGGGATGAAGGAATGGGCAGAGAGGGATGAAGGAATGTGCAGAGAGGGATGAAGGAATGGGCAGAGAGGGATGAAGGAATGTGCGGAGAGGGATGAAGGAATGGGCAGAGAGGGATGAAGGAATGGGCAGAGAGGGATCAAGGAATGGGCAGAGAGGGATGAAGGAATGTGCAGAGAGGGATGAGGGAATGTGCAGAGAGGGATGAATGGGCAGAGAGGGATGAAGGAATGGGCAGAGAGGGATGAGGGAATGTGCAGAGAGGGACGAATGGGCAGAGAGGGATGAAGGAATGGGCAGAGAGGGATGAAGGTATGGGCAGAGAGGGATGAAGGTATGGGCAGAGAGGGATGAAGGAATGGGCAGAGAGGGATGAAGGGATGGGCAGAGAGGGATGAAGGAATGGGCTGAGAGGGATGAAGGATTGGGCAGAGAGGGACGAAGGGATGGGCAGAGAGGGATGAAGGAATGGGCAGAGAGGGATGAAGGGAGGGGCAGAGAGGGATGAAGGAATGGGCAGAGAGGGATGAAGGAATGGGCAGAGAGGGATGAAGGGATGGTCAGAGAGGGATGAAGGAATGGGCAGAGAGGGATGAAGGAATGGGCAGAGAGGGATGAAGGAATGTGCAGAGAGGGATGAAGGAATGGGCAGAGAGGGATGAAGGAATGTGCTGAGAGGGATGAAGGAATGGGCAGAGAGGGATGAAGGAATGGGCAGAGAGGGATGAAGGAATGGGCAGAGAGGGATGAAGGAATGTGCAGAGAGGGATGAGGGAATGTGCAGAGAGGGATGAATGGGCAGAGAGGGATGAAGGGATGGGCAGAGAGGGATGAAGGGATGGGCAGAGAGGGATGAGGGAATGTGCAGAGAGGGCGAATGGGCAGAGAGGGATGAAGGGCAGAGAGGGATGAAGGAATGGGCAGAGAGGGATGAAGGTATGGGCAGAGAGGGATGAAGGTATGGGCAGAGAGGGATGAAGGAATGGGCAGAGAGGGATGAAGGGATGGGCAGAGAGGGATGAAGGAATGGGCTGAGAGGGATGAAGGGATGGGCAGAGAGGGATGAAGGAATGGGCAGAGAGGGATGAAGGTATGGGCAGAGAGGGATGAAGGAATGGGCAGAGAGGGATGAAGGAATGGGCAGAGAGGGATGAAGGTATGGGCAGAGAGGGATGAAGGAATGGGCAGAGAGGGATGAAGGAATGGGCAGAGAGGGATCAAGGAATGTGCTGAGAGGGATGAAGGAATGGGCAGAGAGGGATGAAGGAATGTGCAGAGAGGGATGAAGGGATGGGCAGAGAGGGATGAAGGAATGTGCAGAGAGGGATGAAGGAATGGGCAGAGAGGATGAAGGAATGGGCAGAGACGGATGAAGGAATGGGCAGAGAGGGATGAAGGAATGGGCAGAGAGCGTGAAGGAATGGGCAGAGAGGGATGAAGGAATGGGCAGAGAGGGATGAAGGGATGGGCAGAGAGGGATGAAGGGATGGGCAGAGAGGGATGAGGGAATGTGCAGAGAGGGATGAATGGGCAGAGAGGGATGAAGGAATGGGCAGAGAGGGATGAAGGAATGGGCAGAGAGGGATGAAGGAATGGGCAGAGAGGGATGAAGGAATGGGCAGAGAGGGATGAAGGAATGGGCAGAGAGGGATGAAGGAATGGGCAGAGAGGGATGAAGGAATGTGCTGAGAGGGATGAAGGAATGGGCAGAGAGGGATGAAGGAATGGGCAGAGAGGGATGAAGGTATGGGCAGAGAGGGATGAAGGAATGGGCAGAGAGGGATGAAGGAATGGGCAGAGAGGGATGAAGGGATGGTCAGAGAGGGATGAAGGTATGGGCAGAGAGGGATGAAGGAATGGGCAGAGAGGGATGAAGGTATGGGCAGAGAGGGATGAAGGAATGGGCAGAGAGGGATGAAGGAATGGGCAGAGAGGGATGAAGGGATGGTCAGAGAGGGATGAAGGAATGGGCAGAGAGGGATGAAGGAATGGGCAGAGAGGGATGAAGGAATGTGCAGAGAGGGATGAAGGAATGGGCAGAGAGGGATGATGGAATGTGCTGAGAGGGATGAAGGAATGGGCAGAGAGGGATGAAGGAATGGGCAGAGAGGGATGAAGGAATGGGCAGAGAGGGATGAAGGAATGTGCAGAGAGGGATGAGGGAATGTGCAGAGAGGGATGAATGGGCAGAGAGGGATGAAGGAATGGGCAGAGAGGGATGAGGGAATGTGCAGAGAGGGACGAATGGGCAGAGAGGGATGAAGGAATGGGCAGAGAGGGATGAAGGTATGGGCAGAGAGGGATGAAGGAATGGGCAGAGAGGGATGAAGGAATGGGCAGATAGGGATGAAGGGATGGGCAGAGAGGGATGAAGGAATGGGCTGAGAGGGATGAAGGATTGGGCAGAGAGGAAAAGGGATGGGCAGAGAGGGATGAAGGAATGGGCAGAGAGGGATGAAGGAATGGGCAGAGTGGGATGAAGGAATGGGCAGAGAGGGATGAAGGGATGGGCAGAGAGGGATGAAGGAATGGGCAGAGAGGGATGAAGGAATGGGCAGAGAGGGATGAAGGAATGTGCAGAGAGGGATGAAGGAATGTGCAGAGAGGGATGAAGGAATGGGCAGAGAGGGATGAAGGAATGGGCAGAGAGGGATGAAGGAATGTGCAGAGAGGGATGAAGGAATGGGCAGAGAGGGATGAGGGAATGTGCAGAGAGGGATGAATGGGCAGAGAGGGATGAAGGAATGGGCAGAGAGGGATGAGGGAATGTGCAGAGAGGGATGAAGGAATGGGCAGAGAGGGATGAAGGAATGTGCAGAGAGGGATGAAGGAATGGGCAGAGAGGGATGAGGGAATGTGCAGAGAGGAATGAATGGGCAGATAGGGATGAAGGAATGGGCAGAGAGGGATGAAGGTATGGGCAGAGAGGGATGAAGGAATGGGCAGAGAGGGATGAAGGAATGGGCAGAGAGGGATGAAGGGATGGGCAGAGAGGGATGAAGGAATGGGCAGAGAGGGATGAAGGTATGGGCAGAGAGGGATGAAGGAATGGGCAGAGAGGGATGAAGGAATGGGCAGAGAGGGATGAAGGTATGGGCAGAGAGGGATGAAGGAATGGGCAGAGAGGGATGAAGGAATGGGCAGAGAGGGATCAAGGAATGTGCTGAGAGGGATGAAGGAATGGGCAGAGAGGGATGAAGGAATGTGCAGAGAGGGATGAAGGGATGGGCAGAGAGGGATGAAGGAATGTGCAGAGAGGGATGAAGGAATGGGCAGAGAGGGATGAAGGAATGGGCAGAGAGGGATGAAGGAATGGGCAGAGAGGGATGAAGGAATGGGCAGAGAGGGTTGAAGGAATGGGAAGAGAGGGATGAAGGAATGGGCAGAGAGGGATGAAGGGATGGGCAGAGAGGGATGAAAGAATGGGCAGAGAGGGATGAGGGAATGTGCAGAGAGGGATGAATGGGCAGAGAGGGATGAAGGAATGGGCAGAGAGGGATGAAGGAATGGGCAGAGAGGGATGAAGGAATGGGCAGAGAGGGATGAAGGAATGGGCAGAGAGGGATGAAGGTATGGGCAGAGAGGGATGAAGGAATGGGCAGAGAGGGATGAAGGAATGGGCAGAGAGGGATGAAGGGATGGTCAGAGAGGGATGAAGGAATGCGCAGAGAGGGATGAAGGAATGGGCAGAGAGGGATGAAGGAATGGGCAGAGAGGGATGAAGGAATGGGCAGAGAGGGATGAAGGAATGGGCAGAGAGGGATGAAGGAATGTGCTGAGAGGGATGAAGGAATGGGCAGAGAGGGATGAAGGAATGGGCAGAGAGGGATGAAGGTATGGGCAGAGAGGGATGAAGGAATGGGCAGAGAGGGATGAAGGAATGGGCAGAGAGGGATGAAGGGATGGTCAGAGAGGGATGAAGGTATGGGCAGAGAGGGATGAAGGAATGGGCAGAGAGGGATGAAGGAATGTGCAGAGAGGGATGAAGGAATGGGCAGAGAGGGATGAAGGAATGGGCAGAGAGGGATGAAGGGATGGGCAGAGAGGGATGAAGGGATGGGCAGAGAGGGATGAGGGAATGTGCAGAGAGGGATGAATGGGCAGAGAGGGATGAAGGAATGGGCAGAGAGGGATGAAGGAATGGGCAGAGAGGGATGAAGGAATGGGCAGAGAGGGATGAAGGAATGGGCAGAGAGGGATGAAGGTATGGGCAGAGAGGGATGAAGGAATGGGCAGAGAGGGTTGAAGGAATGGGCAGAGAGGGATGAAGGGATGGTCAGAGAGGGATGAAGGAATGCGCAGAGAGGGATGAAGGAATGGGCAGAGAGGGATGAAGGAATGGGCAGAGAGGGATGAAGGAATGGGCAGAGAGGGATGAAGGAATGGGCAGAGAGGGATGAAGGAATGTGCTGAGAGGGATGAAGGAATGGGCAGAGAGGGATGAAGGAATGGGCAGAGAGGGATGAAGGTATGGGCAGAGAGGGATGAAGGAATGGGCAGAGAGGGATGAAGGAATGGGCAGAGAGGGATGAAGGGATGGTCAGAGAGGGATGAAGGAATGGGCAGAGAGGGATGAAGGAATGGGCAGAGAGGGATGAAGGAATGTGCAGAGAGGGATGAAGGAATGGGCAGAGAGGGATGATGGAATGTGCTGAGAGGGATGAAGGAATGGGCAGAGAGGGATGAAGGAATGGGCAGAGAGGGATGAAGGAATGGGCAGAGAGGGATGAAGGAATGTGCAGAGAGGGATGAGGGAATGTGCAGAGAGGGATGAATGGGCAGAGAGGTATGAAGGAATGGGCAGAGAGGGATGAGGGAATGTGCAGAGAGGGACGAATGGGCAGAGAGGGATGAAGGAATGGGCAGAGAGGGATGAAGGTATGGGCAGAGAGGGATGAAGGTATGGGCAGAGAGGGATGAAGGAATGGGCAGATAGGGATGAAGGGATGGGCAGAGAGGGATGAAGGAATGGGCTGAGAGGGATGAAGGGATGGTCAGAGAGGGATGAAGGAATGGGCAGAGAGGGATGAAGGAATGGGCAGAGAGGGATGAAGGAATGTGCAGAGAGGGATGAAGGAATGGGCAGAGAGGGATGATGGAATGTGCTGAGAGGGATGAAGGAATGGGCAGAGAGGGATGAAGGAATGGGCAGAGAGGGATGAAGGAATGGGCAGAGAGGGATGAAGGAATGTGCAGAGAGGGATGAGGGAATGTGCAGAGAGGGATGAATGGGCAGAGAGGGATGAAGGAATGGGCAGAGAGGGATGAGGGAATGTGCAGAGAGGGACGAATGGGCAGAGAGGGATGAAGGAATGGGCAGAGAGGGATGAAGGTATGGGCAGAGAGGGATGAAGGTATGGGCAGAGAGGGATGAAGGAATGGGCAGATAGGGATGAAGGGATGGGCAGAGAGGGATGAAGGAATGGGCTGAGAGGGATGAAGGATTGGGCAGAGAGGGACGAAGGGATGGGCAGAGAGGGATGAAGGAATGGGCAGAGAGGGATGAAGGAATGGGCAGAGTGGGATGAAGGAATGGGCAGAGAGGGATGAAGGAATGAGCAGAGAGGGATGAAGGAATGTGCAGAGAGGGATGAGGAATGTGCAGAGAGGGATGAATGGGCAGAGAGGGATGAAGGAATGGGCAGAGAGGGATGAGGGAATGTGCAGAGAGGGACGAATGGGCAGAGAGGGATGAAGGAATGGGCAGAGAGGGATGAAGGTATGGGCAGAGAGGGATGAAGGTATGGGCAGAGAGGGATGAAGGAATGGGCAGAGAGGGATGAAGGGATGGGCAGAGAGGGATGAAGGAATGGGCTGAGAGGGATGAAGGATTGGGCAGAGAGGGACGAAGGGATGGGCAGAGAGGGATGAAGGAATGGGCAGAGAGGGATGAAGGAATGGGCAGAGAGGGATCAAGGAATGTGCTGAGAGGGATGAAGGAATGGGCAGAGAGGGATGAAGGAATGTGCAGAGAGGGATGAAGGGATGGGCAGAGAGGGATGAAGGAATGTGCAGAGAGGGATGAAGGAATGGGTAGAGAGGGATGAAGGAATGGGCAGAGACGGATGAAGGAATGGGCAGAGAGGGATGAAGGAATGGGCAGAGAGGGTTGAAGGAATGGGCAGAGAGGGATGAAGGAATGGGCAGAGAGGGATGAAGGGATGGGCAGAGAGGGATGAAGGGATGGGCAGAGAGGGATGAGGGAATGTGCACAGAGGGATGAATGGGCAGAGAGGGATGAAGGAATGGGCAGAGAGGGATGAAGGAATGGGCAGAGAGGGATGAAGGAATGGGCAGAGAGGGATGAAGGAATGGGCAGAGAGGGATGAAGGTATGGGCAGAGAGGGATGAAGGAATGGGCAGAGAGGGTTGAAGGAATGGGCAGAGAGGGATGAAGGGATGGTCAGAGAGGGATGAAGGAATGCGCAGAGAGGGATGAAGGAATGGGCAGAGAGGGATGAAGGAATGGGCAGAGAGGGATGAGAATGGGCAGAGAGGGATGAAGGAATGTGCTGAGAGGGATGAAGGAATGGGCAGAGAGGGATGAAGGAATGGGCAGAGAGGGATGAAGGTATGGGCAGAGAGGGATGAAGGAATGGGCAGAGATGGATGAAGGAATGGGCAGAGAGGGATGAAGGGATGGTCAGAGAGGGATGAAGGAATGGGCAGAGAGGGATGAAGGAATGGGCAGAGAGGGATGAAGGAATGTGCAGAGAGGGATGAAGGAATGGGCAGAGAGGGATGAAGGAATGGGCAGAGAGGGATGAAGGGATGGGCAGAGAGGGATGAAGGGATGGGCAGAGAGGGATGAAGGAAAGGGCTGAGAGGGATGAAGGAATGGGCAGAGAGGGACGAAGGAATGTGCAGAGAGGGATGAAGGTATGGGCAGAGAGGGATGAAGGAATGGGCAGAGAGGGTTGAAGGGATGGGCAGAGAGGGATGAAGGTATGGGCAGAGAGGGATGAAGGAATGTGCAGAGAGGGATGAACTGGCAGAGAGGGATGAAGGGTGGGCAGAGAGGGATGAAGGAATGGACAGAGAGGGATGAAGGTATGGGCAGAGAGGGATGAAGGAATGGGCAGAGAGGGTTGAAGGGATGGGCAGAGTCGGATGAAGGAATGGGCAGAGAGGGATGAAGGAATGGGCAGAGAGGGATGAAGGTATGGGCAGAGAGGGATGAAGGAATGGGCAGAGAGGGATGAAGGAATGTGCAGAGAGGGATGAAGGGATGGGCAGAGAGGGATGAAGGAATGTGCAGAGAGGGATGAAGGAATGGGCAGAGAGGGATGAAGGAATGGGCAGAGACGGATGAAGGAATGGGCAGAGAGGGATGAAGGAATGGGCAGAGAGCGTTGAAGGAATGGGCAGAGAGGGATGAAGGAATGGGCAGAGAGGGATGAAGGGATGGGCAGAGAGGGATGAAGGGATGGGCAGAGAGGGATGAGGGAATGTGCAGAGAGGGATGAATGGGCAGAGAGGGATGAAGGAATGGGCAGAGAGGGATGAAGGAATGGGCAGAGAGGGATGAAGGAATGGGCAGAGAGGGATGAAGGAATGGGCAGAGAGGGATGAAGGTATGGGCAGAGAGGGATGAAGGAATGGGCAGAGAGGGTTGAAGGAATGTGCAGAGAGGGATGAAGGAATGGGCAGAGAGGGATGAAGGAATGGGCAGAGAGGGATGAAGGGATGGGCAGAGAGGGATGAAGGGATGGGCAGAGAGGGATGAGGGAATGTGCAGAGAGGGATGAATGGGCAGAGAGGGATGAAGGAATGGGCAGAGAGGGATGAAGGAATGGGCAGAGAGGGATGAAGGAATGGGCAGAGAGGGATGAAGGAATGGGCAGAGAGGGATGAAGGTATGGGCAGAGAGGGATGAAGGAATGGGCAGAGAGGGTTGAAGGAATGGGCAGAGAGGGATGAAGGGATGGTCAGAGAGGGATGAAGGAATGCGCAGAGAGGGATGAAGGAATGGGCAGAGAGGGATGAAGGAATGGGCAGAGAGGGATGAAGGAATGGGCAGAGAGGGATGAAGGAATGGGCAGAGAGGGATGAAGGAATGTGCTGAGAGGGATGAAGGAATGGGCAGAGAGGGATGAAGGAATGGGCAGAGAGGGATGAAGGTGTTAGGATTAAGGACAGAGTCTAGGTGAACTTAGGAGCTAGAATTACTCAAAATATAAATCCGAAATTCTGGACAGAAAAGTCGTCTTCACAAGAAACGACGTCGACAAACAACTAGCCGTTGGAATGTCGCGAAACTTGGATATGTTGTAGCTCTTAATCTCAGCTACCGTTCCCAATTTGAATCATGTTGATTGATAAAGTATTCGCGACGCTATGGCTTTCGACGCACTAGGGGGTAAGCTGTAGGAGGAGAACTTAACTCAATCTCAAAGGTTCAATCAAAGTTCAAGAATCTCACAAGGAATTAGAAGGAGCAAGAGAAAGGTTGGGATAGGAAGAGAGGGATGAGAGGGAAGGTCCCAAGAGAGTCCCCAACCAAGGAAACCCCATAAGCACAAAGATTCCCTCCCTATAGGAACCCCAACTTTGACATTTGTCCCTTCCCAACCAATCCATCCAAGTTGGCCACCCTTGCCAACCTAGCTTGGTTGTTCCCAACCAATTTGCAGCTGTTACAGTAGAGTGACAAGTTTCCCCAACCCCAAAGGTCCCAACTCCATATAAAGTCACCCCACAACTTCACTTAGTAACCGCCGCAATTGTAACGCAAGCTCATGAACTTTGAATCTTCATAGCTTTCGCGTTCTTGCTCCGATTGAAGCGATTCTTGTTGCGTCGGAAAGATCTTCTCAAGATCTATTATCACAAATACCTGCTCAGACAGAATAACACAAAACACATTCCCAAACTCCAGAACACACCACACACAAATGCTTGCACATTCAAACCACACATGCAAGTTGAAAAAACATGGGATGGGAGGCAGACAGAATGTGATAGCATATGATGACATCACACAACAATCTCCCCCTCTGGCTGCCAACCATCATCGACCATACCACATCTCAAGCATGCATACTCAATGCACACTCATCCCAGCAAGCTTCATGCCCTTCCAATGATCCGCCTCCGCCAGACGCTTAGTGAAAATATCTGCTGCCTGCTGATGGGTCTTCACTATCTCCAGCCGCACCTCCTTATCAAGGAGTCTCCTCACCCAATGCCACTTAGGCCTTATGTGTTTTGTCAGCCCATGCAGACAAGCATTCTTGGCGAGCTTCACAGCGGACTCATTGTCACAAAACACAACTGTCGGCTTCTCCTGACCAACTCCCAACTCCTCCAACAAACGCCTCAGCCATACCACTTCCTTGGCCCCATGGTGTAAGGCCATGTACTCAGTCTCACATGAAGACAATCCCACCTCATTTTGCTTCTTGCTGCGCCAGCTCACAGCACCACCTCCTAGCAAGCACACATAACCCCCAATGCTGGTGCCATCCGCTTTCACTGAGTTGAAGCTAGCGTCAGTATAGCAACTCAAGAGCATCTCTCCACTCTTCACATCTGCAGCACCTCTCTGCAACCGCTGCCTCACTCCACTGTACTCCAATCCCACTGATGCCGTAGCACTCACATAGCGGACCAACCTCTTGGCCGCTTCCAGCTGCTCATGACTAGGGCGTGAGACCACACTAGCCAACCGTGATGTAGCAAATGCAATGTCAGGCCGTGTATGATTTGCAGGATAATTCAGCGACCCAACCATCGAATGAAACAGCTTCCTGTCACTATCACCCACTACCTCCTCATCAGCACATGGCTCCACAGTGAACCCCGAAGGTAGTGGTGTTGCTGGCTTTCCCCCATCTTGCAGCCCATACTTCTCAGCCAGCCCCTCACAGTACTTCCTCTGGTGCAACCTCAGCACACCCTTTTCCACATCTCTCTCCACGTGCATCCCCAAGTAGTACTTCGCCTCACCCATCTTGGAGCACTTGAACTGCATCTCCAGCATCTGCTCTGCGCTGTCCAGCAAAGCAGTTGATGCAGAAAAGAGAAGGATATCATCCACATACACCAAGAGCATGAGGATTTCGTCCTTCTCCTGCAGCAGGAACAGGCTGGGGTCACACTCACTCTTCTTGAAACCCCCAGCCAGCAGCGCCTCCTCCAACTTGTGATACCATGCACGAGGCGCCTGCTTAAGGCCATAGATGGCCTTCTTCAGCCTGCAGACCCTGCCGCTCCCATCATCCAGCCCCTCTGGCTGCTTCATGTACACCTCCTCCAGAATGATCCCATTCAGAAAGGCAGTCACAATGTCCATCTGCCGAATCTTCCATCCCAGGAGTGCAGCTATCGCCAACAGCACCCTCAATGTTGTTCCTTTCCCCACAGGAGCAAACACCTCATCATAGTCCTTCCCCTTTGTCTGCTGAAACCCCCGTGCCACAAGCCTAGACTTGTAGCGGGTCAGCTCCCCTTCAGGTCCATACTTGTGCCTGTAGATCATCTTGGAAGTGATTGCCTTCTTTCCAGGAGGCAAGTCACACAGGTCCCATGTCTCGTTCTCAATTAGGGACCCGAACTCCTCATCCTCACTCGCCTTCCACTTCTCCCCATTTGGTCCATTCAAGGCCTCTTCTCGAGTCTTGGGCTCAGGGATTGGTGCCCAGTAGCAGTGAGCGATCTCATCTTCCTCAATCTGCTCAACCACACTCCCAGCCTGCACCACATTCGGCTTGCCTCTTCCCCCATAGGTCAGCCTCACTGGAGGGCGCACATCCCTCCTAGGACGCTCAGGCGGGTGTGGAACTCGAGGTGGAGACTCATGCTGCTGCTGCTGCTGCTGCTCTACTTCAGCTGCTCCCCCTTCCTCAGTCACCCCAGACATCTCCTCCTCTGACACTGCAACCTCCACCTGTCTTGAAGGCTGCTGCACCTCATCTGCCTCCACAATGAGCGGTGTAGATGGAAGCTTCTGTTGCTGCTGCTTCCATTCCTTGTAGTACAGGGACTCAAGAAACTTCACATCCCTTGACACTGTCAACTTCTGGGTGGTCAAGTCCCATAGCAGCCACCCCTTGTGATCCTTTGCAATCCCCAAGTGCACACCCCATCTTCCAGAAGCCTCCAACTTCCCCCTTTTCTCCTTAGGCACATGAAACACCACCATGCACCCAAATGCCCTCAGCATGTTCACAGCTGGAGCACTCCCATACCACTTGACGTATGGGATCCACTCCTTATCTCCAACTGTAGCCAGCACCCTGTTCTTCACAAGGGCGACCTGCCTCAGTGCAGACACCCAAAACGGATCAGGCAGCCCTGCACGCCCAAGGAGAGTGCGTGCCCCCTCCTGCAGGGTCCTGTTGAACCTCTCAGCCACGCCATTCTGCTGTGGGTTGTAGGGCACTGTCAGTTGATGCTGGATCCCCTTCCTCTTCAACTCCCCCTCAAAATCAGCTCCAATGAACTCCCCACCATTGTCACTACGGATCACCTTCACCTTGTGTCCGCATTCCCTCTGAGCTCTCGGCATCCACTCTTTAAGGACAGCCGCTGCCACCTCCCCCTTGCTCTTCAAAGGGTAAACCCACACTGCCCGAGTGTGGTCATCCACAATTGTCAAGAAATAGCGGCTGCCTGAGAGGGAAGGGGCTCTTGTGGGCCCCACCACATCCATGTGCACAAGTGCAAGTGGGGTCTTGGATGGTCCAGTTGCACTGTTGAAGGGGAACTTGGAGAACTTGGTCTCCAAGCATGTAGGGCAGCTCCCAATCTCCTTCACTTCCCCTTTCACCTCCAAGCCCTTCAGGCTCCCATTCTTCACCAACTTCTGCAGCATAGGGAAGTTCACATGACACAACCTCTCATGCCATGTCTCCCAATCGGCCTCTCCACTCCTTGATGAAGCCTTAGCCCATGCCGCACTCGCATCCACACCAGCAAGCACCTCACCATGTGTCTGCTGCTGCTGCACTTTCTTGACTGCTTCCAGGACCCCATCAGTTGGTGCAGTTGCATCTCCTCCTGCTGTTGCCTTTGCCACTGCTGCCGTTGCTGCTGTTGGAGTCTTCCCATTCCAAGGGATGATGGGCAGCTGCCACAGGTCCTTGATGCAGCTGGTCTCCTCTTCCAGACTCCACAGCACCTTCTTCCCAAGCTTAGCACGGCAGCTGGTTGGTCCAAAGGTCACTTCGGCCTTACTCTTCTGCAGCCGCCGCACAGAGAGAAGGTTAGCAGACAAGCCTTTAACCAGCAGAACATTCCCAAGCCCCACAAGCTCCCCATTAGCTCCCTTAACCTTGGCATTCCCAACACCAATCACGGGGAGCAAAGCACCTGACGCTGCTGCCACATACTTAATCTTCCCAGGGGGTTTTACCTCATCAAGCAAATCTGCCCGTGGGGTCATGTGACTGGTGCAACCCGAATCAATCACCCAGTGCGTGAGAGGGTGCATCACAACCTTTCCCACAAATCCCACATCACCCTCATGCCCATGCACATCCTCAACCATAAGAAACAAACCAGGATAGGCATTACCTTGTGCACCTTCACCTTGTGCACCTGAGCCTTGCACAGCGCCACCTTGTGCGCGTTCACCACTGGGTGGCTTCATGCCTGGAGGTGCCCATCCCTCCGGCCTGCTGAAGCACTTGAACCAAGGATGCCCTATCTTCTTGCAGTACCAGCAGGTGCCCTCCATTCTGGTACTCCCCCTGCCACTAGAGCTCCCATGCCCCTCATTATAGTCACCTCGGCCTCTACCTCTGCCAAAGCTCCTCCCACGGCCTCGGCCTCTCCAACCCCCTCTTCCTCTGCCGCGCCCTGCAGCTCCATACCCCTCAGCAGTCTTAGTGGCAGCACCGCCTCCCACATGGCGTCTGCGGAAGTCCTCCTGCAGAATCTGCTGCCTTAGCCACTCAGGTGTCCATTGATCTTGTTGAGAGTTGAGGGTGGGGATGAGGTTGTCCCAAGAGTTGTCCAACACCGAGATGATCTTGGTGCACTGCTGCAGCTGAGATACACTGCTGCCCGCTGCTGCCATCCTTGCATAGGTGTCCTTGATCTTGTCAAGGACCGGCTTCACATCGTCCCCTGGTCGCATGGAGATGGCAGCAAGTTCCTTCTCGAGCACGATCACCATCAGGAGAGTGTTGGGCTGAATCACATCGCGTAGTAGTTTCCACGCCCTTGGACCCGAATCATCCGCTTCCACAAGATCCTTGATGTGCTCGAACATCTCCTTGTTGACCGATTGAAGGATGAGGTCGAAAAGCACCGTGCTTTTCTCAATCCACCGTTCACGTGCTTCGCCTTCTTCCGGCATCTTCTCTTCCCCAACAGCAATCTTCAGTAGCTTGTAGCGTTTGAAGGCACTCCTCATCCGTCCGCTCCATTCCTCATAGTTGGAGCCATCCAAAGCTTCAACTTTTGATGGCGGCGGCTCACTTGTCTTCTCAGGTACAGCTCCTCTTCCATTAGCATCTCCTCCTCTCTCATTCATCTTCTCCTTGAGAAATGACGAATTTCAGCTCCCCTTTGCTGTCCACACTCAGCTCCCTCGATATTTTCACAAGTGTCGGCGTCCACGAAATTTCGGCAGAGTTTCCCCTTAGCGGAAGACACATCCAACCTTTAGAACACCACTTAGGCACACCCACAGGCCATGGTGGGTCTAGAAGGGTCTTCAAACTTCTGTAGACTCCTCTCAATGTCCTTAATATTGCTCTGATGCCACTTGTTAGGATTAAGGACAGAGTCTAGGTGAACTTAGGAGCTAGAATTACTCAAAATATAAATCCGAAATTCTGGACAGAAAAGTCGTCTTCACAAGAAACGACGTCGACAAACAACTAGCCGTTGGAATGTCGCGAAACTTGGATATGTTGTAGCTCTTAATCTCAGCTACCGTTCCCAATTTGAATCATGTTGATTGATAAAGTATTCGCGACGCTATGGCTTTCGACGCACTAGGGGGTAAGCTGTAGGAGGAGAACTTAACTCAATCTCAAAGGTTCAATCAAAGTTCAAGAATCTCACAAGGAATTAGAAGGAGCAAGAGAAAGGTTGGGATAGGAAGAGAGGGATGAGAGGGAAGGTCCCAAGAGAGTCCCCAACCAAGGAAACCCCATAAGCACAAAGATTCCCTCCCTATAGGAACCCCAACTTTGACATTTGTCCCTTCCCAACCAATCCATCCAAGTTGGCCACCCTTGCCAACCTAGCTTGGTTGTTCCCAACCAATTTGCAGCTGTTACAGTAGAGTGACAAGTTTCCCCAACCCCAAAGGTCCCAACTCCATATAAAGTCACCCCACAACTTCACTTAGTAACCGCCGCAATTGTAACGCAAGCTCATGAACTTTGAATCTTCATAGCTTTCGCGTTCTTGCTCCGATTGAAGCGATTCTTGTTGCGTCGGAAAGATCTTCTCAAGATCTATTATCACAAATACCTGCTCAGACAGAATAACACAAAACACATTCCCAAACTCCAGAACACACCACACACAAATGCTTGCACATTCAAACCACACATGCAAGTTGAAAAAACATGGGATGGGAGGCAGACAGAATGTGATAGCATATGATGACATCACACAACAGGATGAAGGTATGGGCAGAGAGGGATGAAGGAATGGGCAGAGAGGGATGAAGGAATGGGCAGAGAGGGATGAAGGGATGGTCAGAGAGGGATGAAGGAATGGGCAGAGAGGGATGAAGGAATGGGCAGAGAGGGATGAAGGAATGTGCAGAGAGGGATGAAGGAATGGGCAGAGAGGGATGATGGAATGTGCTGAGAGGGATGAAGGAATGGGCAGAGAGGGATGAAGGAATGGGCAGAGAGGGATGAAGGAATGGGCAGAGAGGGATGAAGGAATGTGCAGAGAGGGATGAGGGAATGTGCAGAGAGGGATGAATGGGCAGAGAGGGATGAAGGAATGGGCAGAGAGGGATGAGGGAATGTGCAGAGAGGGACGAATGGGCAGAGAGGGATGAAGGAATGGGCAGAGAGGGATGAAGGTATGGGCAGAGAGGGATGAAGGTATGGGCAGAGAGGGATGAAGGAATGGGCAGATAGGGATGAAGGGATGGGCAGAGAGGGATGAAGGAATGGGCTGAGAGGGATGAAGGGATGGTCAGAGAGGATGAAGGAATGGGCAGAGAGGGATGAAGGAATGGGCAGAGAGGGATGAAGGAATGTGCAGAGAGGGATGAAGGAATGGGCAGAGAGGGATGATGGAATGAGCTGCACGTGAACGGTGGATTGAGAAAAGCACGGTGCTTTTCGACCTCATCCTTCAATCGGTCAACAAGGAGATGTTCGAGCACATCAAGGATCTTGTGGAAGCGGATGATTCGGGTCCAAGGGCGTGGAAACTACTACGCGATGTGATTCAGCCCAACACTCTCCTGATGGTGATCGTGCTCGAGAAGGAACTTGCTGCCATCTCCATGCGACCAGGGGACGATGTGAAGCCGGTCCTTGACAAGATCAAGGACACCTATGCAAGGATGGCAGCAGCGGGCAGCAGTGTATCTCAGCTGCAGCAGTGCACCAAGATCATCTCGGTGTTGGACAACTCTTGGGACAACCTCATCCCCACCCTCAACTCTCAGCAAGATCAATGGACACCTGAGTGGCTAAGGCAGCAGATTCTGCAGGAGGACTTCCGCAGACGCCATGTGGGAGGCGGTGCTGCCACTAAGACTGCTGAGGGGTATGGAGCTGCAGGGCGCAGCAGAGGAAGAGGGGGTTGGAGAGGCCGAGGCCGTGGGAGAAGCTTTGGCAGAGGTAGAGGCCGAGGTGACTATAATGAGGGGCATGGGAGCTCCAGTGGCAGGGGGAGTACCAGAATGGAGGGCACCTGCTGGTACTGCAAGAAGGTCGGGCATCCTTGGTTCAAGTGCTTCAGCAGGCTGGAGGGATGGTCACCTCCAGGCATGAAGCCGCCAAGTGGTGAACGCGCACAAGGTGGCGCTGTGCAAGGCTCAGGTGCACAAGGTGAAGGTGCACAAGGTAACGCCTATCCTGGGATGTATCTCATGGTTGAGGATGTGCATGGGCATGAGGGTGATGTGGGATCTGTCGGAAAGGTTGTGATGCACCCTCTCACGCACTGGGTGATTGATTCGGGTTGCACCAGTCACATGACTCCACGGGCAGATTTGCTTGATGAGGTAAAACCCCCTGGGAAGATTAAGTATGTGGCAGCAGCGTCAGGTGCTTTGCTCCCCGTGATTGGTGTTGGGAATGCCAAGGTTAAGGGAGCTAATGGGGAGCTTGTGGGGCTTGGGAATGTTCTGCTGGTTGAAGGCTTGTCTGCTAACCTTCTCTCTGTGCGACGACTGCAGAAGAGCAAGGCCGAAGTGACCTTTGGACCAACCAGCTGCCGTGCTAAGCTTGGGAAGAAGGTGCTGTGGAGTCTGGAAGAGGAGACCAGCTGCATCAAGGACCTGTGGCAGCTGCCCATCATCCCATGGAATGGGAAGACTCCAACAGCAGCAACGGCAGCAGCGGCAAAGGCAACAGCAGGAGGAGATGCAACTGCACCAACTGATGGGGTCCTGGAAGCAGTCAAGAAAGTGCAGCAGCAGCAGACACATGGTGAGGTGCTTGCTGGTGTGGATGCAAGTGCGGCATGGGCTAAGGCTTCACCAAGGAGTGGAGAGGCCGATTGGGAGACATGGCATGAGAGGCTGTGTCATGTGAACTTCCCTATGCTGCAGAAGTTGGTGAAGGATGGGAGCCTGAAGGGCTTGGAGGTGAAAGGGGGAGTGAAGGAGATTGGGAGCTGCCCTACATGCTTGGAGACCAAGTTCTCCAAGTTCCCCTTCAACAGCACTACAGGACCAGCCAAGACCCCACTTGCACTTGTGCATATGGATGTGGTGGGGCCCACAAGAGCCCCTTCCCTCTCAGGCAGCCGCTATTTCTTGACAATTGTGGATGACCACACTCGGGCAGTGTGGGTTTACCCTTTGAAGAGCAAGGGGGAGGTGGCAGCGGCTGTCCTTAAGGAGTGGATGCCGAGAGCTCAGAGGGAATGCGGACACAAGGTGAAGGTGATCCGTAGTGACAATGGTGGGGAGTTCATTGGAGCTGATTTTGAGGGGGAGTTGAAGAGGAAGGGGATCCAGCATCAACTGACAGTGCCCTACAACCCGCAGCAGAATGGCGTGGCTGAGAGGTTCAACAGGACCCTGCAGGAGGGGGCACGCACTCTCCTTGGGCGTGCAGGGCTACCTGATCCGTTTTGGGTGTCTGCACTGAGGCAGGTCGCCCTTGTGAAGAATAGAGTGCTGGCTACAGTTGGGGATAAGGAGTGGATCCCATATACCAAGTGGTATGGGAGTGCTCCAGCTGTGAATATGCTGAGGGCATTTGGGTGCATGGTAGTGTTTCATGTGCCTAAGGAGAAAAGAGGGAAGTTGGAGGCTTCTGGAAGATGGGGTGTGCACTTGGGGATTGCAAAGGATCACAAGGGATGGCTTCTATGGGACTTGACCATCCAGAAGCTGACAGTGTCAAGGGATGTGAAGTTTCTTGAGTCCCTGTACTATAAGGAATGGAAGCAGCAGCAACAGAAGCTTCCATCTACACCACTCATTGTGGAGGCAGATGAGTTGCAGCAGCCTTCAAGGCAGGTGGAGGTTGCAGTGTCTGAGGAGGAGATATCTGGGGTGACTGAAGAAGGGGGAGCAGCTGAAGTGGAGCAGCAACAGCAACATGAGTCTCCACCTCGAGTTCCACACCCGCCTGAGCGACCTAGGAGGGATGTGCGCCCTCCTGTGAGGCTGACCTATGGGGGAAGAGGCAAGCCAAATGTGGTGCAGGCTGGGAGTGTGGTTGAGCAGATTGAGGAAGATGAGATCGCTCACTGCTACTGGGCACCAATCCCTGAGCCCAAGACTCGAGAGGAGGCCTTGAATGGACCAAATGGGGAGAAGTGGAAGGCGAGTGAGGATGAGGAGTTCGGGTCCCTAATTGAGAACGAGACATGGGACCTGTGTGACTTGCCTCCTGGAAAGAAGGCAATCACTTCCAAGATGATCTACAGGCACAAGTATGGACCTGAAGGGGAGCTGACCCGCTACAAGTCTAGGCTTGTGGCACGGGGGTTTCAGCAGACAAAGGGGAAGGACTATGATGAGGTGTTTGCTCCTGTGGGGAAAGGAACAACACTGAGGGTGCTGTTGGCGATAGCTGCACTCCTGGGATGGAAGATACGGCAGATGGACATTGTGACTGCCTTTCTGAATGGGATCATTCTGGAGGAGGTGTACATGAAACAGCCAGAGGGGCTGGATGACGGGAGCGGCAGGGTCTGCAGGCTGAAGAAGGCCATCTATGGCCTTAAGCAGGCGCCTCGTGCATGGTATCACAAGTTGGAGGAGGCGCTGTTGGCTGGGGGTTTCAAGAAGAGTGAGTGTGACCCCAGCCTGTTCCTGCTGCAGGAGAAGGATGAAATCCTCATGCTCTTGGTGTATGTGGATGATATCCTTCTCTTTTCTGCATCCACTGCTTTGCTGGACAGCGCAGAGCAGATGCTGGAGATGCAGTTCAAGTGCTCCAAGATGGGTGAGGTGAAGTACTACTTGGGGATGCACGTGGAGAGAGATGTGGAAAAGGGTGTGCTGAGGTTGCACCAGAGGAAGTACTGTGAGGGGCTGGCTGAGAAGTATGGGCTGCAAGATGGGGGAAAGCCAGCAACACCACTACCTTCAGGGTTTACTGTGGAGCCATGTGCTGATGAGGAGGTAGTGGGTGAGAGTGACAGGAAGCTGTTTCATTCGATGGTTGGGTCGCTGAATTATGCTGCAAATCATACACGGCCTGACATTGCATTTTCTACATCACGGTTGGCTAGTGTGGTCTCACGCCCTAGTCATGAGCAGCTGGAAGCGGCCAAGAGGTTGGTCCGCTATGTGAGTGCTACGGCATCAGTGGGATTGGAGTACAGTGGAGTGAGGCAGCGGTTGCAGAGAGGTGCTGCAGATGTGAAGAGTGGAAAGATGCTCTTGAGTTGCTATACTGACGCTAGCTTCAACTCAGTGAAAGCGGATGGCACCAGCATTGGGGGTTATGTGGCTTGCTAGGAGGTGGTGCTGTGAGCTGGCGCAGCAAGAAGCAGAATGAGGTGGGATTGTCTTCATGTGAGACTGAGTACATGGCCTTACACCATGGGGCCAAGGAAGTGGTATGGCTGAGGCGTTTGTTGGAGGAGTTGGGAGTTGGTCAGGAGGAGCCGACAGTTGTGTTCTGTGACAATGAGTCTGCAGTGAAGCTGGCCAAGAATGCTTGTCTGCATGGGCTGACAAAACACATAAGGCCTAAGTGGCATTGGGTGAGGAGAATCCTTGATAAGGAGGTGCGGCTGGAGATAGTGAAGACCCATCAGCAGGCAGCAGATATTTTCACTAAGCGTCTTGCGGAGGCGGATCATTGGAAGGGCATGAAGCTTGCTGGGATGAGTGTGCATTGAGTATGCATGCTTGAGATGTGGTATGGTCGATGATGGTTGGCAGCCAGAGGGGGAGATTGTTGTGTGATGTCATCATATGCTATCACATTCTGTCTGCCTCTCATCTCTTGTTTCAATTCGTATGTATGGTTTGACTGTGTGTGAAAGAATTTGTGTGTGGTGTGTTCTGGAGTTTGGGAATGTGTTTTGTGTTATTCTGTCTGAGCAGGTATTTGTGATGATAGATCTTGAGAAGATCTTTCCGACGCAACAAGAATCGCTTCAATCGGAGCAAGAATGCGAAAGCTATGAAGATTCAAAGTTCATGAGCTTGCGTTACAATTGCGGCGGTTACAAAGTGAAGTTGTGGGGTGACTTTATATGGAGTTGGGACCTTTGGGGTTGGGGAAACTTGTCACTCTACTGTAACAGCTGCAAATTGGTTGGGAACAACCAAGCTAGGTTGGCAAGGGTGGCCAACTTGGATGGATTGGTTGGGAAGGGACAAATGTCAAAGTTTGGGTTCCTATAGGGAGGGAATCTTTGTGCTTATGGGGTTTCCTTGGTTGGGGACTCTCTTGGGACCTCCCCTCTCATCCCTCTCTTCCTATCCCAACCTTTCTCTTGCTCCTTCTAATTCCTTGTGAGATTCTTGAACTTTGATTGAACCTTTGAGATTGAGTTAAGTTCTCCTCCTACAGCTTACCCCCTAGTGCGTCGAAAGCCATAGCGTCGCGAATACTTTATCAATCAACATGATTCAAATTGGGAACGGTAGCTGAGATTAAGAGCTACAACATATCCAAGTTTCGCGACATTCCAACGGCTAGTTGTTTGTCGACGTCGTTTCTTGTGAAGACGACTTTTCTGTCCAGAATTTCGGATTTATATTTTGAGTAATTCTAGCTCCTAAGTTCACCTAGACTCCGTCCTTAATCCTAACACAGAGAGGGATGAAGGGATGGGCAGAGAGGGATGAAGTAATGGGCAGAGAGGGATGAAGGAATGGGCAGAGAGGGATGAAGGAATGTGCAGAGAGGGATGAAGGAATGGGCAGAGAGGGATGAAGGGATGGGCAGAGAGGGATGAAGGGATGGGCAGAGAGGGATGAAGGAATGGGCTGAGAGGGATGAAGGATTGGGCAGAGAGGGACGAAGGGATGGGCAGAGAGGGATGAAGGAATGGGCAGAGAGGGATGAAGGAATGGGCAGAGAGGGATGAAGGAATGGGCAGAGAGGGATGAAGGTATGGGCAGAGAGGGATGAAGGAATGGGCAGAGAGGGATGAAGGAATGGGCAGAGAGGGATGAATGGGCAGAGAGGGATGAAGGAATGGGCAGAGAGGGATGAAGGAATGGGCAGAGAGGGATGAAGGTATGGGCAGAGAGGGATGAAGGAATGGGCAGAGAGGGATGAAGGAATGGGCAGAGAGGGATGAAGGAATGTGCAGAGAGGGATGAAGGAATGGGCAGAGAGGGATGAAGGAATGGGCAGAGAGGGATGAAGGAATGGGCAGAGAGGGTTGAAGGGATGAGCAGAGAGGGATGAAGGAATGTGCAGAGAGGGATGAATGGGCAGAGAGGGATGAAGGGTGGGCAGAGAGGGATGAAGGAATGGACAGAGAGGGATGAAGGTATGGGTAGAGAGGGATGAAGGAATGGGCAGAGAGGGTTGAAGGGATGGGCAGAGTGGGATGAAGGAATGGGCAGAGAGGGATGAAGGAATGGGCAGAGAGGGATGAAGGAATGGGCAGAGAGGGATGAAGGAATGTGCAGAGAGGGATGAGGGAATGTGCAGAGAGGGATGAATGGGCAGAGAGGGATGAAGGAATGGGCAGAGAGGGATGAGGGAATGTGCAGAGAGGGACGAATGGGCAGAGAGGGATGAAGGAATGGGCAGAGAGGGATGAAGGTATGGGCAGAGAGGGATGAAGGTATGGGCAGAGAGGGATGAAGGAATGGGCAGATAGGGATGAAGGGATGGGCAGAGAGGGATGAAGGAATGGGCTGAGAGGGATGAAGGATTGGGCAGAGAGGGACGAAGGGATGGGCAGAGAGGGATGAAGGAATGGGCAGAGAGGGATGAAGGAATGGGCAGAGTGGGATGAAGGAATGGGCAGAGAGGGATGAAGGAATGAGCAGAGAGGGATGAAGGAATGTGCAGAGAGGGATGAGGGAATGTGCAGAGAGGGATGAATGGGCAGAGAGGGATGAAGGAATGGGCAGAGAGGGATGAGGGAATGTGCAGAGAGGGACGAATGGGCAGAGAGGGATGAAGGAATGGGCAGAGAGGGATGAAGGTATGGGCAGAGAGGGATGAAGGTATGGGCAGAGAGGGATGAAGGAATGGGCAGAGAGGGATGAAGGGATGGGCAGAGAGGGATGAAGGAATGGGCTGAGAGGGATGAAGGATTGGGCAGAGAGGGACGAAGGGATGGGCAGAGAGGGATGAAGGAATGGGCAGAGAGGGATGAAGGAATGGGCAGAGAGGGATCAAGGAATGTGCTGAGAGGGATGAAGGAATGGGCAGAGAGGGATGAAGGAATGTGCAGAGAGGTATGAAGGGATGGGCAGAGAGGGATGAAGGAATGTGCAGAGAGGGATGAAGGAATGGGCAGAGAGGGATGAAGGAATGGGCAGAGACGGATGAAGGAATGGGCAGAGAGGGATGAAGGAATGGGCAGAGAGCGTTGAAGGAATGGGCAGAGAGGGATGAAGGAATGGGCAGAGAGGGATGAAGGGATGGGCAGAGAGGGATGAGGGAATGTGCAGAGAGGGATGAATGGGCAGAGAGGGATGAAGGAATGGGCAGAGAGGGATGAAGGAATGGGCAGAGAGGGATGAAGGAATGGGCAGAGAGGGATGAAGGAATGGGCAGAGAGGGATGAAGGTATGGGCAGAGAGGGATGAAGGAATGGGCAGAGAGGGTTGAAGGAATGGGCAGAGAGGGATGAAGGGATGGTCAGAGAGGGATGAAGGAATGCGCAGAGAGGGATGAAGGAATGGGCAGAGAGGGATGAAGGAATGGGCAGAGAGGGATGAAGGAATGGGCAGAGAGGGATGAAGGAATGGGCAGAGAGGGATGAAGGAATGTGCTGAGAGGGATGAAGGAATAGGCAGAGAGGGATGAAGGAATGGGCAGAGAGGGATGAAGGTATGGGCAGAGAGGGATGAAGGAATGGGCAGAGAGGGATGAAGGAATGGGCAGAGAGGGATGAAGGGATGGTCAGAGAGGGATGAAGGAATGGGCAGAGAGGGATGAAGGAATGGGCAGAGAGGGATGAAGGAATGTGCAGAGAGGGATGAAGGAATGGGCAGAGAGGGATGAAGGAATGGGCAGAGAGGGATGAAGGGATGGGCAGAGAGGGATGAAGGGATGGGCAGAGAGGGATGAAGGAAAGGGCTGAGAGGGATGAAGGAATGGGCAGAGAGGGACGAAGGAATGTGCAGAGAGGGATGAAGGTATGGGCAGAGAGGGATGAAGGAATGGGCAGAGAGGGTTGAAGGGATGGGCAGAGAGGGATGAAGGTATGGGCAGAGAGGGATGAAGGAATGTGCAGAGAGGGATGAACTGGCAGAGAGGGATGAAGGGTGGGCAGAGAGGGATGAAGGAATGGACAGAGAGGGATGAAGGTATGGGCAGAGAGGGATGAAGGAATGGGCAGAGAGGGTTGAAGGGATGGGCAGAGTGGGATGAAGGAATGGGCAGAGAGGGATGAAGGAATGGGCAGAGAGGGATGAAGGTATGGGCAGAGAGGGATGAAGGAATGGGCAGAGAGGGATGAAGGAATGTGCAGAGAGGGATGAAGGAATGGGCAGAGAGGGATGAAGGAATGAGCAGAGAGTGATGAAGGAATGGGCAGAGAGGGAAGAAGGTATGGGCAGAGAGGGATTAAGGAATGGGCAGAGAGGGATGAAGGAATGTGCAGAGAGGGATGAAGGAATGGGCAGAGAGGGATGAAGGAATGGGCTTAGAGGGATGAAGGAATGGGCAGAGAGGGATGAAGGAATGAGCAGAGAGGGATGAAGGAATGGGCTGAGAGGGATGAAGGAATGGGCAGAGAGGGATGAAGGTATGGGCAGAGAGGGATGAAGTGTTGGGCAGAGAGGGATGAAGGAATGAGCAGAGAGGGATGAAGGAATGGGCAGAGAGGGATGAAGGAATGGGCAGAGAGGGATGAAGGAATGTGCAGAGAGGGATGAAGGAATGGGCAGAGAGGGATGAAGGAATGGGCACAGAGGGATGAAGGAATGGGCAGAGAGGGTTGAAGGGATGGGCAGAGAGGGATGAAGGAATGGGCAGAGAGGGATGAAGGGATGGGCAGAGAGGGATGAAGTAATGGGCAGAGAGGGATGAAGGAATGGGCAGAGAGGGATGAAGGAATGTGCAGAGAGGGATGAAGGAATGGGCAGAGAGGGATGAAGGGATGGGCAGAGAGGGATGAAGGGATGGGCAGAGAGGGATGAAGGAATGGGCTGAGAGGGATGAAGGATTGGGCAGAGAGGGACGAAGGGATGGGCAGAGAGGGATGAAGGAATGGGCAGAGAGGGATGAAGGAATGGGCAGAGAGGGATGAAGGAATGGGCAGAGAGGGATGAAGGTATGGGCAGAGAGGGATGAAGGAATGGGCAGAGAGGGATGAAGGAATGGGCAGAGAGGGATGAATGGGCAGAGAGGGATGAAGGAATGGGCAGAGAGGGATGAAGGAATGGGCAGAGAGGGATGAAGGTATGGGCAGAGAGGGATGAAGGAATGGGCAGAGAGGGATGAAGGAATGGGCAGAGAGGGATGAAGGAATGTGCAGAGAGGGATGAAGGAATGGGCAGAGAGGGATGAAGGAATGGGCAGAGAGGGATGAAGGAATGGGCAGAGAGGGTTGAAGGGATGAGCAGAGAGGGATGAAGGAATGTGCAGAGAGGGATGAATGGGCAGAGAGGGATGAAGGGTGGGCAGAGAGGGATGAAGGAATGGACAGAGAGGGATGAAGGTATGGGTAGAGAGGGATGAAGGAATGGGCAGAGAGGGTTGAAGGGATGGGCAGAGTGGGATGAAGGAATGGGCAGAGAGGGATGAAGGAATGGGCAGAGAGGGATGAAGGAATGGGCAGAGAGGGATGAAGGAATGGGCAGAGAGGGATGAAGGAATGGGCAGAGAGGGATGAAGGAATGGGCAGAGAGGGATGAAGGAATGGGCAGAGAGTGATGAAGGAATGGGCAGAGAGGGAAGAAGGTATGGGCAGAGAGGGATGAAGGAATGGGCACAGAGGGATGAAGGGATGGTCAGAGAGGGATGAAGGAATGCGCAGAGAGGGATGAAGGGATGGGCAGAGAGGGATGAAGTAATGGGCAGAGAGGGATGAAGGAATGGGCAGAGAGGGAAGAAGGTATGGGCAGAGAGGGATGAAGGAATGGGCACAGAGGGATGAAGGGATGGTCAGAGAGGGATGAAGGAATGCGCAGAGAGGGATGAAGGGATGGGCAGAGAGGGATGAAGTAATGGGCAGAGAGGGATGAAGGAAAGGGCAGAGAGGGATGAAGGTATGGGCAGAGAGGGATGAAGGAATGGGCAGAGAGGGATGAAGGAATGGGCAGAGAGGGATGAAGGAATGTGCAGAGAGGGATGAAGGAATGGGCAGAGAGGGATGAAGGAATGGGCAGAGAGGGATGAAGGAATGGGCAGAGAGGGATGAAGGAATGTGCAGAGAGGGATGAAGGAATGGGCACAGAGGGATGAAGGGATGGGCAGAGAGGGATGAAGGGATGGGCAGAGAGGGATGAAGGAATGGGCTGAGAGGGATGAAGGATTGGGCAGAGAGGGACGAAGGGATGGGCAAGGAGGGATGAAGGAATGGGCAGAGAGGGATGAAGGAATGGGCAGAGAGGGATGAAGGAATGGGCAGAGAGGGATGAAGGAATGGGCAGAGAGGGATGAAGGAATGGGCAGAGAGGGATGAAGGAATGGGCAGAGAGGGATGAAGGAATGGGCAGAGAGGGATGAAGGAATGGGCAGAGAGGGATGAAGGAATGGGCAGAGAGGGATGAAGGAATGGGCAGAGAGTGATGAAGGAATGGGCAGAGAGGGAAGAAGGTATGGGAAGAGAGGGATGAAGGAATGGGCACAGAGGGATGAAGGGATGGTCAGAGAGGGATGAAGGAATGCGCAGAGAGGGATGAAGGGATGGGCAGAGAGGGATGAAGTAATGGGCAGAGAGGGATGAAGGAATGGGCAGAGAGGGAAGAAGGTATGGGCAGAGAGGGATGAAGGAATGGGCACAGAGGGATGAAGGGATGGTCAGAGAGGGATGAAGGAATGCGCAGAGAGGGATGAAGGGATGGGCAGAGAGGGATGAAGTAATGGGCAGAGAGGGATGAAGGAAAGGGCAGAGAGGGATGAAGGTATGGGCAGAGAGGGATGAAGGAATGGGCAGAGAGGGATGAAGGAATGGGCAGAGAGGGATGAAGGAATGTGCAGAGAGGGATGAAGGAATGGGCAGAGAGGGATGAAGGAATGGGCAGAGAGGGATGAAGGAATGGGCAGAGAGGGATGAAGGAATGTGCAGAGAGGGATGAAGGAATGGGCACAGAGGGATGAAGGGATGGGCAGAGAGGGATGAAGGGATGGGCAGAGAGGGATGAAGGAATGGGCTGAGAGGGATGAAGGATTGGGCAGAGAGGGACGAAGGGATGGGCAGAGAGGGATGAAGGAATGGGCAGAGAGGGATGAAGGAATGGGCAGAGAGGGATGAAGGAATGGGCAGAGAGGGATGAAGGAATGGGCAGAGAGGGATGAAGGTATGGGCAGAGAGGGATGAAGGTATGGGCAGAGAGGGATGAAGGAATGGGCAGAGAGGGATGAAGGAATGGGCAGAGAGGGATGAATGGGCAGAGAGGGATGAAGGAATGGGCTGAGAGGGATGAAGGAATGGGCAGAGAGGGATGAAGGTATGGGCAGATAGGGATGAAGGAATGGGCAGAGAGGGATGAAGGAATGGGCAGAGAGGGATGAAGGAATGGGCAGAGAGGGTTGAAGGGATGAGCAGAGAGGGATGAAGGAATGTGCAGAGAGGGATGAATGGGCAGAGAGGGATGAAGGAATGGGTAGAGGGGGATGAAGGGATGGGCAGAGTGGGATGAAGGAATGGGTAGAGAGGGATGAAGGAATGTGCAGAGAGGGATGAAGGAATGGGCAGAGAGGGATGAAGGAATGTGCAGAGAGGGATGAAGGGATGGGCAGAGAACGCTGTTTCTTGTTTGATTTCAGACATGGTGGATTTGGTGGGTACAAGAATGAGAGTGCCATTACTTTTATACTTCCCGTAATTCCCCCAAACAGGTGTGTGTGTGGAGATTTCCACAAGGAAACATTGAATGGGGTAACCCTTACCACGCTTTGATGTGCGACGTGATGCACATGTCCCCACTTGGAGTGTTTAAACACATGGTAGATTCTCTCCGAAACATCCTCAAGGGGGGCAGGGGGGAAGTGGACAAGCGGCCACTGTTCAATGATGCACTTTGTCGCATCACTGAGTACAGTAGACAATCGTTCTTCCGCCTACCAGGGAAGGGGAAGAGGTATTTCGCAAATGTTGGCACATTTTATGCATTTGAACATCAAGCAGTGATGCAGGTTCTGCCTGTGCTCCTTCAACAGATGGGGGCAAAAAAGGAGGTGGTAGATACTGTTTCGATGTATGTCTACTGGCACTCGGAGGTGTGGCTGCGACCCTATCATACAGAGGCGACGCTGATACACCTCGCGTCCCTCACATGATTGTAAGGGCACACTTGTGATGTGATTATTATTTAGGCATCATTATCTTTGAGTCTACTAGACTCTGGTGTGCATCCCACCACTCCTCTTTCCATCACTTTCATACCACGTACAAGCCCAAGGGTCTGATCATTGCAAACTCATGATCGTGTTCTTTGCAAGAAGGTTCCATGGCATTTCCCTATATTGCTCCCACCCCAGGCTGATCCCTCTCCTTATCACGCACTTTGGAGCCGGACAAAATTCAGAGTTCATGATTCCAAAAGTGCACGCGATGGTGCATGTTCCAGAGGATATCTGTCGTGGCGGTTTGCCAGTACACTACTGCACCGATTTTTACGAGCATCTTCACATCTCCATGCTGAAGAGACCATATCGTGGGAGCAACAAGAAGAATTATGAGGAGCACATCACACGTCGTGCTCTGGTTGGCGAGCTCGTAGATGCAATATCTAGGGACGATGAGGACAAGGAGGATGCGGAAGTTCGAGCTGTAGCTCTACGTGTGGTGAGTTTGCTAATGGCTGTCCTCTCTGCCCATCCCTTTTTCCCTCTCATCCCATCCTCTTATCCCCACCATCCCCACCCCTTCATCCCTCTCATCCCCACCCTTCATCCCTCTGATCCCATCCTCTTATCCCCATCATCCCCATCCCTCCATCCCTCTCATCCCATCCCTTGTTCCCTCTGATCCCGTCCCTTCATACCTCTGATCCCGTCCCTTATCCCCACCATCCCCATCCCTTCATCCCTCTCATCCCATCCTCTTATCCCCATCATCCTCACCCCTTCATCCCTCTCATCCCCACCCTTCATCCCTCTGATCCCATCCTCTTATCCCCACCATCCCCATCCCTTCATCCCTCTCATCCCATCCCTTGTTCCCTCTGATCCCGTCCCTTCATCCCTCTGATCCCGTCCCTTCATCCCTCTGATCCCGTCCCTTCATCCCTCTGATCCCATCCTCTTATCCCCACCATCCCCATCCCTTCATCCCTCTGATCCCATCCTCTTATCCCCATCATCCCCATCCCTTCATCCCTCTCATCCCATCCCCTGTTCCCTCTGATCCCGTCCCTTCATCCCTCTGATCCCGTCCCTTATCCCCACCATCCCCATCCCTTCATCCCTCTCATCCCATCCCTTGTTCCCTCTGATCCCATCCCTTCATCCCTCTGATCCCATCCTCTTATCCCCACCATCCCCATCCCTTCTTCCGTCTGATCCCATCCCTTGTTCCATCTCATCCCGTCCCTTGTTCCCTCTCATCGCTCTCAGCCCACCCATCCCATCCCCGCATTCGTGTCCTTCCCATCCCTCCCTAATTCACTCTCTACCAGGCCTTGGAGAGTGGAACGCCAACTGGCACAGGTCGGAATGGTCAGATCAACATGGACCAGCCAACTGGCAACCATTGGCAGCAACTGTGTGCCACTCCTGGGGACATGGACCGTTTACAACCAACCATTCGAGGATCGCTGTTGGCTGGAGAAACATGCGATGCCACCATTCACCTGCACACTGGTGTAGGTATCCCAGGAGGTGAGAACTATGATTTGTACAGCAGGCATGCTCAGTATGCCAGAGCCACACCTTCATTCTACGGGAAACCTTGGTACTCTGATGTATCTAGAAAGGAGGCAGTGGCAGGACAGGTCCATCGCGTGCGTTTTGGCAAGCTGCTGCTCATGTTCACCCTTACAAAAACCACCATGCTGACGGAGAATGGGGTTCGGGTCAAAGAGATTATGCAAGACCAGATGGGCTTCATCAGGAACTATGAGAGCACAGGTCCTACTGAAGATTATGACTTGGAGAGGTTGGTTTGGAGCGCAGGGGTAGACGAGTACTCTGTTTTTCCCATTTCCCACATCCTGCGCACTCTGCATGTGGTCCCTACCAGGGCTGTCGTTTCAAAAAATAGCACCCTGAGCTGTCGAATGGGAAAAAAAAATTACCCTGCGGGCCTTGTGTTGGAATTTTAGCTTCCCTGATTTCTCAGTGTTCTGGAACTTACAACCCTGAAACCTCCAGGGTTGGCTAGCCACAAACAGGGTTGCATTGCTGAGCAACGAACGCGTTCAGGGTTGCTTTCAACACGAGGGGGGAATAAAAAATGGGGGGAAAAAGGGGAGGGAATCAGTTGACCACAGGGGCAATAAAAAAACACCTGGAACACACATCAAAGTTTTGAATGAGACTTTCACATATTTTTTTTAACTGCATTGGAATGAGAGTAAATTCCGCATTTTAAACATAGGGAAATTCTCGCCAGTTGCCCATTTGGTCAACTGAAAGTCTAACAAAATGTAACGGTCACGATCGTTTGCGATCATTTCGACAAATATCAATCGTTCGATGGTAGGTAGTGATTAACGTCCAGGATTTCCCAACCGGGGCGCTGCAAGGGCGCGAAATTTCTCCCACCGCCTTATGCCCCAGCTTCCCCCCTTCCTGCCATTTTGATTCCCCCCTTCCCCTCCATTTTCGATTCCCCCCTCCCCTCCGTTTCGATCACTTCCCCCTTCCCCTCCGTTCGCTTCCCCCATCCTCTCTGTTTCGACCCCCCCCCCCCACGTTCCCCCCCTCTCCCCTCCGTTTCGCTTCCCCCCTCCCCCCTATTTTGATTCCCTCCCCATTTTCCCGTCGGTTTCGATTCACCCTCCCCTCAGTTTCAATTTCCGTGGCTGTGCGATTTTACCCCCTCGATTTTTAGGAATGGCTTTCCCGTTTCCCACATTTATCAACGCAAAACAAGGGTTGACCGGGTTGCTGGTAGGGGGGTGGCGACCCCTGGTTGTGGGAGTGTGGGAGGGGGGATACCTTGTGTACAATAGGACTAAGCTGTTTTTTTTGTGTGCTGTCACTGCCTATCAAGACTTAGCTAATTTTTGTGGGTTGTTGTTACCAGGTGTGTAGGGGGGATGTCTGTACGACACATGACTTAGCCGATTTTTGTGGGTTGCTTGGTGTGTGAGGGAATGTTTGAGGACTTCACCAATTTTTGTAGGTTGTTGTGTGTGGGGGGGAATGTCTCTGGAGATTGGGGACTTCGACTAAATTTCCGCATTGTGAGCTACATGGATGTCGCACTCAGAGTTCGTACGCGTTACTCCCTGAAAACTCAGGTTTGGGATAACGCAAACCCTGAAATTCTAAGTGTTCACAGACATACAACCCTGAAGAGGTTAGGGTTAAAAAAAGACCAACCCTGAAAATTAGGGGTTGGCCAAAAAAATACCCTGTGAAATCAGGGAATCAGGGTAAAATACCCTGATAGCGACAGCCCTGGTCCCTACATCTCCAGACCCCAAAGCACCTAGCGCCACCTTTATTTTGAACACGTTTAGGCGATAAGCACATAGACCTAGTTCGCAATGAAATTGCTTGGTCAGCGTAGCACTTAAGACATATATCTTGTGTTCTGGTGGGTTTATTATTCACACCGATGGAGGCAGATTACTTGTGCAACCCACGAAGCATTTTGCAATTTCATCATAGACGATATTGTTAAATAATGATCATATAATTAGAATATTGTGTGTCTTCTTTCCAGTGCAGTTTAGTATGGTTGTGTAGGGTATTTGTGGGAAAGTACGTCTCGGACGCGCTATAGGAACGCCCCATTCAGTGCTGTGAGGTGCTTTTCGGCTGGTGCGTTTTGTGCCAACGGCCCGCAACCACGGAGACAGGTGAGGTGGCAGCGGGACTGCAGGAATTATTCGGCCAGGTGCGTTTTGTCTGTACCCGACTGTAAAGCGCCACATCAGCACCCCTTCCCCCCAACAGCGAGAACCAAACCAGGCTTGTAAGGTTTTGGCGCAAACGCTTTGCTGCTTTGAGTTGCTCGTGGAAAACCTGACCCCAAGCAGGCCTCTGGAAGTCAGGGTAATTACGCTGGTTTGTCATGGAAAAACAGGGTAAAACCACCTACGAGCTGGTCGAAACTCTGGCATGCGAAAACAGTCAAAAGTTCTAGGGCTACCCAGATTGGACGAGTTGGATCCCGCGGAACACTTCCGAATTGTGGCCGTACTGCACTGACATACGCGTTTTGTAAACTACAGTCTCGATTGCTGTCCAACTCGACAGTGTATGACTGGTGCATCGTGCTCATACACTGCCCGACCGAGAAAAAAGAAAAAAAAAAAAAACACAGACCAACCTTTCTGCCACTTCCGTGTCAGTCCCCCTTCGCCTCAAAAAACTCCTCTGCCTTGCTAGGGTTTGGCTTCCAACCAGCCAAACCCACAACGCCTTCCGCAGCTGTGTTTGCAATTTCAAACTCGAGGTTTGAACTTCGAACTTCTAACTTCGAACTTCTAACTTCGAACTTCGAACTTCACACTTCAGACTTCAAACTTCGAACGCTGAGCCCACAACCCACTTGTACAAAGAGCCGCCGTCGCAAAACCCATTTTTCCCGCCATCCGCCCCACCCCCTGAAATCCTGTACAGAGCGAAATGTGATATAAACAAGCTCAGAGATAGTCCTAGGGTGATTCGTCTCGTGGAGTCAAGAATCTCAAGTTTCAGCTCACCAGGTGTGACCCTTGTTTTCTATAAAAGCTTAGTTGCCCAACCATTGTCATCAGCGCAAGACCTTTACAAGTTCTCTCCAGTTCTTTCATAGTATTCTCACGCCACACTCTCTTTTCTTTCACGATGGCCCCTAAGGGAAACCAAGTTCCACCTGAGCTGCTCGCAATGGCACAACGTCAGCAGCCCAGCCGTGGCACGAAGAGCAAACATGCGACCCTCGGCGGTCATTACAAGGATCAAGGTACTTACTGCCTTCCTCTTTTGGCACATTCCGGTTGATTCCCTTTGCACAGTTTTTGCGACTAACCCTTATTTCCCGCAATTTCAGGAGGTCTGGCTGAAGCACAGACTGAGAGCGGTGGCCAGTCATTTGCTGGCGAGATTGTTGGGCTGCAGTTACCTGATATGGGACCGCCTGCACTGGCAACTGGCAGAAGTGGCGTGAGGAGCCTCAGCGCTGTTCTGCAGCAGGCCCCTCGTGCTCCTTCCCCTTGCGAGTAACAATGGTACGAATGTCCCGTTGCCTTGGGTCCGCACACTTTCACCCCATGCTAACTTGTGTCTTGTCATTCACCAATGCAGATTCAGGGGTCAACGGTGAGGTCAACCATGAAGCCCCCGCTTCTGCGTCACATCTTCCAGCCAGCCCAGCCAGGCTCCCAGCCCAGCCTCCTGCTGCCTCAACGCCTGTCCATGCTCCTCCCACGCTTGGTGCAACTGGTGATGCCTCAATTCCAGCAGCTGCCGCGGCCTTCATGGTAGCGGAGGCGAACCAGCAAACGGATGAGGATGAGGCGATCATGATGCCTACAGGTAGACTTTGCTCCTGTTCATTCCGCCCTTTAGTTTGCAGCTAAACCTGATGACTAACCCAATTCTGGTGGTTCTTGCAGCTTATACCGCCGTTGGTACCCGGCTCTTTAAGCGAGCCGCTGGCGTTGAGACAAACGGCGGGGTGGATCTGCTCTACAGCGAGAAAGGCCGGAAGATGTCAAGGCTCAATGACGATGTTCGTCTGCGAAACACGCAGCTTGAGGAGGAAGCACTTGCTTCTAGAGACGAACTTCAACGACAGACGGTGGTCACCACTACGTCGCTGAGGGCGGTAGAGAACTTGGCCAACCAAATGGAGAAGAAGGTTCTCACGGACAAGCGCGTGAATGTAAGTATCCATTCCGCCCTTCACAAGTGTGTGTGTTCGCTTCCCCCCTTCCCTCTCATCCTGTCCCTTGTTCCCTCTCCGCCCATCCCTTGATCCCGCTCTACCCGTCCTTCCATTCCCATCCCTCATGCCCTCGTCCCATCTGCCCATCCCTTCATAACTTTTTGTCCTTCCCCCCTTCTCCCTCTCATCCCGTCCCTTAATCCCTCCCATCCCTTCATCCCTCCCATCCCTTCATCCCTCTCATCCCTTCATCCCTCCCATCCTTTCATCCCTCCCATCCCTTCATCCCTCCCATCCCTTTATCGCTCCCATCCCTTTATCGCTCCCATCCCTTCATCCCTCCCATCCCTTCATCCCGTGCAGGACATCATGAAGCAGGCAGTTAGCCTCACCATCAGCAAGCCCCCGTACATTAACTATGCTCCAGATGAAGCCCACTGGCTGAACCTCTTTGTTGGTATGTGCTGCAGCAATTTTGCTATCAAATTTTGCCCGTCCCTTAATTCAACGTGGTGTTCTTCATCACAGTCACGATTTGTTGTTTCAACCTTACCTGGCCTGATCTATCATCACCCGTTTTCTACTACTGTGCAGAGCTGGCAAACGTGCAGCCACTCTCAGAAACCGCATTCAAGCTTAAGCTTGAACTATCGAACTCTGATGCCTTAGAGTGGACTGCCAAAATGTTCAACAACAGGTTTGGGAAAAGGCTTTCCAACCTCAGGCTCGGAGCACTCCTTAATTCCCCTCTTAAGCTAATCAAAGCTGTGATCAACAGCGATGGGAAGAAGTGCTACAAGAAGGACACTGAGTTCGCACTTGCATGTGTGAAGTGGGTTGCTGAGAACGCAATTGGTGAGTAGTTACTCTCGTGCTCTCTTGATCGTTGTCACACACCTGGTGCTAGCCTAAACTCCCTTGTTCTTTGCAGATGACACAGGGATCCCATGGCACGAGTGGCTCGAGCCCTGCCTTTCTTGCGGTGGGGAAAGTGTGGACAGGGAAGGCCGGTCCGGTCGTAGTGCTGCACCGACATCAGCTCACCCTCACTATGGCCGTGGTCAGCCCACAGCCCTTCCTGTCCGTCCCTTCATCCCTCCCTGCCCGTCCCTTCATCCCTCCCTGCCCGTCCCTTCATCCCTCCCTGCCCGTCCCTTCATCCCTCCCTGCCCGTCCCTTCATCCCTCCCTGCCCGTCCCTTCATCCCTCCCTGCCCGTCCCTTTATCCCTCCCTGCCCGTCCCTTCATCTCTCCCTGCCCGTCCCTTCATCCCTCCCTGCCCGTCCCCTCATCCCTCCCTGCCCGTCCCTTCATCCCTCCCTGCCCGTCCCTTCATCCCTCCTTGCCCGTCCTGTCATCCCTCCCTGCCCGTCCCCTCCTCCCTCCCTGCCCGTCCCTTCATCCCTCCCTGCCCGTCCCTTCATCCCTCCCTGCCCGTCCCTTCATCCCTCCCTGCCCGTCCTGTTATCCCTCCCTGCCCGTCCCCTCATCCCTCCCTGCTCGTCCCTTCATCCCTCCCTGCCCATCCCTCATTCTCTCTCATCCCATCTGCCCATCCCTTCATCCCTTTTTGCCCTCCCCCCCTTCCCTCTCATCCCATCTCTTGATTCCTCCCTTCCCATCCCTCCATCCCTCGATCCCCATCGCTCCTTTCCTCCCTTCTCATCCTTCCATCCCTCTCCGCCCATCCCTTCATTCCTCTCTGCCCATTCCCCCGCCCCTCTCTCTCCATCCCTTCCTCCCTCCCTTCCCATCCCTTCATTCCTCTCTCTGCCCATCCTCCGTCCCTCTTGATCTGCAGATTCGTCACAAGTTGCGCAATCCGAACATGGCACGCGTTCAGCTAGAAAGGTCTGGAGATTCTGATGCCCTCGGAAGGCAGGAGCGCGTCGTCCAGCGCCTGCTCAACCGGTTCCAGGCCACCAAGTACAACGGCAGCAACTACTTCATCGGCAAGCTGTACCTCATGGATTGGGTGGATGTCCCAGAGAACATCCTGGCCTTTGATTTCGTGGGGGACCGTGACGTAGATGATGTGGTTGAAGGCGACCTGAATGGAGAGGGTGTGGAGGTTATTTTCTGAAGGGGGCGATGGGGCAAGTGGAGAAGGCCATGTTGCATCTGGATGTGCTTCGTTATCAGGGATATGATTCAAGACGTGTTGGTGTTTTGGAAGTTGATTAGGGTTTGTCTTTATGTTGGATGAGGAGGTATTGTTGAGGGTTGTTTTTCATTGCCAATAATATCTGTTATGGTTTGCGGGTTTAATAAAGAATGAAATCACGAGAATGCATACTTAAAAAAATTGTTCAAATCGAGTTATACCAATATTGTTAAAATTTTACGCAGTTATATATAACAAATATACATACAACATAAGTGTCTAATTTACTGTCCAGTGATTACAACTCGTGGGACAAAAGATGTCCATTGCAGCGAAAGTCTAATAACAAAATTGGCGAGTCGATGCAATACGATCACAACTCTCATTCGACGTGCACACCGAACCCCAATTTCCGAACCGAATTGCTCGATGCGACTCGGTTTGGTTGGGAATGTTGCGGGAAAGACGAAGACGTTCTTGACGACGACTCGCCAATTCCCAGCCAACCCCCTCCGAAGCGAGGGGCTTTCCCCCATCACACCTTCGACTTGAAAAACCTCCCCCCCCCTTCTCCGATGTCACGATGACCGGTTGCCAACGCTCGGTTGGTTCCCGTTTCTGCATCGCCGCGATGTGCTTTCCCGTCCCCGTTTTTTTTCCTTCCCTGCATTTCGGTCTTGGTACGCGTCCGTTCCGCCACATCGGCTCCGCATTTTTCGCGAGGTGTTGGTGTTGCTTGCTGGTACAGCTTCGCTTTGCTGTATTTTAGATCCCTCCACTTTCTCTTTTTTTTTTTTTTTTTTTTTTTTTTTTTTTTTTCGTCGTTTGTTCGCGCTGTCATCCGAACGCTCGAACCGTCTCTGTCAGAGCCGCCGCTGTTCTCGCTGGGTTGAACGCGGCCGTTTGCTCACGGTGTTTGCTCTTCTATTGGCTGTGTCCGCGTTCGTAATGGGCCGTGACCGTTGATTGGCGGGAAAAAGGGGTGTATTGGGTTTGTGCTCGATGGTTTTGTATGGCTTCCAGGGGTGCGCAGATTTAGATTGTGCTGCGGCTGGGTCCAGATCGGTTGAGTGGTGTTAGGCTGGACTAGGCGCCTCTGACAACAGCGTGAGTCACACCCAGTCTGGGGTGCACTTCACGCTGGCTGTGGGGTTTCTCCATGTTCCTCACTGAGTTTGATGATAGCAAAATGGGGGTCCTTTTGGCGATTGTCGTTTGTTTTCATTTTCATTTTGTTTCGCGCGTGGTCGACTGACCACATTTCTGTTCGTCAAATTCGCAACCAATCGGAAAATCACAGCCCCATCCCGAGCCGCGCTCGGCTTTCGCGTCTTGTAATATGGGACCCGGGCTTTAAAGCGCAGATCCCAAAACCCCCTAAAGTCAAGTCCTAAGTTTTTGAGATCCAACCTCCGTTCACAGGGTTACCCGCTTTGCCGGGCGACAACCCAAAAACCAATGAGAACGCCACTGATTGGCCCCCACTCCACGCACACCCCCTCCCTGCGACAATCCCACCTCTAATACATCGCCCACCTTCCCCTCCCAGGATCAAAAACTTATACCATCGAGCAGTTTCAGGACTAGCTCGCCCAGGCAACTAGACACGCTAGATCTAAACCATTTTTAAAGAACATTTTCAGTAGAAACTCTCGTGGCGCGGCGAATACGCAGCTCTAAAGGAGTGCACGCACCCTCCCACCTCACTCTCACCTTGGAGCCGCGTCGTCTGGCGAAAAAATCGCCCGCAGCATGCGATTTTATGCGTACCGTCCTCCCACCCTTCCCGTCGCGACCAGCCCTCCTGCTCCTTGCGCGGGCTGCTGTCCGTGCTGCCCGCTGCTCTCTCTGCTCACGCTTGCACTGCCCGCTGCTGCTGGCTGCTGTCCCCTGCTCGTGCTGCACGCTGCCGCCCGCTGCTCGCGCTGCCCTCTGTCCGCTGCTCGCCGCCTGCTACGTGCCGCCCGCTGCGCTCCGCCCGCTGCTCGCCGCCCGCTGCGCGCCGCCCGCTGCTAGCCGCCCGCTGCGCGCTGCACGCTGCTCGCCGTCTGCTGCCTGCCGCCCGCTGCTCGCCGCCCATTGCTCGCCCGCTGCCCGCCTGCTGCCCGCCCGCTCGCGCACCCGCGCAGTTGCCAGCGCAGCCGCCGCAGCCGCAGTTGTAGCCGCGGGAAGGGGAAGGATAGAGGATGGATAGGGGAAGGAAAGAGAGGTGGCAAAGGGGAAGGAGAGAGGACGGGAAGGGGAAGGCGAGAGGACAGAAAGGGGAAGGAGAGAGGGTGGGAAGGGGAAGGATAGAGGATGGATAAGGGAAGGAGAGAGAGGGCGGGAAGGGGAAGGAGAGAGGACGGGAAGGGGAAGGATAGAGGGCGGGAAGGGGAAGGATAGAGGGCGGATAGGGGAAGGAGAGAGAGGGCGGGAAGGGGAAGGAGAGAGGACCGTAGGGGGAAAGCGAGAGGACCGTAGGGGGAAAGAGAGACGACCTTAACCCCTGCACTCATGCTCGCCCCCAGCACTCATGCCTTTCCCTCCCTCAACCAACCACCCTCCTTCCCCGCAGGAGCTGGCAGCCTTCCGAGAGAAAAGGTAGAGAGAGTGAGGGCGAATTTTGTGCCCTTCCGTGCCCCTCTCATTGCCCTCAATCCCAGCGTCTTCCCCTCTCTTCCTCTCCGCTTCCCCCTCTCTCCCTCTCCGCTTCCCCCTCTCTTCCTCTCCACTTCACCCTCTCTCATCTCCCCCTTCTCCTCCCCCCCTATCCCCCTTTTCCCCCTTCCTCTCTCCCCGTTTTGTTTCTTCCCCCTGATTTCTTTCCTCCCTCCTGCTCCCATTCTCTCCCCCTGCTTTCATTGCTCCCCCTCCCATTCTCTCCCCCTGCTTTCATTGCTCCCCCTCCCATTCTCTCCCCCTGCTTTCATTGCTCCCCCTCCCATTCTCTCCCCCTGCTTTCATTGCTCCCCCTCCAATTCTATCCCCCTGCTTTCATTGCTCCCCCTCCCATTCTCTCCCCTTGCTTTCATTGCTCCCCCTCCCATTCTCTCCCCCTGCTTTCATTGCCCCCCCTCCCATTCTCTCCCCCTGCTTTCATTGCTCCCCCTCCCACTCTCCCACTGCTTTCGTTCCTCGTCCCTGCTCCAGTTCTCACCCCTTCTTCATTGTTCCTCCCCTCATGTCTTCCATTTCCTCCCATTCCTCTCCCTGATTCCCTTCTCACCCCCGTTTTGCTGGTTTCAGGGCGGGCACGGCTGCCCTGGGGACATGACCTTTGGGTGCGCTTCACTCCCCCTTCTTCCGCCTTCCCCTCCTTGCACCTTCCCCTCCTTGCACCGTTCCCTCCTTGCACCGTTCCCTCCTTCCACCTGTTCCTCCTTACCCCAACTCCCTTCCACTCAGAACCTGAGTACCTTGCTCCCCTCCCCCCTGCAGTCATGCTCAGCCCGAGCCTATCTCAAAATCTCTTGAGCTCGTCTCTCTCTCCCTCTCTCTCTCTCTCTCTCTCTCTCTCTGCCCATCTCTCTGTCCATCTCCCCGTCATCCGTTTCTCCCATACTCCTCCCATTTCCCCCTTCCCCCTTCCTTTCACTGCACGGATAAAATCTTGCAGGGTGTTGGGCTGAGAAAAGCCCTTAGGATCTTTCCAGAGACTAAGTCCAAGTTGTAAAAGGAGACTTTGAGTAGTGCAGCAGAAGTTGAGTAGTTGAACCCTTGTACTAGTATGTGAGAACAAGTGATTGATTAAAGGAACAAGCATACAGCAATATATAGAAAGTAGGAAAGTAAAGCAGTTGTAGAATACAGTTGAAGAGCGGTTATCGAGTCGCACAGCGACTCGATTGTCGCTTCGATTACCATCCTTGCAGTTGTAACGGTCAGTCGCAACCTCCGGTTGCGACCCTTCGAGTCCTTTCGTGTTCTTTGTCCATCTCCTCATGTAACCTCCGTTGACTCGCGTACCCGTTACGATCTTCCTCGAGTGTGGTGTTACACTTAAGAAACGCTTAAGTCCTTGAGGTATTTCCAACACTCCCCTTCGTTTCTGGAGTGCTGACGTGTTCAGATCCGGTGACGTTTGTCTGCCCGGTCAGCAGCATGCAGTAATCGAACTTTGCTTTCGCCAGTTTCTTCGTCAGGTAGTCTGCGGCCATTTCTGTCGTAGGGCAGTACCGTATTCCCCCGTATATAACACCCTAGGGTATTGTCAAAATTTCATTAAAAAAACGTATGGGTGTTAACAGTAGGCTGGAAAAATAAAACACCCATGTCTTATGTAAAATGCAAAATGAATTTGGGTTGTAACACGCACTCTGAGGCCAAAACTTCACCGAGCATCTGCTAACGAGGAATCTGCTACAGAGTGCATACTCTGACAGGGTCAGTTTGGTGCCTTTGAAAACGGCGGGAGATTGATGCTGCAGCAGTGCCAGGTGTCATTGACCAATCTCGTAAGAGTGCTGTGAATAGAGTCACAACCATTGCTGACGCGATCGAGGTGGTTCAACAGCAAGATGGACGGTCGAGATCCTCTCGACACTTTTTGTCTTTCGATTTCATGTTGCCACTTGTATTGATTCTTCTGCCCGTCTTTGCGCTGCGAATGGCAGCTGACGCGATTTTAATCGTGTTCGTATTTTTGCAGCTGAGCGAACCTTGGTAATGAAGGACAGAATACTATTTAAAGGCAAGAAAAACGTGCAGGGTGTTATGTAAAATGCAAACCCAAAAAAGCGGGTACTCTCAAAAATGCGTCATATCATAAGCTATCCCCCGCATAAGCCACCCGTGGGCTGACTATTTCGGCGGGTCTTATATACGGGGGATTACGGTAACTGAGTTGAAGTCTCCCCTTCGCGATTTCATCCGTGACGAAGAAGTACCGCAGAGCGACGTGCTTGGTTCGGTTGGCGAAGCCGTCCTTGTTCGCGATTTTGATCGCAGATTGGTTGTCGCAGAGGAGTGAGAAGACGGGCAGGGTCGCAATCTTTGCTTCCTCGAGTAACTCTCGCAGGTAAAGTCCTTCCTTGGTCGCGGTGTAGAGGGCGATATATTATGCTTCAGCCGAAGATAGTGCGATTAGTTCCTGTTTACTCGACTGCCAAGAGATAGTCCCGATAGGTTCTAGTCGGTAGATGTAGCCCGTTCTCGATCGTCGATTTTCCCTGTCTCCCGCGTGGTCGGCGTCGACGTATCCGAGTAGTTGTACGGACGGTGTTGTTACTTTGCTGTAGGTAAGTCCGATCGTCGGCGTAGAGACGAAGTAGAGTAGTGCCCGGTTTAGTTCTACGAGATCTTCTTGTTCCGACTGCTTCAGATGCGTAGCCAGTTGGCTCGCGCTGTAGGATAGGTCAGGTCGGCAGGTTACTGCTGCGAATAGTAGGCAGCCAAGCTTCTGCTGATACTCCTGGATTTGCTTCGCGGGGAGTTTTGCGGAGGTGTCGTTGTTGTTCCCGTAGCGGTAGGGAGTCGTGACTGTAGTTGGTGTTAGTCCAAACTTCTTTGCGACGACGCCTGCGTATTTTCCAGCATATAAGTAGAACGCCGAGTTGTCTTCGACGACTTTCAGACCCAGGTACTGGGTCACGGTGTCTGACACCGTGAATGTCAAGTCCCTTTTCAGCTCCCCTTCGAACCAGGTGGCGATGTCAGTAGTGGAGCCGATGTAGAGCAGGTCGTCGACGTAGACGATGAGTAGGATAAATTCCCTTTCCTTTTGCAGTCGGTACATGCCTTGGTCGTGCGGCAACTGTAGGAATCCGATTTTGGCGAGGCGACCGTGAAGATGCTGCTGCCAAAGCCGCGGGGCTTGCTTGATCCCGTAAAGGGATTTTATCAGCTAGCATACTTTTGTGGGGTCGTCGATGAATCCGTGGGGCTGCTCGACGAATATCTCGGCGTCCACAGGTGCGTACAGGAAGGCATTTGCGACGTCGATCTGGCGCAGTGGTAGTTTCTTCGTGGCCGCGACGGCGAGTAGAATGCGAAAGGAGGTGTGACGGGAGACTGGGGCGAATGTTTCTGTGTAGTCGGTTCCGTATCGTTGGTCGAATCCTCGTACGACCCAGCGAGCTTTGAATCGTTCAATGGAGCCGTCCGCATTGGTCTTGATGCGGTACACCCACTTTCCCGAGAGAACGTTCTTCCCGTTGATGTTCGTTGCAGGTACCAGCTTCCATGTACTTCGGTCTTGCAGAGCTTTCAGTTCCTTTTCCATTGCCTCCTTCCATTTTGCCTTGTGTTCCCCCCCCAAAGCCTGCGACAGAGTCGTTGGCTCGCGCGGAGATGGCGGCGGCGGATGCTGGACAGAGACCCATAAGCCGAGTATCTGCAGTCCCGTGGGTGTGTGTCGAGGGGAATTTTCATTCCCGGAATAGGCTGCTTCGTTGTTGGGAAGCGAGGACGAGGACAACAAATTGTGCAGGTGGACTGCATGTGTCATCGCGTCTGGCCACAGTGTGTTGGGCAGTCTCATCCCCAAGAGCAGCTTCCGCATCGTCGTCTGCAAGGTCCGATTCATTCTTTCTGCGACCCCCTGCTGCTGGTGAGCGTAGGGCAGAGACACCAGGTGTCTGATTCCTCTTTCTGCCAAGTAGGTCCTGAATCGTTGTGATTGGTATTCCAATGCGCCGTCGGACTGGAAGCTCTTGAGCTTAGTTCCTGATTCTCGTTCAGCAATGGGGAGCCACGTCGTGAAGGCTTCGAAAGCTTGATCTCGAGTCTTGAGGTTGTAGTGCCAAACATATCTTGTTGCTGCATCGATGAACGTGATGACATAGTTGAAGTCGGCTTCAGTGTCGTCTCGAGGCATGTTTAAGATGTCGCTGTAAATTTTTTCCATCGGTTCGTATGCAGGTGCACTTGGATTGTGATGTGATGGAAAAGGTTGGTGGGGAAGATCTGCTTCGGGGCACGTGAAGCACCGTGCGCGAGGTCGTCGAAGTTCTTGGCCGCTCGTTGTAAGAAGATTGTTTCGTTCTAACACTTCGGCTTGGATGGTTTGTAGTACCGTGCTGTTTGCAGGATGCCCAAGGCGTTGGTGCCAGATGTCGTCGGAGGCGCGATGGCCGAGCGAGCGTTGGTACATGTCGGTGTTGGAGAAGAACGCGACGACCGTGGCGGGACTTCGGCAGACTTCTCGTGTGATGGGCATAAGTTGATCTGCTTTGGTTGGCGGTCCTCGGATCGCTGGTGATGGTACTCGGCTGGGTCCTGCTGCTGCTACCGCAGGTAATGTTTGGGGAGGGATGCTTGCTGGTACTTGTCTTTCTTGTCTGATGACTGCTAACGCTCGTGTTCTCTCTGCTGCAGGTATGGTGTTGGAGTACCAGAATCCATCTGGGGTGAAGTCGGGGTCAAGATCCGGCGGGTGCGTCCAGGCGGCGAACGACACGATGCCATCGCTGTCGGCAGTACCGCGGTTGGGGACGAAGTCCAACACGAAGACGCCTGACTTCAGGAGAGCGTGACCGATGAAGAGACCGCCCTTCCCGTGGTAAAGGCAAAATTCGTTGGAGTCCGAGTCGCACTCCAGGTGAATCCCTTTTGCCATTAACTGGCTGACGCTGAGTAGGTTGTATCCCAAATTGTCGACGATGAGAACTTTGTTGAGTTGCAGTATAACGTTTGTCTCCATGGACTGTAACTGAACCACTCCTTGTCTGTTTGTTTTTAGGTTCTCGTTGTTGGCGACGGTGATGATGACATCTCGGTTGAGACGTCGTTCGCGTTGCACAAAGCACCCGGAAGAACACATATGTTGGCCGCAACAGCTGTCCAAGCACCAAGTGTTTCGCCCGGTGGGTTCGGCGTTGGCAACTACAGCGTATGTTGGGTTGACCTGAAGTCCTTGTGAGCGCAGCGGTGACAGTTCTTCTTCATCTGGAGCATAAGTGGGCGGTGATCCGGGTGCGCAGTTGTCGATGTGTACCATGCAGTTGATGATGTTCGATGTACCTTGTGCAGATGTGGAGGAGCGCCTTGGCGGGCTTTCTTGAGTGGAAGCGACTTGTGGGTCTACTGGACGATAAGCTCGGGGACGTGTGCAGTTGACTTTGGAGTGTCCGGATGTTTGGCAGTTGTGGCAGAACGGCGGCACAATGGTGAGTCCTCTGTTGTCGCGTTGATCTTGTTTGCCGCGTCGGTTGTGGTTGTTATCGTTCCTTCGTTGAGTGTAGAAGACTAATGGTTGCTGTTTCCTTGGTTGCCTTTCTTCGAATAGGTCCATCTCCTGTTGTTCAGCATGGAGCTCGGCGCAGAGGTGCATCTCCGAGATTTGTCTGTGGGCGCGATGGAGCGAGCGGGTGGTGCTCCATTCTGGCCCGAGCCCAGCGAGGACAAGTGTCACGAAGCTTTCTTCAGTAATTGTTCCTCCGCACCGAAGCAGGCGGTCGCCGAGTGTCTGGCATCGACTCATATACTGCATCGCCTTTTCCCCGGTCTTCATCTGTATTGTTGTCAGCTGCTGCATGAGTCTTCTTTGTGTCACGCTGTCGTTTGCTTGATAGAGACACTTGAGGTGATGCCATGCGAGTTCCGCGGAGTTTCCATAGCTCCGATACGTTCTGATGCTTTGCTGTTCTTGTGGTGACAGGTTCCGCAGGAGAACTGTGTACGCCAGCAGTGATTGATACGTGAAAATTTCTTGCTCGTTTGCAGTGCCGTTGCTTGGGAATGGCAGGGACCTGTTGAAGTATCCCAAGAGATGCGCAGCCTCCATCAGCAGCTCGAACTCAAAGCTCCAGGTAAAAAAGTCGTGTCCGTTGAATGGTGAGGATGTCTGCAGTTTAATCACGTATGAAATCTGCGCCTGGAGACTTCAAATCTCGTTTGGTGTCTGTTGTGATGCAGCTGCTGTTGGTTGGGCACGGGGCGGCATGAACTCGAACGTCCCCGGTGAAGAGTGATAAGGCGCAAAGGTAGGCGCTTGATTGTGTCGCCCGAACGATGAGTTGTCGAGGCTCATCGGCGCTAATCCCATGTTTCCTCCGTTGCTCTGTATTGAATGCGCAGGTGTCCTTGTCTGCTGCTGCTGCTCGAAGTGCGACATGAAGCTGAAGAACCTTTCCATAAGGTTCGGGTCCACGCTTGAAGATGGTGATGGGGTCGCCATTTCCAGTGCTCTTCCTATTGTTTCTTGAGCAGCGGCGGTCTCGGTTTGCAGTCCTGAAGTGTGCAATCCAGAGTTGCCGGGTTGAGTGTCTTGGGCGCTGGGTGAGCCCGTAGAGGTTTTCTTGCCCTTGCTGTCCATAACTTGTAGTCAATGAAGTCGTTGGTGTGCAGATTGTAGATAGAGCGTAGTTTCTGGGAGTTTGGTCTCTGACCAGCTCTCATACCATGTTGGGCTGAGAAAAGCCCTTAGGATCTTTCCAGAGACTAAGTCCAAGTTGTAAAAGGAGACTTTGAGTAGTGCAGCGGAAGTTGAGTAGTTGAACCCTTGTACTAGTATGTGAGAACAAGTGATTGATTTGTTGGAAATATCTCAAGGACTTAAGCGTTTCTGAAGTGTAACACTGTACTCGAGGAAGATTACAGGGGAGCACGCGAGTCAACGGAGGTTACACGAGGGGGCGGACAAAGAATGCGAAAGGACTCGAAAGGTCGCAACTGGAGGTTGCGACTGACCGTTACAACATCACGGATGGTAACCGAAGCGGCAATCGAGTCGCTGTGCGACTCGATAAACCGTTCCTGTAACTGTATTCTACAACTGCTTTCTTATCTTCTATATATTGCTGTATGCTTGTTTCTTTAATCAATCACTTGTTCTCACATACTAGTACAAGGGTTCAACCGTCTCAACTTCCGCTGCACTACTCAAAGTCTCAAGTCTCCACAGCTGGGACTTAGTCTCTGAAAAGATCCTAAGGGCTTTTTCTCAGCCCAACATGATTAAAGGAACAAGCATACAGCAGTATATAGAAAGTAGGAAAGTAAAGCAGTTGTAGAATACAGTTGAAGAGCGGTTATCGAGTCACACAACGACTCGATTGTCACTTCGGTTACCATCCTTGCAGTTGTAACGGTCAGCCGCAACCTCCAGTTGTGACCCTTCGAGTCCTTTCGTGTTCTTTGTCCATCTCCTCGTGTAACCTCCGTTGACTCGCGTACCCGTTACGATCTTCCTCGAGTGTGGTGTTACACTTAAGAAACGCTTAAGTCCTTGAGGTATTTCCAACACAGGGGGTGCCATTTTCACTCGAATTTTAGCACGTATTCGCTTGTATGGATTTTAGGGGACTTCAAAGGCGCATGCTATGAAATGAAATTTATAAGCCCATGTGCTAACAAAAAGGGATTTGACTCACCGTGTAATATTCGTAGCACTCTTTCCTTGTGTCCCTACTGCTGGACCAAATATGCAAGCCCATGCATGTATATGGACTCGCGGTGTAATTTTGGTTTTAGGTTGATTACATGCTTGTCTTTTGTTTTATTCCATATCTTGCACATGGCCAGGTTTTTCATTGCTTCTTTTAGCATAGCGCGCTCCCTTGTGTTCTTACCGCATATTTTGGCGCTGGGTGTGCTGGTGTGGGCTGGGTGACGTCGCGTACTGCCAATTCGTCGCCTGGGAGGGCTGGCGACACTGCTCATGGCGGGCGAGGTGGGGCTTGTTCGAGAGGCCATCATTGCCCCTCGCGTCCAACCCACTTCCTTTGCTGCGTTTCGTGAATCGTGAGTCTCGTGAATTTCGCCCAACTCCCCTCTCAAAAACTAAGTTTTTGACTTCGGGGGTTTTGGGATCCGCGCTTTAAACCTGTTACAACTAACAGACCACCACCTAACTGTGCTAAGGATGAGCTCTTGCGTCGTGTCATCCGCCAGTGTCGTACAACATTTGCCTGTGGGCTAGGCTCGGCCGAACGTAACTCACTGGCAAAATTTCTTCGACATTGGCGGATGAGACGACATAGAAGCTTGTCTTAAGCTGGCCTGCACCAGACTCAAACATGAGTTTTTTTTCACATCGAATACGTTCTTATTATTGAAATATTTATGGCCAACTTTTGGACGGAAGTTTAGGGTGAATTCCCGAGCGAGTGTCAGACTCGAGGTCGACCCGCGGCCATAGGAGCCGCGGGTTGTCACAACCGAACTGCGATTTTATATTATTGACGATGAAGCGGCTGCACAGTCGCAAACTGTCGCAAGGGGAGGGTTGCAACTATAATGGCCGAACTTTGCGAGTCCACAAAATTTTTGCGAGTTTATGATTGGTGGAGATTCATTTGCGCGACATTGTTAGTTGTTCGGTTTGACAGCTGGCTGGCTGGAGCCGTCAGTTTTTCGCAAGGCCCGAGATAATTTTTTCCCACCCTCGGATCTTCCCGCTAAACCGTCGGCTCTGGGGGTGCGAGTTCTGGAGGTGCTGACTCTGGGGGTGTTGATTCTGTAGGAAGTACACCCGAGGGTGCTAGCCCTGGGGGTGCTATTTTGGGGTGTGCCGGTGGTAGCTGGGGTGCAGATGGAGGTCATGAAGAGGACAGGGAGCAGCAGCAACAGCCGCCGCAGCACATGCAGCCGCAGCAGCCGCGGTCTGTCCTTCGTCTCCTTGGTCTTCCCTCAGGTTCGCCTGACCTTGTTTACAGCCCGCTGTTTCCTTCCCCGGAATCCTCTCCAGCTCATTTCTCCCTGCCGGCTGTTTCCTTCCCCAGACTCCTCTCCTCCGTCCCCTACCTTGTCCCCCTTCCCCCCTCGTCCCCAGTCATCTGTACTTCCTCGCTGGGTCCGTCCCACTTGCGCTCGCCATGTCTCTCCTCGTCCTAGTGTCCAACCTATGGTCCTTCGTTCTCGTGCTCCTCCAGTCCCTGTTCTTCCATTGGTTCCTCCGTCATTGCTCCCGTTGTCATCTGTTCCTCCTCCTGACGCTGCTCGTTCTACCACCCCCCGCTTGCTTGCGTTGCTTCTCAATGACCCTACCGTTCATCCAGAGACCGTCTCTTCGCTTCTCGCTGCTGTCGCTGACTTTGCTGCTAGCCACCACCTTGACTACACTGCCGCTCTGATCTCTGGTACTACCCATCCTTCGTCCTTCAGGAGTGCACTTGCCCTTGGCACTGATGTGCTAGAGGACAGGACGTACGACTTGGCCTACCTTGCTGCTACTGTTCCCCATCTCTGCTCCATGCTTGTATCCCCATACAGCAACCCAGACGCCCCCGTCATCCCTGCCCCACGCTCTTACGTTGGGGCGGTGTCGAGGCCCTAGGCAGCCCAGTGGATACAGGCCATAGAGGCTGAGATGGCATCCTACAGATCCACAGGCACTTACGTCGACGCAGTTTTCCTGCTTGGGGCGAACGTAGTCAATGACATGTAGATCTACTTGGTGAAGCGCGCACCTAGAGTGCCACCAAATTTCAAGGCGCGTTACGTGGCTAGAGGCTTCAGTCAGTGAGAGGGTGTGAACTTCTTCCAGACCTTCTCCCCTACCCCGAAGATGACCACACTTTAGGTGCTCCTCCACCTAGCCGTGTAGCGTGACTATGAGCTCCACTCACTCGACTTCTCCACAGCGTTCTTGCAGGGTAGTCTACGAGCAGATCTACCTCCGGCACCCTCTAGGCTTCTCTGGGTCCGTCCCTTCTAGGACCCAGTGGAGCTTAAGCCACCCTGTGTACGACCTTCATCAGGCACCCCGTAGGTGGCACGACACGCTTGGCACCACACTTGCTAAGCTGCAGTTTTTTTCGTCCTCTGTTGACCCCTCTCTCTTTGTTCGCACGGGTCAGACCCCGTTCTACATCCTAATGTACGTAGACGATCTTATCTTTGCTACTTCTGACAGAGACGCACTAGCCTCTGTGAAGGCCGAGTTGCTTAGGAGGCACACCTGTATAGACCTGGGGGAGCTGAGGCGCTATCTGGGCTTGGAAATCTCTCGTGACCATGCCGATCGCACGATCACACTCTCCCAACCCCATATTGTGCAACAGATCCTCCAAAGGTTCATTCTCCAGATCTCCTCAGCATAGCCCATCCCTCTGCTTGTGGATCACAAGCTCTCTGCTCCTGTGCTGGCCGAGCCGGAGGCTATTGTGAGAAACTGAAGTAATGATTGTATTAAGAAAAGAGTGGGTATACACAGGTGAGGACTAGGAGGGGGGGTTTGGTTGGGAGGTGACCACGATTATTGGGGACCCCAATAAGTTGAGTTGGCCAACTTATTGGGGGTCCAATAATCCTAGCCAAGATTATTGGTGGGTCCAATAAACCTGGTTGGGACTATTGGGGGTTCCAATAATTGGGAGCCCAGCCAATTTTGGAACTCAACAAGGTTGGGAACCCAACCCCCAACTTGGGTGTATACACCCTAGTGGGGAGCTTATAAGTACCTAAGACAATAAAACGATGTAGGCTAATAGAATGAAGGGAGAATATTCGAACACAACCCCTTAGCCTACAGAGTGCCATAAGTCTTGGGAAGGTGAGGAAAAGCAACCCCTGAATTAGGTATTCCCCTGTGAGGGAGGGGCAAGATCCAGAAGGCGAAGGAGAGTTGCATGGGGACGGCGAGGGAGGGCCTTGGTGAAGATGTCCGCAAGGTTGGCTGAAGATTCAATCTTGCGGATGGTGAGATGTCCAACCTGGACGAGCTCACAAATGAAGTAGTGGCGGAGCTCTATGTGTTTGGAGGGACCATGGGAAACGGCTTCCTTTGTGAGGTGGATAGTACTGGCATTGTCGCATCAGATGGTGGGATAGGGCTGGGGAGCATCCACCTCAGCGAGGAGGAAGCTGAGCCACCGCGCCTCCTGGGCCGCCATGGTGACGGCGTAGTGCTCTGCTTTGCAGGAGGAGAGAGGGATCGAGGAGGAGCGGGTGGAGCGCCAGGAAATGAGGCCGATCCCTAGGGAAAAACCATACCCCTGTGAGCTGCGACGATCGGGCTGAGAATCCGCCAAAGAGGAGTCGCTGTAGCCAGTGAGCTGAGGAGGGGTGGGGCCACCCAAGGTGAGGACATAGTCCTTGGTGCCTTTGATGTAGCGGAGAACGCGCTTGGCCGCTTGCCAGTGCTCAGGAGTGTGTTTCCCAGTGCCGACAAAGCACGTCAGGACACTCATAGGGTAGGCGAGGTCGGGGGAGGTGCAGATCATGGCGTACATCAGGGACACGACCAGCTCAGCGTAAGGACTGGTGGAGGAACCGTGGGTGGATGTCGGCGAGAGCTGATGGCCGACTTGGAGGGATGTGGAGACGGGTTTGGCCGTGGCCATCTCGAAGCGTTCAAGGACCTTCTCGAGGTAGAATGCCTGAGAGAGGGAGATGGTCTTGGCCACACGATCGCGAGAAATCTCCATCCCGAGGTACTTGCGGACCTCCCCCAGGTCCTTGCAGAGGAGGCGCTTTTGCAGCTCATCCTTGACCTGTTGTATGTCTTCTTCGTTGTCAGCAACAAGAAGCATGTCAAAGGGGGAGGGGGAGGTGCGCAAGAAGAGGCAGGAGGAAGCCTGGGTAGGGTGAAAACCAAGAGCAGGAAGAGTGCTTGAGAGCTTGGCATGCCATTCCCGAGGAGCTTGCTTGAGGCCGTAGACCGGGCGGCGAAGTTCCCAAACGGTGTTGGGAGGGAAAGGGAGGTGCCAACCCTCGGGACGCTCCATGAAGATGCGCTCATGGAGTTCACCTTGGAGAAATGCCGTGGTGACATCCATCGAGTGCAGGATCATGCCGCACCGGCCAACGAAGTCCAAGAACACGCGGACGACAGGGGGAGTGGCGGTCGGCGAGTAGGTGTCAAGGAAGTCATGGCCGTACCGCTGCGTGAATCCTTTGGCGCAGTAGCGGGCCTTATAGACCAGGTCGTCGCCAAGGAGGAGCTTGACCCGAAATACGCATTTGCCCTTGACCACGTTGTGGCTGAGAGGGCGGGGTACATCGATGAAGGTGCTGTTGCGGACAAAGGCCTCATTCTCTTTGAGGATTGCCTTGCCCCAATGAGGGTGGTCGGGGCAAGTCATAGCTTTGTGATTATCTCCCGGCTCGAAGGTGATGGGTGCACCGGAGAAGACAAGTACCGGGGCACCGGTCACGCTGAAGGCGACTACTTGGGTGTTGGAGTATAGGTGGAGGCGAAGAAATTCACCATGGGAGTCTTCGATGAGGAGGGGAGAGAAAGGAGGAGGAAGGGAGGGTGGTGTTGCAAGTCTGCTGCGCTGGTGAGAGGGGAGGATGCGACACTACGACTCTGCGGCTCGGCTGCACGGCTGCTTGACCGGGGCATTTGCTGCGGCGGATCCTGACGCTGCGGGTGCGGCGGCCGGGGCAGGCATTGGTGCAGCGGTGGGAGCTGCTGCGGTGGGTGCCGATGTGGAAGCAGAGGGTGCTGGAGCAGGTGCCTTTGCCTGAGGGGAGGGAGGGGCTAAGGGCGGACCAAAGAGGGGATCCATGGACCGAGTGTGGGGGCGGTGGCGAAGGACAAGGGGAGAAGACAACAGGGGGGGTGGAGGAGGAGGTGGGGGAGGTGGGGGAGGAGGGGGAGTGGGAGGGGGAGGGGGGGAAGGAGGTGGAGGGGGAGGAGGTGGGGAGAAGGGGGAGGATGGAGTAGAAGCGGAGTGAGAGGGAGATGGGGGGAGTACTGGGTCAAGGATGTCACCTGAGGAAGATGAGGAGGGAGCATTCGGGAGGAGGAGGTGCTGGGGGTGGGGGAATAAGAGGGAGAGGGGGGAGGAGGGGGAGGTGGCAGTGTCAGAGGGGATGAGGGGGCGAGGAGGAATGGTGAGTGGGTCAGGTGAGGTAGTGGAGGTGTAGCACGGGGAGGATTTGTCAAAGATGACGTCCCGACTACAAATGAGGCGACCTGAGGGGGGATGAAGGAACAGGTAGTCAGGGGAGGAGGTGTTGTGACCAAGGAATACACAGGGCAGACTTTTGGAGGCGAGCTTCCCTGCTGTGCGTGAGCGGTCGGCCGGGTGTATGAGAACATATGCCCTGGAACCCTAGACGCGCAGGGGGAAGACGTCGGGTTTAGTTGACATCCACGGCTTGGTGGGGGTGGTGGAGGGGAGGAGAGGGTGGGGATACAGGTTAGTGAGGAGGACGGCGTAACCCCTGAGAGAAGGCGGGTAGGAAGCGTGAACGAGAAGACACCTGGCGGTCTTTGTAACTTCTGGAACACGAGCTTCTGCCATACCATTTTGAGGGGAGTGAGGGAGGGTGTAAGTGTAGTGAATACCATGGGTGGAGAAATAGGAAGAGAGATGGTGATTGAGGAACTCACCGCTGCCATCGGAATGGAAGCGGCGAACGGGGCGACCGAGGTGGGTGCGCGCTTGCTCGGCCCAGGTGATGATAAAGGCCGGGGCTTTGGCCTTCGTGCGAAGGAGGGAGACCGAGGTGTATCGTGAACGAACATCGACCCAGACGAGGAGGTAGCAGTGCCCTTGACGCATGGGGGAGGGGTTGGGGCCCCAAGAGATCCATGTGGACAAGATCCAGGAGCTCTGGGGCGCAGGAAGGGTGACTTTTATGAGGAAGCTGCTTGAGCTTGCTCTGGACACAAATGGTGGAAGGGGGGGCGGGGGAGGGAGGGAGTGGGGGGAGAGTGCGGGGAAGGCCATTGAGGAGCCCGGAGGCGGCGACCTTGTGGAGGGTGGCAAAGTTGGGGTGACCTAGGCAGTGGTGGAGGAGGATGGCAGGATGTGTAAGATCACGACAATGGCACTGAGATGGGGGGGGAGCAGGAGGGGGGGGAGGGGAGGTGGGGGGAGGTTGCGGAGGAAAGAGGGGAGGGGAGAGGGCAGGGATGGTGGAGGCAGTGTGACAGGCTGACGGATGGGGAGTGTGAAGGGTGTACATGCGAGTGCGAGGACACATGGGAACACGGACGATGAAATGACCCGGGGATGAATGAAATAGGTCACAGTGGGTGGCATGGCCGGGGTAGATTGTTGTGACCCCGGCCTGTTGAAGTGCACCTTGGGAGACGAGGTTAGTGCAAAGGGAGGGGACATGGAAGCCAGTGACTGAACCAGAGGGGAAGAGGGGGCAAGGAAGAGTGGAGGTATGGCGGGAGGTGACCGAGAAAGTAGAATCGGCTCCAATTATGGTGGAGGGGTTAGGGAGGGGGGTGAGGATACCAGCATCACGAAGGACTGTGACGCTGGTGCCGCTGTCGATGACAAACTCAATGGAAGGAGGGGTGAGGTGAGACACAGAGTACTAGAAGGAGGTTTCGGGGGTGAGGGCGACGAGGGTGGTGTGAGCGGTGTGGGCGGTGAGGGCAGCGGGGGTGGCGGGGGCAGTGGGGGTGACGTAGGTGGTGTGGGCGATATGAGCGGCGTGGTTGTCGAGGCCGGCGGGGGTGGCGGGGGTGACGTGGGCGACATTGGCGGCAAAGGTGATGAGTGCGGCGGCGAAGTAGCGATGGAGACGCAGATTCTGCCTACCGCCACGAAACCTAGGTTTCCTAGGTGAAAGGACTATTTCTGTATTTTCTAGGACACTATTGATTACCTAGAATACTCCTTGTTATCAATCATATTATTCTATCCAAAGTGGATATTCGGATTATTCTTGGTTATCATGTGTGTATAAAATATATAGATTAATTGTTTCGTGCACCGAGTGTTCCCCGTATTTTGGCGAATCCTCTAGTGCTTCTCGAACATTTGCGTCTAGAGAGAAATGGTTCCCTTCTGGAACATTCACGTTTTAGCTAGGTGCGCGCCTCGTTCGGAGGACCTTGCGAGCGCTCCCCTATAAAGTGTGTTGCTCCTTGGGATTGTCATTCAATATTCATGCTGTAGTTTACATTCTCTCTCGCACTACGCATAGCTCATTTGACCCTATGACACCACCGGAGGGACAGAAGAGGGTGAAGACGATTTGGTGGAGTACGTCGCCGAGAAGGACATCCTGAACCATGTGTGCTAGGTCTGCCGGTCTGGGCTCGTATTCATGTCGGCGTGCCTCTCGCCGGCGGCAGTACATCCTGTAGTCGCGCACCATGGAGCGGTTTTGCCTCACAGTTGCCCTTTGTTCGGTATTGATCAAGTGGGGCAGGGCAGTCAATATCCTCACAAGCGTGGGTGTATCCGAGAGCACGGTTGCGATGTCTGCTGTGGGTATGTCGGTGGCTTGCAGATCTGTGGTCGGCCGCCCTCTTGCCATCCATCATTGTGCGTGTGCGACGGTCGACCCCAATGGACCTGTTCCGTACACGGCGTGGTTCTGGTCGGTGACACTACTACTAGAAATCTACGTCGACGTTGGCCAACCTTCCTATGCAGACTGGTCTCCCATGCACGAGTTCGCTTTCGTGCGACGCAATGTCTGACGTATAATCCCCACCTGCATGGATGCATGCAGTGGGCCTCCTCAGTAGAGAAGCGTGCGATCTGGCAATACCATGCAGGTTCGACGTCGAGGGGAGACGATGTGGGCCTCGTCGATGACGCATACCCGAGTTTCGTGTGGCAGTTTTCACACAAGCCTGCTGCGCCGCCTGGCAACCTAGGTCACTTCCTAATGCCCTATGTGGCTACCGTGTGGCAGGCTGCAGATGCAGCATGCGTTTTTCGGGGGGAAAGTACATCCACGCTCAGTATTAGGGTCCCCGCTATTACGTACGGTCAGTGGAATGCTATAGACCATCATTATTAGTGAGTTCGTCACACGACTAGTCAGTTGGATTCAACGGTTAGTAAGTGACTGCTGGTAAAAATTTCTACGAATGGTCAGTAGACGTAACCCCCGCCCATTTTGGGCAGATTTCCCGCTCGCGACAGCCCAACAACCATACGACTGTAATAATTGTGGGGGCGATATTTTTTTCGCGCCAGCCTGGCGCTGTACATTTCGCCCTCACTCCAAACCTCGGTACTGTACATTTCGCCCTCGCTCCAACGCTTGGCACTGTGCCAACGAAATGTACAGTGCCTCTCTTTCTTTATCAAAATTAGTTCCCCTTAGTATGCGTTTCCTTAATGTGAATGGTCTTACCCAAGCACATAAGATGGACTCCTTAAAAAGATGGGTTTATTCTAATCATGATCGCACTTATATTCTTATTCTAATCGACACACGCCTCTCACTCAACTTTAGAACATTAATCGACAAATTCCACCCATCATCTTACGCGCAAGCTCCCATGTTATACTCACCTTCCCACTAGCTTGAGGGAGGAATCGTAGTAATGATCTTCAACAGAAATATCTCCATCTCTAATCGATTTCTTACCATAGATGGTAGACTTCTCTCGAAACATCTGAATTTCCTGCAAGATATAACTCATCTCATCTCTGTGTACACTCCTCCTGCAGCCTCTGATTGTAGATTATGGTGGCGTGATACGTTTCTCCCTGCCCGAGAAGACCTGTGTTCTAGTACAGGCACTATACTCGTTGGCGATTTTAACTCGGTCGACTTACCCTTTTATCGTAATCGGCCGCTTCATGGACACAAGACCACATAACAAAAAATATTTCAGGACCTTATGGAGCTTCATTCTCTTTCAGACGTATATCGCCTATTTCATCCTATGACCCTCTGTTATTCCTTCTTTTCCCGCCCTCGTATTTCCCTCGATCCTACTGCCCCCCCGCCCACAGAGGCTAGGTTGGATCATGTGTACATTTCCAACAGTATGCACTCCTGACTAGCTTTATCTGCCTACGAGTGAACATTGGGCATCTCACCAAGCTCGAAGGTACCGGGGTTTGGAGATGCACAGAAGTAGAGTTCAAAACAACTTTTCCCCCCAAGTTCTTTCCTGGCGGTTGTGTTTTTTTCCGTGAGCTGTACTCCGCTTTTCAGGCTTGCTGGTGGGAGCTTATGAGGACTTTCTTTCCCCCTTCCCCCATCATCTCTCCAGGAGATTGGTTTACCTTCTCCATTGCCCTCAATGCATCACCCTCCCTTGCTTATGAAGTGATTCGTTTCTCCCCTCCCTCTACTATCATGGCCAGAGCTTTCTGTGTCGGACTGGACGGGCGTATTGCTAAAATACCTTCTGGTTCTTCCTCTTTCAGCGTTGATTCGGTTGTTGCAGTGCACACCCTGAACAGGTGGCTAGTGGGTACCTTCAACTACAGAGCGGGACTGGGAGCACGACTGGAGATTCAACAAAACGGCCAGCCTACTCTTTCTACCATCCGCCATGCGCTCTACGTTCAATGTCCCCTCAATTACCTCTCCCGCTGGGTCTCCCATCTCAACTCTCCTCCTCCGTCACTCATCCCTGACTTCTCTCGCGACTTCCTCCGCAAGCAACCGAGTCTTCAACGGGACATCCTCTTCAAATTCTACTCCCACTCTCTCCCCTCTGGCTCCCGCTTTTCCTTTGCTGCGGACAAAGGGATCTGTTCAGGCTGCTCGGATAGATCTCTCGAAACCATTCCACACATCTTCTTCGAGTGTGGTGTCTCCCGTACTATCACCATGGCTCTGCAGTGTGTCGCCCGTCAGCATCCCGGTTTGAATATCATGGCTGAACAGACATTATTCCCTCTCCAATCAAGGGCAGGACAAGTGGCTCCCTCGAGTCTTGTTGGTGCCTCAGTCCGTACAATCTGGAGGTTCTGGTGTGCAAAAAAAAATCAGCACCGCTCTGGCCAACATCTATGATGCTCTGCATATGGTCCTGTCCACGCTCCTGCTCACATTTCAAATATTCACCTGGCGCCGGTCCTCTCAGTCCAAGAAGAAAATGCTGCGCTTTGAATCAAGGATTACTTATGCCAAAAAGTTCAGGCTTTTGTGCTTCTCTGCTGACAGCCAACCGCTCGTTCATCCTGAACTGAAGGCTTCATGGCTCCTCAACGGCGCTTTTTGCTCAGCTTAAGTGCTCAATCCACCTTTTGGCTCCTGCCACAGCTCAGGATAGCCTGCAGGCTTGCTGCTACTGCCAACGTAGGTTGGGTGTATATCGCGTGCTTTACGTACATCCTTTTAGGATGTTAGCAGATTTAATTATATACAATCCGGATGCTTGTGTGTAATGGTTACGAATGAAATAAAATGTAAGGAATTAGTAGTTCCTTACTGAGACTTGCTACAGGGCGTACGACTCGATCAGTCCCGAACCAGTGATAGGATTCCAGACCTTCCAGTTCGCGCCTCCTGGGCCTTTCCAGACCTCGCTTCGACCCGCTCATCAAAACGCGAGGTCGTTCGTGTCACATGCGAGAGCACGCGTCCGTGTCCCACGAAGGTCGGCGAACTCCATCAACGAAGTGACGAAATCAAGCGCGGAAGCGTAATAGTGACGAATGATGCTCAAAGTCTAATGATGGAACACGCCGCAAGGTCTGACAGAAAATTGCAGCACAGTTGCACTTCTCCCCCCTCGAAGAAGAAACAGCTCCCAATTTCCCAGGTAAAACTGCAGGAAACCGAATGCTCCAGGGTAGTGAAATAATCCCACACTGCTGCTGAAAAGTCTCACACTCAGCTTCGAAGATGCCGCTGCAAAACTCCACCCGCGAGGAGTCCCAAAGATGCTTCAAAGTTGAAATGCCTCTGCACGCAAATCGCTCCAAGGGTCTTGAAAATCAGAATGAACTGCTCCAGAAAGACTCCCAGACAAACTGAAAAATTCTTTATGAGTAGTAACACTGCTTGCGAGCTGGTCCCAACACAGCTCCAACACTACTGCTGCAAAATCATTTCGTTTCGATACTGCTACGGATGGGTGGCGATAATGGTGCGGGGTCGTGTTCAGAGTGTCGAGTGAATCAGCCGAATTGTTGATGGAGGCCGTAGCGGGTGGTGGCGAGACAAAGACGACGATGACGATGACCTGTAACCTGTTATGAACTGCTCCAGAGAAAAACCTCGAACGGAACCCCGGGTCGAATGACGCCAGCTGCATCAGCTCCTTTGTCCGTACACCCTGAAATTTTCGGAAAGAGACGAAACAGCTGCTGCGCATCTCCTCCTTCATGCACCCAAAACATTCTGAGAATATCGATCGATGTCGCTCGTACCCCTGAAGATAGCGGGCACAACTCTAGCTGTAAAACGTTGAACTACTCCAGCGAAAATGTCGGAATTCCATCGATACTTAACCAAGACTGCAACAATGCTTCACAGCTACCCGTAAAAACACTCAGGCGTCACGGCGTCCATTAGCAGTGCCACCACGTTTTCTCCACCAGCTGTATGCATGAACGGCACCCTTTATATTAAGGAATACCGGAGTCCACCACCTCGGCATGATTTTTTGGCCGTCGATCGGGGTCAACGCGCATCATACGCCGCCGATTTCTGCCCAGCTGTTACCCAACTCTAGAAATTCTCCGGTACCCATGTCCAGCTGGCCGTGCAGACGTTCACCCATCTCGCAGCTGCTGAAGGTTACCCAAAACCACTTTGCTGCTGCTTAACTAACTAAGAGAATCCGCAGAGATAGGAGTGCGCACGCTTCTAATCAGAGGAGCTTTAACGAGCTCGCCTACTAACCGCTGGACAGCTCCCTCCTCCATCGGAAACACGTCAAACTTCACCCGCAAAAGTCGGAACCTCCTTCTGCTGCACCAGGTGAAAACCGTCAGCGCCACTGCAACAGTAACTCCAAAATTTTTGGGGACACTCCATCAGCACAGTGTAGTTCGCAGGTTCACCCCCCTTATTCAGCTGGAACGCCGCTAACACATCTGCTCCAGTACTCCCGTCGTTCTTCTCCCTTTGCTTCAACTCCTGGCACTTAATGTAATTGGCGACCGGTGGAAAAACACTTAATACACACCCAGGGGTGGTGGCCACCGCTGCTGATGCTCCTGATATTGGGGGGGGGGAATAGAGAAGAAATAGGAAGAGAGGGGGGGGGAGGGGGAGGTGGACGTATTAACACACAGGCGGGGATTGATTGCAGTGGGGGTACTATACCTGCAAGGTGTGCAGGCAGGTCACGAGAGGTGACAGGCATTCCATCTGTTGTTTGGGAGGGGGGGGGAGAGTGGGAGAAGGAGGTGGGGGAGCGAGAGAGAGGGTGCATGCGTGTGTGGTCACATAGGGTCAGAACTCAAACTCACAGGGGCACGAGTCAAACTCACAGGGGCACGAGTCAAACTCACACAGACACAATGCTCTTCCTTTAGTCAGAGTCACAGGTGCACGAGGGTAGAAAGCTGAGCAAGTAGCAGAGGGACAGTCCCTGTGAATTTGTTACCAGAGAGTTGGCCGGTGGGTGGAGGGTAAAGGGAGAGGAGAGGTAAGGCGAGGAAGGAGTGAAGAACAATGCGCCGAGGGACAATGAGAAAGCAGCAGAGGGGCAGTTTTAAAGATGTTGTTTCAAAGAGTTTGCTGAAAGGGGTAAGAGGTAGAAAGGAGGGGGAGGGAAGAAGGAGGTTAGGAAAGGAAACAAAGAGAATTTCGAACTTGAGGGTGGGGAGGTTAGATTAGGGTGGAAGTCCGAAAAGACTCACAGGCTGTAGAGGTTGGGTGAGGCAGCAAAGAGAGAGTCTGTGATGGGGCCGGGCAGGGTGTTGTTGCACACGTCGCTGAGAGGAAAGGTGGGGAACGAAGGGGTGGAGAGCGGAGGGATGGAAAGTGAGGGGATGAAGACTTGAGGGATGAAGACTGGAGAAATGGAGAGTGGAAGATGGGATATAAAGTTGGAATGCATGGGGCCGAACAGGGTGTTGTTGCGGACGGTGCTGAGAGGCAGAGCAGTGGGTGGATAACACAAGAAGTCAGCAATAAGAGGGGAAAACAAGGAGAAAACCAGGAGGTGGAGGCAGGACGGCAAGAGAAGAGAGAGGGGAGGAAAGTGAGCAGAAAGCACGAGTTTGTGGAGACAAAACATTTGATAGACTCTCAATCTTAAAGCACAAGGTTCGCAAAAGGTGGAATGTGACTGGATGGGATGACCCTCACAAGGAGAAGAATGCTGGGTTTCAGATTGAGGGTTGGGGGAGGGGCCCTGAGAGGTGGTTGCTGGCAAGAAGCCTGCAGGCCGCAAGGGAGAGTATGGGGAAGCACAGGTTGTGAGGCGCTTAAGTACAAGGCACGGCCTCTGAGAGCAGAGGCTGTTGCTGAGAGGTGACTGCTGGCGAGACGTCGGCAGCCTGCAGGGGAGAGTATGTATGGGGAAGCAGAGGGGGTGGCGTTTAAGAGGTCTCAGCATGAGGCAGAGGGGGTTTGAGATACCAGTCACAAAAAAGCAGGGAATAAGAGGGGGGGCTGAGAGGCAGTAATGGCGTCATTTTTAGACATGTATATATAAATTTATGCTTGCAGCCTGCAGCAGCAACTCATGTGAATACTTATACACGCACGAACAGGGCGAGCCAAGGTGGGTGGTAAATCACCAAGTCAGGGTTGGTGGTTGGTTGACTTGCTAGGGTCAATCAACCAGTGAAATGTGTATAGTGCAGTGCACACGAGTGTACCAGGGTGGCTTATAACAAGCAATGACATGACTTTTAATTTTAGAGCATTGGCAATGGATGTAGGAATGGGGGCCTGAAGCATGTTGTTGGAAAGGTTTCTAGAGATACAGGGAAGGGAAAGAAGAGAAGATACATGGTGGATGAGAGGAAGGGGGTTGTGTTATGTTCTTGAGAATTCTCATAAAGAAGTTTCGGTTAACATCAAGAGCGTTGCAAGTTGCTGGAATGAGCAATGAAGCACGTTGTAGGAGGGGATTCTGAAAAAATAGGGAAGGTTGGGCAGGTTGCTGGGTAGGTTTCTTGGGATAGGAAGGGCAGCAGCGGGTGCGAGAAACTCTGAACCAAGACAGCTGTGGGTGCAACTCTAGCTTCCATTTGGAACGGAAAAAGGTCCACACGAGCTATTGAGTAGAGAAGAGGCTCACAGCGGCCACAGTGAGTAAATAGGAGGGCAGAGAGGAATGCATGTCAGTCGGGCAGTAGGGTGTGGAGTATCGCGGAGCGGGGTGCTCACAGTGCTTCAGGACCAGGGAAGCCAGCCAAGTTTCTTGACAGAGAGCTGTTTGGCAGTGAGTACACAAGGGGCTCCCCCATTACTCTACCACAGCCACGTGCACCAGACACAACACAACAGGCGGTGACTGTAATGAGGTGCACATGGCCGGATGAACAGCGAGGAAGCGTTCACAGTGCTTCAAGGCTCATAGTGCTTCAAGGCTCACAGAGCTTCAAGGCTCACAGTGCTTCAAGGCTCACAGTGCTTCAAGTCTCACAGTGCTTCAAGGCTCACAATGCTTCAATGCTCTTAGTGTTTCATGGCTCACAGTGCTTCAAGGCTCACAGTGCTTCAAGGCTCACAGTGCTTCAAGGCTGGAGAAGTCAGCAAAGTTGGCAGGCAGAGAGCCGTTGAGGCGATTGTCGTTGAGATAGCTGGCAGGGAAGAGGAGGATGGGATGGGGAGTGAGATTAGGGGGGTAGCGGCAATTAGGGATGGAGAATGGTGCAAGTCAGCGCCGTCAGTTGGCAGAGAGCCGTTGAGACAGCTGGCAGGGAAGAGGGGGTTGCGTGTGGAAAGTGAGAGCACATCACTTACAAACAATAGGGGTGTGGGATGCTGCAAGGAGTGAGAGAATCTCATGCGCGCCGCACCACATGCGCGCAGCACCATGTGCGTTCAGCGCTACATGCGTTCAGCGCCGCCACATGCGTGCACCGACACATGCGTGCAGCGACACACGGGTGCAGCGACACATGCGTGCACCGACACATGCGTGCAGCGACACATGCGTACATCGACACATGCGCGCACCGACACATGCGTGCAGTGCCACATGCATGCAGCACTACTCACATGTCTCGCAATCGTGGCACCGATGCGAGGAACGAAGGCATGTTTCCATGAAGCATGGTGCTCTGGATCGACCTGAGGGCGATATGCTGGTTCGTGAGAGAACACACACAATACTAGCCTCACATGATCAATCTGACACTTATGATGAGATTTTTATTTGATACCTTGAAATAGAAAATATACATTAACAGTTATCATTTTAAGGAGAGCAGGTGGCAGCAGAGGAGGTACTAAAACCTTTGAACCCATTTTATTTGATATTCTTCCATCATATATCACAAGGTAGGCACTGCTAGAAAGCACGCACAACGGCACCACCACCATAAGTGCTATCAATCGCATACATGCAAAACAACCCACAAGAGGAACTCACAAGTATGATAATGCAATGAGGCCAAAGACAGAGTGAGGGATGGTCCCAGTGATGTTGTTGTTGTCAAGCCAGCTGTCATGCCATGCCATGCCATGCCATTCCATGCCACCATGCAATGCCATGCATTCAATATCAGGTCGCTTCCATACGCTTTAGTCATGTCAACTTGTGATACTTTGGTGGCCCTGTAGTGTGCGGGCGGCCCTGTGGACCACAACAGATGTATGCACAGTGTAATTGAGGAGAAAGGAATGGAGAACAAATGGCTGGATTCCCTAAAGGGAGGTCCTTAAAGGGAGCTGACATTGTGAAGCATGGCTGGATCAACAAGACTTGTGGAGAATGAAACGCGTCGTTTTCCACGATTCTCGGTAAGTTCAAATATGGTACGATACGATGTACCGGGTCTAGGCTTACAGGGAACTGAGAAGGCTCAGCTTGCCGACTGTGGATGGCAGCGAGCCGGAGCTACTTTTGTGAGAGAGGTCAATGTAGCTGTAGGGGATTTGCTATAGGAGGGTGGTAAGATGAGTGGAACAGATGAGACTTACAGGGAACCGAGGAGGCTCGGCTTGCCCACTGTGGAAGGCAGCGAGCCGGAGCTGCTGTAGTGAGAGAGGTCAATGTAGCTGTAGGAGGTTTGCTGTAGGAGGGTGGTACGCTGAGCGGAACAAAGGAGAATTGCAGGGAACCGAGGAGGCTCAGCTTGACGACTGTGGATGGCAGCGAGCCGGAGCTGCTGTTGTGAGAGAGGTCAATGTAGCTGTAGGAGGTTTGCTGTAGTAGGGTGGTATGCTGAGCAGAACAAAGGAGACTTACAGGGAACAGAGGAGGCTCAGCTTGGCGACTGTGGATGGCAGCGAGCCGGAGATGCTGCTGTGAGAGAGGTCAATGTAGCTGTAGGAGGATTGATGTAGGAGGGTGGTACGCTGAGCAGAACAAAGGAGAATTGCAGGGAACCGAGGAGGCTCAGCTTGACGACTGTGGATAGCAGCGAGCCGGAGCTGCTGTTGTGAGAGAGGTCAATGTAGCTGTAGGAGGTTTGCTGTAGGAGGATGGTACGCTGAGCGGAACAAAGGAGACTTACAGGGAACCGAGAAGGCTCAGCTTGACAACTATGGATGGCAGCGAGCCGGAGATGCTGTTATGAGAGAGATCAATGTAGCTATAGGAGGTTTGTTATAGGAGGGTGGTACGCCGAGCAGAACAAAGGAGACTTACAGGGAACCGAGGAGGCTCAGCTTGACAACTATGGATGGCAGCGAGCCGGAGATGCTGTTGTGAGAGAGATCAATGTAGCTATAGGAGGTTTGTTATAGGAGGGTGGTACGCTGAGCGGAACAAAGGAGACTTTCAGGGAAACCGAGGAGGCTCAGGTAAACAACTGTGGATGGCAGCGAGCCGGAGTTGCTGTTGTGAGAGAGGTCAATGTAGCTGTAGGAGGTTTGCTATAGGAGGGTTGTATTTGAGCGGAACAAAGGAGACTTACAGGGAACCGAGGAGGCTCAGCTTGCGGACTGTGGATGGCAGCAAGCCGGAGATGCTGTTGTGAGAGAGGTAAATATAGCTGTAGGAGGTTTGCTGTAGGAGGGTGGTACGCTGAGCGGAACAAAGGAGACTTACAGGGAACCGAGGAGTCTCAGCTTGACAACTATGGATGGCAGCGAGACGGAGATGATGTTGTGAGAGAGGTCAATGAAGCCGTAGGAGGTTTGCTGTAGTAGGGTGGTATGCTGAGCGGAACAAAGGAGACTTACATGGAACCGAGGAGGCTCAGCTTGTCGACTGTGGATGGCAGCGAGCCAGAGATGCTGTTGTGAGAGAGGTCAATTTAGCTGTAGGAGGTTTGCTGTAGGAGGATGGTACGCTGAGCAGAACAAAGGAGACTTACAGGGAACCGAGGAGGCTCAGCTTGCCGACTATGGATGGCAGCGAGCCGGAGATGCTGTTGTGAGAGAGGTCAATGTACACTGGCGGAAAGTATTGTCCACATGTTTGTGACTTAGAGGAATTTTGCCATTTTAGGGGGTCATGGACATTAAGCCTTAATCTTCTGGTGTGCCTAGTGTATGTAGGTTGGGGTAAGGCTCTACGCCCATGCCGTACATCACACAAGTATAATGATGTTCATAACAAATACCAGAAAATAACAATCTTGGTACATGTGGACAATTATTGCCAGGCGCAAGCAGCAAGTTACATCAACCCCAAACTAGTACGTAATCCACCGCCCTTTCGCCTTAATCACCGCCCTCACCCTCCTGGGCATGCTTTCCATCAGGTGGGTGCACACATCCGCTAGGATCTTCTCCCATTCCTCCTGCACCCGCTCCCAAATGTCCAGCATACTAGTGGGAGGCTTATAAGGCTTGGCCAGCTGCCTCTTGAGATGAGCCCATAAATGCTCCATTGGGTTGAGGTCGGGTGAGGAAGACGGCCACTCTAGCACCCCAAAATCTTGCTCTCTAAGCCACTCCTGTATGATACGCGACTTGTGCTTCGGGTCGTTGTCGTGCTGGAAGATAGTTTCCGAGGGTGTAAGCTGGTAAAGCTCAATCGTACTGTTGAGCTCGGCCTGCAGTATACTCAAAGAGAGCAGTCCGTCCATCCTACCATATGTTTTGCTCATGAAACCCGCTCCCTTTTACGACATGCAGTTGTAAATCATCAAGCAACCGCCCTCGTTTTTTACGATCTGCTTGATTTGGTGTCTTTGGAGGGCAGTCCCTTCGTGAACGCAGGTGTATGAGAGTCCGTCGGATGCAAGACGACCGATCTTGGTCTCTTCCGAACAGAAGACTCACTTCTACTTGTCAACCGTCCAGTCTGCGTGGGCATGCGCCCATTCCAGCCTATCGCGTATGTTTTTCCGAGAGTGTCGCGGCTTCTTGGGATGCTTGATTGCGACAATTCCGCTCCCATTCAAAGCGTTACGCAATGTCTTATGATGCAACGTGATGCCGTGCTGCTTCTCAACGATCTTCGCCACGTGAGTGGAGATTTCTGCCTCCTCGCTGGTAATCGACCGAACTATGCCCCTTCTAACTCTCTCTGTCACTAAGCGAGGGCGACCGGCTGAGGGCATCGTAGGACGCACGTCATCACGGCTAGACTCTACAATCGCTTTGATGGACCGAATTCTTCCCTATGCCTAGAAGTTTAGCGATTCAACAATTGCTATACCCCCTCCGCAACAAGGGAATGATCTATGCGTAGAGCGCCTCATCTAACGGTTTCATGATGGCCTAATCATCGCAGCGGTCCTAGCCTATCTCCTGACAACTCGATAGTCGCGAAGGCAAGTAAGTAGAAATAGCAAGGTTAGGAAATAGATCTACTACGCTGCTTGGCTTGAACTGTCCGAATGCACCCACGCGAACGAAATCTCGTCCTCGGTAAGAAATCTACCCCTAAAAAACTGAAACCAGCATTCGTCACAAACAGTACAGTACTACTTTACATCCAACCCCGAAATTTGATTCGTAACTAAACAAAGAAGGCACCAAACCGGTACGAGAAATGTTTTAAGGCAATTATCCGAGCAATACTTTCCGCCAGTGAAACTGTAGTAGGTTGGCTGTAGGGGGATGGTACGTTGAGCAGAACAAAGGAGACTTACAGGGAACCGAGGAGGCCCAGCTTACCAACTCTGGATGGCAGCGAGCCAGAGATGCTGTTGTGAGAGAGGTCAATATAGTTGTAGGAGGTTTGCTGTAGGAGGATGGTACGCTGAGCGGAACAAAGGAGACTTACAGGGAACCAAGGAGGCTCAGCTTGACGACTATGGATGGCAGCGAGCCGGAGATGCTGTTGTGAGAGAGGTCAATGAAGCTGTAGGAGGTTTGCTGTAGGAGGGTGGTACGCTGAGCGGAACAAATGAGACTTACATGGAACCGAGGAGGCTCAGCTTGCCGACTATGGATGGGAGTGAGTTGGAGCTGCTGTTATGAGAGAGGTTAATGTACCTGTAGGAGGTTTGCTGTAGGAGGGTGGTACGCTGAGCGGAACAAAGGAGACTTACAGGGAACCGAGGAGGCTCAGCTTGATGACTGTGGATGGCAGCGAGCCAGAGCTGCTGTTGTGAGAGAGGTCAATGTAGGTGTAGGAGGTTTGCTGTAGTAGGGTGGTATGCTGCGCAGAACAAAGGAGACTTACAGGGAACAGAGGAGGCTCAGCTTGCCGACTGTGGATGGCAGCGAGCCGGAGATGCTGTTGTGAGAGAGGTCAATGTAGCTGTAGGAGGTTTGCTGTACGAGGGTGGTACGCTAAGCGGAACAAAGGAGACTTACACGGAACCGAGGAGGCTCAGCTTGACGACTGTGGATGGCAGCGAGTCGGAGCTGCTGTCGTGAGAGAGGTCAATGTAGCTGTAGGAGGTCTGCTCTAGGAGGTTGGTACGCTGAGCGGAACAAAGGAGACTTACAGGGAACCGAAGAGGTTCAGCTTGCAGATTGTGGATGGCGGTGAACCGGAGAGAGGTTGTTGTTGTGAGAGAGGTGGAGATGCTGTTGTGAGAGAGGTCAATGTAATTTTAGGAGGTTTGCTGTAGGAGGTTGGTACGCTGAGCGCAACAATGGAGACTTACAGGGAACCGAGCAGGCTCAGCTTACCGACTGTGGATGGCAGTGAACCGGAGATGTTGTTGTGAGAGAGGTCAATGTAGCTGTAGGAGGTTTGCTGTAGTAGGGTGGTATGGTGATTGGAAGAATGGAGAGTTATAGGGAACCGAGGAGGCTAAGCTTGCCGACTGAGGATGACAGCAAGCCAGAGCTGCTATTGTGAGAGAGGTCAATGTAGCTGTAGGAGATTTGCTGTAGAGGGTGGTACGTTGAGCGGAACAAAAGAGACTTGCAGACAACCGAGGAGGCTCAGCTTGACGACTGTGGATGGCAGCGAGCTTTGCTGCTGTTGTGAGAGAGGTCAATGTAGCTGTAGGAGATTTCCTGTATGAGGGTGGTACGCTGAGCAAAACAATGGAGACTTACAGGGAACCGAGGAGTCTCAGCTTGACAACTATGGATGGCAGTGAGACGGAGATGCTGTTGTGAGAGAGGTCAATGTAGCTGTAGGAGGTTTGCTATAAGAGGGTTGTACGCTGAGCGGAACAAATGAGACTTACAAGGAACCGAGGAGGCTCAGCTTGCCGAATGTGGATGGCAGCGAGTCGGAGATGCTGTTGTGAGAGAGGTCAATGTAGCTGTAGGAGGTTTGCTGTAGGAGGGTGGTATGCTGAGCGGAACAAAGGAGACTTACATGGAACCGAGGAGGCCCAGCTTGCCGACTATGTATGGGAGCGAGCCGGAGATGCTGTTGTGAGAGAGGTCAATGTAGCTGTAGGAGGTTTGCTGTAGGAGGGTGGTACGCTGAGCAGAACAAAGGAGACTTACAGGGAACCGAGGAGGCTCAGCTTGACAACTATGGATGGCGGCGAGACGGAGATGCTGTTGTGAGAGAGGTCAATGTAGCCTTAGGAGGTTTGCTATAAGAGGGTTGTACGCTGAGTGAAACAAAGGAGACTTACAGGGAACCGAGGAGGCTCAGCTTGCCGACTGTGGATGGCAGCGAGACAGAGCTGCTGTTGTGAGAGAGGTCAATGTAGCTGTAGGAGTTTTGCTGTAGGAGGGTGGTATGCTGAGCGGAACAAAGGAGACTTACAGTGAACCGAGATTTTTTGGCGGCTTCCACTCTCGATTAGCCCTTGGAGCCCTTCGTAATGAGGTGATTCTACTGCAGCCGTTGAAGAACTGCTTCAAGATCCGCTAAGATCTGCTTTTTTGTCTTGCTGTAGATCAGGTTGTCATCCAAGTAAATGATGACACATTTATCAAGTAGATCGCGGGATACCCCGTTCATAGTTAACTAGAACGTGGAGGGGGCATTCGTTTATTTGAATGGCATGACTGTGTATTCGTAACTCCCGTAGCAAGTACGAAACACAGTTTTGTGGTAGTCGTCAGCAAAGATGCGAATCTGGTGGTAACTGCCACGAAGATCGATTCTGGAAAAATACCGAGCTCCGCGATGTTGGTCGATCAGCTCATCAGCGCGGGGAATTGGATATCGCGACTTGATGGTAACCCGATTCAGCGCACAGTAGTCAATGCACATGCAAAGTCCGCCATTTTGTTTTTTTATGAACAGGATCCGCGCTGCAAACGGGGACGCACTCGGCCGAACGAACCCTCTGGCCAGGAGGTAATCCAACTGGCTTCTGAGTTCCTGGAGTTCGGGCTGGGTCAGCCTACATTGACTTCGTACAATAGGTTGCGAGTCGGGCTCCAGCTCGATCCGATGGTCCGAGGGCGTTCACGTGGTAGGCCACTTGGCAGATCGTCGGGGAATATCTTCGGGTAGTGTTTGATGATTTTTGTCAAGTCCTCGGGAACTACTGCGCAGAGTTTGTCGATGACGGTAGGGCTGCTGTCGTCCATAGATTCTTGCAGATGGACAGCGAAGAGCTCGGCTCCTTTCTTGACCGCACGTGTGAGCGTGATGGCGTTCACACATGTCGTCATTAGGTCCGCTCCACATCAGACAGGTAATTTTCGCCAACCGCTCGCACACCTCACTTCGCATTCGCCCGTTGTCTTATCAATTTTCGGATTAAATCGCCGTAGCCAATCTTGTCGCCAGCATTGGCGCGCTAAAGCCGAAATCGTCGCCACACTTCATGCGAATGACCGGCACTTTGTCGCGTACCGCTAGTGAAGTGTCGTCAACCAATCGTTTGTCAATTTTGGGTAGACACCTTTCCAAGGGTAAACCCATTTTTTAGCCATCGGTCGATGAATTAAACTGTGGCTCGAAACCATCATGGATGAAAGTTTTTTTTTTTTTTTTTTTTTTTCCGTTGACTTTTCCTTCCTCCATTATAGGGTGATCCACAGGTTCGCACCCTTTATGCATCCGGACACGGTCGATAGCATGTATCTGTACCACGACCCAGTAGAGATGCTGTTCTTCGGGCGAGGCAGGCTCATCAGTAAGGGGCCCGTCTACAATTGACGCTTTGCGTTTCCCTGCCCTTCAACACCGTTCTTCTTTTTTCTGCTTCACGTCAGGGCAATTTCGAGCAATGTGATCCAGTTGGTGGCAGTTGAAGCAGGTTCTATTGCGAAGGTCGTCTGCAGATGATCCTGTCCGCGAAAATGATTTCCCTCCTGGGAACCCGCTCTCTCATACGTCCGATTGATGTGAATCAGATTTGGATTGCTTCGTTGAACGTCGCCGAGCAGCGCATGCAAACTTTGTAGCACATGTCTCCCTTCAAACCGGCGATGTATCCGGTCCGCTTCTCAGCATCGCTCAAATCCGTGATCTGATCGCAAAGCGCCAGTAATGATGAGGTGTAGTCCTAGACAGAACTCAACTGGCGCCAGGTGTCCAGCTTCGTACGAGCGTTTTCCGAGATGGAGATGGGCTCAAAGCGTGTGCGTAGAGATACCCCACACTTTCCACGTGTGAATCTCGGTCGATTCAAATATCGAGGTTGCCCCCCGGTTAGCTGTCCCGGAAGTCCCGAATAGTCCCTGATTGTTCCCTACCGAAGAATACGCTTTGAGTGTAGATCGCCACCAGTCTAACGCCGGTCCACACAGTAGTGATACAACCAATTTAATTTTCAAGTCGTCAGTAGTAATTCATGCAGCATTAAAATAAACTTTAGTAGCGACAAGCCAGCCCATAATAGTAGTGTTCTTATATGTGGGGTTGTACGGGGGTGGCAGCAGGGGCTTGATCTTGGCAACTTATACAAGTGTTATTGTAGCGGTTGCCTCGGCTTGTGTGTGCTTTTGTCGCTGAAGCTTCGGCGCGTGCTGCTGCGTCAGCTTCTTCTGCTCGGCGATCTTCTGACACCTCACGTGCGAGTCCGTCCAAAACAGTCTCACCACATCTCGTGCTTGCGACCTCCTCCAGGGCGGCAGACTTCTGGCGCAATTCTCCTCGTGCCTGGCGCAACTCATTGGCTTCAATCAAAAGTCTCTCGTTGTCCTTGAGTACAGCTGTCAGGCGAGTGTACGTGCGAACTTCGCCATCGGCTCATCGAATTTTGCTTGATCCATGATGTGAATACTACGCCTGGTGGGCAGGAGAACTTCCACGATTATCCAGCTCAGTTAAAAGCTCAAACGCTATCGTAGTTGAGCGAATCAATTAATATAGTTCGCAGGCGACCGCTTTGCAACCTTGCTGAGGTAATCACGTGAGCATTCCCCCCCCCCAAAATTACTCAGCTAAAAACGGGTGAGCGAGGAAAGTGGCTCTGAATACCACGTGTTATGGGTGAACTTGCAGAGTAGCACATAATGAGGTAGCAAAATTGTGAATGACTGAACTGTTAAAATACATATTGAGTTATATAATTGTTAGGCTTGGTAGGTTACCAAACTTTACTATAGAGGGTACAATCCCCTCCTTGTATGCCTCCCTCTTTCTATTCCAACTCCCTTTTCTCTCCTCAACTTTTCTCCTTCCTAAACCTCACGCCACTTCATGGCTCCTCCTAGCTAAACCTCATGCCTTTCCTAGCTTCCTAGCTAAGCTAGCCTTATAACATGAACGTCGTACAATGGAATGACGAAGCAAGATATAGGAATGCTAGAGAAATCCTAGCCGCGTGATTGAACAGGTTCAGAGAAGGCATCCAAGGTCGCGGAGCGCTTCGGAATGGCGCAGATTGGTTCGGTGCGACGTGTTCGAACCGAAGCTAGGGCTGATGTCGGTGCCATGTAGGGTTAGTGTACGCGTTCACAGTGTAGTGCGCTAAGGAATAGAAAATTCCCTACAAAGGGGGGCGTTGTGACCACCTCCGAATTAATTTTCAAGCTCGTTGCAAGCTAAAAATTGTTGTATGTGGACTGGTACATCATATAGGGGATTAACAATGACAAAGGCTAGGACACCTTTTCATTTCTCTCACGTTATCGGCGTGTTAAAACGAGCGCACATAGTATCTCGAGATGCAAGACTTTTAATCTTGATTGGTGGTTACAAATAAACCAGAGCTGCCTAATCATCGCCAAAAAAATGGGCGCTAGCCCTGAGCGAAACGAAACAGGCTCTCGCAACGAGGAAACTGAACACATTATCTATCCGGTAGCACTAATGCATCCTCTATTCTTTTGAGTGCATTTCCCATCATTGGCATCAAGCCTCTAAAGTACCATACCATAGGCATGAGAAGTTTACGTGGAAACTTGATGAATACAGGGAACATGCATAGCAGGCAAAAGATTGTATTCCGTATTAATTTGTGCCCCTCTTCCAAATCTTCTATTATTGTTGATATTGATATTCATTTTTGGTTGCGATGCCTAAAGCAGCATTCCATAAGATGTGAATTGAAGATTGTACTAAAGTAATGCAATTGAACAGACGGGCGCATTGTACATCTTCCAAAAGTATGCGTCTAGTTGGTAACCAGCCAAAGAGTCAAAGGGTTGCCTGTAAGGAATCTCCATTCCAAACTGAGTCGTCCGCTACCGCGTACACCCGAACGCCTCGACTCGTCACGTTCGGCCTTCATTATCGGCCCAACCCTTTCCCGAGTCGCGTCCGACACTGTCGCCACATTGCCGAACCTACCCATGTTCCGAGGTTATCGCCCTAGTACGCCAACCCCTATATAACCTCGTGCTTTCATTGCAATAGCGACCTTGTATTGTCCCGTTATTCTTAATTGACATCTTCTAAATCATTACAGCTGGTATCAGAGCCCGACCTTTCTCGGAACCTTCCGTTTCTCAGACTACATAGTTAAGGGTGGTCAGAGGGGATTAGCACGGCTGCACAGCAGTTGCCTTGGGTCGTAAATATTTTTACGCCAGCAACTACAGCGTGTGCGCTAGCTTCTGCCCTGTCCTGACCGCCATGGCCCCGGTAGACTCGACGGTAGAGGAACAGTCCACCTCGACTGCTGCGAACCCTGCCCGGGAAACTGTGGACCTGCAAGCATTAATGGAGCAATTGGATAATTTGACAAGCATCGTCGACAACCTCCTCGACGAGAACCAACGACTTTGCCAGGCGCAGGTAAGGCATTCAGAGGAGCCGGGCAACGATGCACAAAGTGAGGCGGGTGAGCAGCCACCGGCGCCAGTGGAGCTGGCACAACTAGCGGCAACAGCCACGCGCTCGACAAGTGGCGGCGTGAGATATCAGCAACCTGCTCCTTTCGACCCAGCTAATAAAGGCGTGACGGTGCAGTAGTGGATATTCGCAATGAATATCTATTTTAACGCGACAGGCATCCGAGACGATCAGAAGCGGATCAGCCATGCGTTAACATTGTTGTATGGGGCCGCCCTACATTGGTGGAAGGTCATCGTCTACTCAGCGGCAACTCCCACAGAAGGACAGCACGAGTGGTCCGAAGAATTCGATGACGAAGACGAGGCAGACTTGTTGTTTGGTGCGACCCACATTCGCACGTGGACAACGTGGTCCGCAGAGCTTCGCAAGCGGTTTGAGCATGCTACTGACTAAGACAAAGCACGTGAGACTCTACGCATGTGGAAGCAGCTGGGATCTGTGTCTGAATACACGGCGTCATTCTTGACGTTGGTGAACAGATGTGGCTACATGCATGAGTTGGAGAAGGTCGACAGGTACATGGGCAGGCTGAAGCCTGAAATACAGTACCAGATAAAACTGCAACGCTCTGCGAAGCGGTTACAAGACTTCTTCCAGCTCGCTGAAGCCGCTGATTCGCTCATGAAGCCGAGGACGAACTTCTACGACGGAGGTCGCCCTCGAGAACAGTACCAGCGTGCCACGATAAAAGGGATGGATGCAGTGGATATTTACGAAGTTGCTCCGTGAAATACGGGGCTATGCTACCACTGTGGATGGTCGGGTAACATCCAACACAACTGCCAAGAATTCATCGCCATCCAGAATTCTATGGGGAAGAAGCCGGAGGAGGGACCAGGAAATGGGTCGCGTCAGTAAGTACCGGGCCCCTTACTGACGGGCATGCTTCTTCGCCTAAGCCACACAGTCCCCACCGGGTCGTGATCTCGATTGCTGCAATTGACCGGACCTGGACAAATATGGGGGACGAAACTGCTGATCACCCCGTATTGGTGGAGGGTAAAGTCAACGGAGTGTTGCTGAAGATTTTCGTGGATGGAGGCGCGAGTCCCAGTCTCATGCAGCTGGACAGGGCTAAAAAATTGGGTATTCCCTTACTCAAGTGTCTACTCGAAATTGACACACGACTGGTGGATGGAACATCGCTGGCCATACGGGAATGAGTGGAGCACGTCAGTTTTCATTGTGGGGAGCACGTAAAATTTTGGATGGGGCTGCTGGCGACTACACTCGACATGTGCGACGTGCTGCTAGGACGGGATTGGCTGCGATAGTACAACCCAAAGATCGACCGGACGACGGGCGGTTGCAGCATAAAACTCGATGGGATCTACCGCAAGCTACCGAAATGGACGGGATCCCGCATGCGAAGTACTCAAGTCCACGCAATCACTATCAAGTGCGCGATAAAAGCGGGAGCTGCAGCGTACGCCATCGATCTTCGCGAGGTGACGTCGCCGACCACGGCCGAAGATATCGCAAAGCTGTGCGAAGCCGTCCCTCCAAATTTAGCGGACCTGATTCGAAAATACCTCGAGATTTTCCCAGACGACCCGCCCGCTGGACTTCCACCGAGCCGACCAGAAGACCACCGCATCGACCTGGAACCAGGCACCCAACCGACGGTGCAGCGACAATTTCGGCTCAGCCAACCAGAATTGGAAGAATTACAACAGCAGCTGGATTACCTTCTGACGAAGGGTTTTATCCGGCCCAGTACGTCCCCATACGCCGCCCCGATACTGTTCACACTAAAAAAGGATGGAGGATTCCGCATGTGCATCGACTACCGCGCGCTGAACAGAATCACAATCAATTCGCGTTACCCTATCCCACGAGCTGACGAACTACTCGACCAACTTCGCGGAGCCAAGTTCTTCTCGAAAATCGACTTGCGAGGGGGATTCCACCAAATTCGTATCGCCGCCAACGACTGTCACAAAACCAATTTTCGCACCTGATACGGCAGCTACGAATACTTGGCCTCACGAACACGCCCTCAACCTTCCAAATGACCATGAACGGCATTTTCAGGGAACTCCTGGATAAATGCGTTATTACCTACCTCGATGACATCCTAATCTTTAGCCGCAACAGGGAGCAGCACTTCCAGGATCTTGATGCAGTCTTCACACTGCTGCACAAGAATCGCCTCATCACGAAAGGGTCTAAGTGCGATTTTCTTAAGCATGAGTTGGAGTTTTTGGGCCACGTCGTTTCTACTGGAGTAAAAATCGACCCCAAGAAAATCAAGACCATACAGGAGTGGAAGCCGCCAACCAACATCAAGGAGCTGCAGAGTTTTTTTGGGTTCGTCAACTACGCCCGCCATTTTATCCCCAATTTGGTTGGGTTATCTGCCCCGCTAACTAACTGACTCAAGGATCAAGATTGTTTTTGGTGGGGAGAGAAGCAGCAAGCTGCATTCGACCAACTAAAAATCGCCCTCACGTCTCCGCCCGTCCTTCGCATCTCCGATCCTGACCGTCCATACAAAGTTATCACCGATGTCAGCGACATCGCCATTGGCGCAGTTTTCCTACAGGATTTCGGCGACGGATTACAACCGGTCGCCTACGAATCACGAAAGCTGCAGGGCGCGGAAATTAACTATACGGTACACGACAAGGAAATGCTGGCGATCGTCCACGCGTTCAAGACCTGGCGGTGCTACCTGACAGGCGCTGACGTCACGGTGGTGACCGACCACAAATCCCTCCAGTACCTGCGAGCCCAACCGAATCTCAACCCGCGACAGATCCGATGGCTCGATTTCCTCGAGTCAAATTTCCCTTACACCATCACCTACAAACGGGGCGCCAACAATATTGCCGATGCCCTTACTCGACCTACTACCCATACCGCCGCCATAATAGTTACCCAGACCAGCCCATTACTTACCGGACTATTTACCCATGGCTACAAAATCGACCCTTTCTTCCACTCTGCTATCCATCAACAGCATACCACCACCACCAGACACTATTTTAATAACCGTGATACTTCTCACATCTGGGTGCCCGGCTACGATTTACTTCCTACCCTTCTAATCTAGGAATTCCACGACAACCCTACCTCCGGGCATATCGGCGTCGACAAAACCATGAAGATGTTGCAGCGCCATTATTACTGGCCGAAAATGGCCGATGACGTGCGCAAGTACGTGTCCTCCTACACTGCCTGCCAGATTATGAAATCGTTGCATCAGCGAGCAGCCGGACTACTACAGCCGTTAGATCCGCCCGAGCGACCCTGGCAACACGTCACGATGGACTACGTGACAGGACTGCCGGCCGGTCTCAGTGGAAACGACGCCATCCTCGTGGCCGTTGACCGACTCATGAAAATGGCGCACTTCATCGCCTGCCAATAGAAAATCACAGCCGAACAAACTGCGCAGCTGTTCATCGCGAACGTCATCCGACTGCACGGACTGCCCTCCGCCATCATTTCAGACCGAGACCCGAAATTCACATCTAATTTCTGGCGCCACCTGTGGGACCAAATCGGCCCCAAACTACAGTTTTCCTCCGCCTACCACCCATAGACCGATAGGCAGACCGAACGAGTCAACCAAACTATGGAGCAACTCATTTGAACTACCTGTACTGACCCACAGACATGGGAGAAATCCCTTCTGCTGCTGGAATTCGCGTATAATAACGCGCCCTCCGCCACAACCCATCAGTCCCCATTTTTCCTCAACTACGGACATGACCCAGTGGTACCCTCTACCCCGAACATCGAGACACCCGTGCCCCGGTCCCATAAATTTGCTGAAGACATTCTCACCGCTCGAGAAAAAGCAGCTGAGGCCATCACGAAAGCCAACCTGGTCGCAAGCCGACAAGCCAATCGCCATTGACGTGGCATCACTTACAAAGTGGGAGACCTCGTCCTACTCGACACTCGCAATTTGCGGCTGCTGATCCCGAGCAAGCTCCGACCCAGATTCTGCTGACCTTTTCAAGCGACCAATATGGTGACACATGTCACTGCTCACCTCCAACTCCCGGCCGATTGGCGTCACCACCCGGCTTTCCACGCCAGCCTCTTACGGCCCTACGTCCCCAGTTCGTCAGAATTGGCACGCCAACGCAGTGTACCGCAGCTGACGCCCCTGCAGGAACCGATGACCGAACCCTTGAAAATTCTCGGCCATCGAGTCACGACGCAGCTGAACCGTTGGATGGTTGATTTTCTCGTCCGCTGGCGCGATCGCATTTCGAAGATGACAGCTGGGTGCCGCTCGCCGACCTAGAATCACATCCGATTCTAGCAGCATATTACCAACGTCGGAATGTTTTCGATGCCTGAGGACTCGTTTAGGAGGGGGGGGTAGTGTAAGGAATTTCCATTCCTTACCGAGTCGTCCGCTACTGCGTACACCCAAACGCCTCAACTCGTCACGTTTGTCCTTTATTATCGGCCCAACCCTTTCCCGAGTTGCGTCCGACAATGTCCCCACATTGCCGAACCTACCCACGTTCCAAGGTTATCGCCCTAGTACGCCAACCCCTATATAACCTCGTGCTTTCATTGCAATAGCGACCTTGTATTCTCCCGTTACTATTCATTGACATCTTCTAAATCATAACATCACCCATCAGTGAAGAGTTCTTAACTGTGTCGAACGGATGTAATTGTTTACAACACATGTGGTTATCGAGTCTAGAGTATGTACTCCTTCACATGGTTAGTTAGAGTGTTTAAAAATCTCTTGTACACTATGATGGTAGGTAGGATCTCCTAATACATGGAGCACAAATTTGGGGATACCGTACCGGTATCAACCCCCCGTTCACAATCCAGGGAACTGACCAAAAGGTACATACTAATACGAATCTTGGAAAGATTACACCATATCCCTCCAAGACCTTTCGTCCTCATAGGAACTTGGGATCTGCCCCTTCAAAACATCATACAGTCGTGCTATGCTTGTGTGGAACTACTTGCAAACTCTTTGCTAGTCACAAGACTCTGTGACCCAAAGTCGCCTCCTTCAGCAACTCAACTCGGTAATGATGAACCCTGGCAGGAATTTGACAACTTACATCAGCCACTGCTGTGACCTTCACGGTAGAACTACAAGAGCAGAAGTGAATGCTCCGAGACCGTGTTCGTAGCTACGTACTTGGCAGTCCTGGACCAATTTGGCGACACTTTCTCTCCCTCTTACAAACCCCCTGTGTAATCTCTGAATCTAAAAATTGCACTACACTGATCGTTGAATAGCATGACATATATTGAGTTTGTGGCGATGATGCGCATGACACAGACGCACGGGTTGAGTCGCTGGGACATTCTCAACTGCTGTACTAATCATTGTCTTTCACATCCCTCCCACCCTCCTTGGCAGGATGGCACGATCGACAATAACGAGTTCGTGGAGATGATGTGCATGACACAGACGTACAAGTTGAGTCGTAGAGACATTCTCGACGGCCATGTCGGGCTGACGGACATAGACATGGGAAGCTAGTCATTCTAAGACCTCATGTTGAATGACATGTGAGGCACACGTGGAACTGAGATGGTTGTCATCTCACAAAGTGTTTTGGGGGGGGTGGGGGAGGGGGGGGGGGGGGGGGTGTGGTTGTGCCCCCAAGCCAGCAGCCATGCTGGGCTGATGGACATGGAAATGGGGAGCCAGTTATTCCGAGAGCTCATGTTGACTGACATGTGATGTGAAGCGTGCAGAGCGCCATGGCCCATGACGGACAAGTGAGGCGTGCATTCATAGAGCCATGATGGGCTTTATCTCATGGGGTGAGGGTTGTGTAACTTGCGTTCCCAAGACAGCAGCCATGCCAAACTGACTGACGTGGAAATGAGCAGGCAGTCATTCCGAGACCTCATGTTGACGGACATGTGAAGCACAGCATGCAGAGGGCCATGACTAGGGCCAGTGATTCAAGGGTATTTCACCCTGATTACCCTTCCCAACGGCCACTTTTTGGAGTATACCCTAATTTTGTAAGTGTAAAAAAGTGTTTTGGTGCCGAATTTGCCCCTGGCACCCTTACAAATCAGGGTGAAATCGTCATGCTACCCTGATTCCTAAGGGTGCCCCTGAACTAATCTTGGGCCCTGGCCAAGACAGACAAGTGAGGCGTGCATGCATAGAGCCATGGCCCATGACAGACAAGTGAGGTGTGCGTGCATAGAGCCATGATGGGCGTTATCTCATGGGGTGAGGGTTGTGTGAGTTGCCTTCCCAAGATAGCAGCCATGCCAGGCTTGCGGACGTGGAAATGGGCAACCAGTTGTTTTGAGACGAGACCTCATGGTGACTGACATGTGATGTGCGGCACCACTCAAGTGGTTCGGCGCATTGAACATAATGTGTTACATTACACCCATTACCAACTCGTGAGCCACTAATGAACATTCAGATCAAGGATATGGTAGGTACATGAGGTGCCTTGAATGTCGTTAGATTGGATGCATAGGTTAGGCCAAAGCTTATATGGTACCATACTGGTAGCTTAGCTTAAAGTGACCAATGAACAGTATTACTAACCTACTATCATTGATAAGATCCTATACGTAATAGAATGTGTGCTGGATTGCATTGGCGATCTGTGTTGTGCATCTTCATAACTTGCGAATTGCGAATTGCAATACACTACCTTGGCTCTCTCCAATCCCAATCCACTGAAACACTTCGCACCTAAAGCCCAACTGTGGCTCCAATACATCAGGTGTACTGTGCAAGATATGCAGGGGGAAGAACATCAGGTGCGAGGCAACACTGAACCCAGTTCACCTCAAACCATCATAAAGGTATGGTAAGTGTGTGTGTGTTTGTACCCTGTAGCCATAAGCCTTTGTCATCTGGAGAACATAGCAACAGCCTATAACCAACTCAAAGCAACACCTACCGATCCACCAACCGAACCTCCGACATGCCTTCCCATCTGGTTGGGGAGTACCAGACCACGAGCGTGGCAGCCCCGATAGGGTTTAAGAAGCTGGTCATGGAAGGCATTATGGATCTTCCAAGTGGCTGGTAGGCGGAAGCGGAAGGTGACTGAAATGACCTTTGCTTCAACGATGATAGACTCGCAGAAGCAAGGTTGAAGCTTGGATGGAAGACAGTTGATGTCGAGATTATGGTCTGGACAAGTTGTAGTGATGAGCGGCCCAATGCTTCTGCTGCTGTTGGATGTCCAAGAGGCGCTTGTGTGGCCGATCCTTGAGATGGTCAGCACAAAAACGGGCAAAAGAAGCAGCACAAGTCGCAGCAGGAAATTGAATTGTGAGCACATGATGAGAGGATCACTTTTCGGTCGCTTTCCTAGGCACAGAACCGGCCCTATCAGAAAGTGCAACCTTTTTGCATTTTCCTCGTTAATAGCCTCTCCGTGTAGTTGTGGGCTCACAGTGCATGTTACATCCTAGATTCATTTTGCATTATACATAACTTGTGGGCTTCATATTTTTATGGGCCACTTTTAACACTCATACAGTACATATATTTTAGCGAGTTTTTTTCAACTCCCTAGGGTGCTATTTACGAGGGATTACTGTAATAGATCATTTTGGGCCATGTGGAAAAAATGAACAAATCCCATTAATAATGCACACCTGAACACGCCAACAAGCCAATGATAGATGATTAAATATATGTATATCCATTCCTACGAGGATAGACACCAAGGTTTAGAGTGCAGCCACAGAACGAAAAGATCAGCAAGAAATGCCAAAGTAGTGAAACCGTAATCCCCCAGATAGGCACCCCTTGGGGCATTTAGGACAAAACATTTTTTTCCCTGTGGGGCCGAATTCTTTAAAATAAGCCCCATGGCCTATCTCATGAATTATTTGCCATAATCAAAAGAAATCCACTAGGGCCCCAGGGCCTGATCTCAATTGAAATTACTGACGTATGTGAATTCCATGTTTGAGTGAGGATATTGCCAAGCTTGTTGACTGATCGTCTAATGGGAAAGCTTCTTCTGAGTGTGCTGGAATCCACGAATTCAATGGTAACGCGCGTTCGCCATTGGCTTGCGTACGCATGTGCCACGAAACCTAGTCTGAGCTATCAGAGAGCTAGATTTCACATGTTCGCACGGAAGCACGGGAATCCTACTTGGCAAAAGCTGTGTGTGTCAACTAATAGATATGTTAGACATGTAGTAGTTATAGGCTAGATGGGTCAATGCTCTTAGAGTGTACAACCCAAACAAGTAGAGTTATAGGCGCGACGGGGCCCAGGAGGGGCGCGACGGGGCTAGGAGGCGCGACGGGGCCCAGGAGGGGCGCGACGGGGCCCAGGAGGGGCGCGACTGGGCTAGGAGGCGCGACGGGGCCCAGGAGGGGCGCGGCGGGGCTAGGAGGCGCGACGGGGCTAGGAGGCGCGGCGGGGCTAGGAGGCGCGACGGGGCTAGGAGGCGCGGCGGGGCCTAGCTAGGGTATGGGCGGAAGCGGTAGGTGGGGGATTCTAATCTACGCGTGATACCATGTTAAAATGAGAAGTGAATGGTTGACTAGCAGAGGAAACCTAGAGCAAATACTAGTTGGTTGTATTTACTAGAAGCATACCTCAGTCTAGCCTATAACTTCTGCATAGCTAATATGTAAAAGTTGACAAGGGGCTTATTATCAAATTTTGTGTATAAGCCGCTTTAGTGGATTAATGGACGCAGGGTCCTAACGTAGGGGGGTCTTGTATCCGGGGGATTACGGTTTTCTTAATTGAGTTCATGCACCGTAGGAAAGTGAACGGAGCAGACATATTATTGATTGGAGGATACTTCAATACTAGGTTTAGTGTGTCAGTATGGTGCACGGATATGGGCGACTAAGAGACATTAGACATGCTTAGGTGTGTATTTTTTCTAGGACCTAATATGTAGAAGTTCTAAGATGCAGTACAAGGCTTCTAGGGTGCTGCTTCTGGCAAATACTGTGGCCAGCAATCCTGTACATGATCACCCCCTCCACTCCGCCAAACGCGCCCTCCCACAGCCAACTTTTCCCCTTCCCCGTCAAGCCTCGATCACTCCTCGCCTGGTTGCTGCAGGAAAGGGCTCTGCTCTGCTCTGATATGATGAACTGCACTTAGCTGGACGGTTGTACAAGCTGTACAAGACCAACAACCCACCAAGGTGGAATCCGTGCAAGGTGGAAATACGTTTTTGCTGGGTTAGTATTTCCACCCACGTTGAGGCCTTCAGTTTCCGATACTGACCTCAATCACTATTATCGGAAACGGGTCGGAAAAGGCATGACAGAAGGTCTCTTGTGTGGCTTCGACTCTCCAAGTTTTTATAACTGATGGGTTAGCAGGCGTCTTAGAGGTAAAACCTGACCCGGGATTGACAAATTTTTTCATGAGTGGGTCGTAGGTACGAAACGAACTTGCTAATTTGAGATAATCGCGAAAACACAGACGGACAGGAAGGGTGACCACCTCTATTGGCTAAACCTGGCTAAGCCCCTGACGAAATGTTTCGCGGAATGCCTTGACCTCTGTCAAACCCTTGACAGATTTCGTCAAGGTACAGTAATCGCCTGACTTTTGTCATCATGTGCGACGTCAAGCCGACGTGGCTCAAAATTGACAATTGCGTGACTGCTCGTCAGAGTCCGCCTCAGAAATTGAAGCCAAGGCATTTCGATTGATTCGACTTGAAAATGCGCGCTGCGCTGATGCCCACACACCTCCTTCCTGGATTCTTGATTCTCCGAGGGCATGTCCGAAGTGTCCGGTGCAGTTCGGTCTGGTTAGTAAACTCGAGGCTCTGTGCGATACCGTAGGATTCAGCGCCATACCTTTTCAGATTCGCAACTGACGACACGCCCTCGTTCCCATTCATTCTCAAGCCCATAAATAAAACGCAACCAGATCTCGAGTTTCCATCAGCGAAGCTAGTTCAGTACTGCCGAAATCAAGTTCATAGTTATCGTCGTCCTTGTTACCCCCACGGCTTTCTCAGCCCACTTATAAATCCCAACATCTCCTAGCTCGAAATCTCCACTGGAAGATGGGAAAGTGCAAACCTGCGAGCCGGCGTTTCTCCGCCATACGGCTCCGCAGCGCGGCAGCACCATGGCTCCTGGTTTTATCCATGGTCCTTGCGGCAGCGCCTTCCCCGGCTGTTGCGCCTCATCCCGACGAGAACAAGCCGCACGGCCCGCTGACCATGAAGCCGCCCAAAGGGTGCTACAAGAAGTGCGACCATCTTGTGTTGGGGTATGAAATAAAGCATTCTAAAGCCACGAGGGCGACGCGCGTTCACACCAACGCGAACGCCAACTATGAGCGCTACGATATCGACACGAATGTCGCGAATGTCGTCAACTCAACGTCCACCTCGGGGGTAATCACTGATAGATGAGGCTGTAGGGTAAACTTTCATGATCTAGCACATCTAGTGCTCATTCAGTCCTTTCTCTATATCTTCATGCAACCTGTTCCGTTTGTGTTATTTCGCGAGTCGATTTCAAAGTTCTCGCGCATCGTTTACTAAGAAGTCGCGGCTTTCAAATGAAACCGTTTGTCGTAGCTTCAGTTACTCGCCTCACGCCCGCATCGAGTCGTCCCATTTCAGCCTGAACTCAGCCCTTTCTCTCATTTCAGCGCGCCGCTTCGTCACACTAAAAAGCGCCGTCCTTTTCCCGTTATCCCCCCCCCCCCCTGGCAGCACACTAACGAAGCACTGGAGTGCTGTCAGAAGTGCGCGGCGCAGACAGGATGCAAGTTCTGGCACCTGAATCCCCCGCAAGGCAATATTCTGTAAGCATAGCGGTCGGGGACCAGTGATCCTACGCCTACCATACGCCGGCCGTCAAGCTTTTCTTGAATGCGCCCACCCCTTCAATGATAGTACCATCCATGATACCACTGATGTTGGCATCATTCACGCATTTCTAGTCGCACGTTTCGCTTTCTACATCTACACCACAGCCATGATTCGTTGAGTCACAGAACCATGGCTTCAACCGTCCCTTCACTTCTCTCCCTGACTCCATGTTCCTTTCCCGCCCGGCGCTGTGCCAACGAACAGTGGCGAATGCACGATGCTGGGGTCGCTGGCGGGCGTAAGAACGATGAACTGGGACACTGACATTCCGCCATCGTACATTGGCGGCGAGTGCAACCCCGTCGCCGGTACGGATGACGATCCGCATTTCCTGGGAGCAGATGGCACGCGCTTCGACTTCAACGGCCTGCTCGGCCACTCCTTCTGCCTGCTCTCCGACCGTCGGATCCACATCAACATGGGGATCAACGGCTACCGCCCCATCGCGAATCTCCCAGGAACTGCCACGTCACTGGACGAAGACTCTCTCGCAGCAGCGTTGGAGGCGGTGGCCCATGAGACGAAGCCAAGTCATATTCGGGAGCTGGAGCAGGATAGGCTGAGCGCCGACGAAGTTGCTGAGCTGGAGAGGATGCGGGCGAATGGGAGCCTGCCGTTGACTGCAGAGGTGACGGCGGCGCTTGAGCGGGAGATCGGGAGGGGGGAAGAAGAGCAGCAGCATTCGATTCAGTATGCCGAGCATGAGCTCAAGGCGAGGCTGCTCAAAGGAAAGGCGATTCGCAGCTGGATCAGGTAAGTGCGTGCAGCTTCTGTTATATAAAAATTCTCTTGTTAGATTCTTCTTCCTCGTCCATCGGATGGACTCGCTGCGAATTCCTCTTCACAGGGTTGCTTCCTCTCTCGCCTGCCCTGCCTTCCCAAAACTGCTGCCAGGGAGCTCCAAGTGATGTGGCGCGATGAGATTGGCCAGCACCACTCGGCATACATCAAGGCGCGAGACGGCAAGGAGCAGGGGCGGGGCAGTGGCGGGTTCATCGACCGGATGGAAATCGACGGCCAGCCGATGACCCCGCCTTTCGAACCCGGGTCTTTCGTCTCTGGAAGTGGCGGATTCACCCTGCTGCTGGCGGAAACGCGGAGGAGCCGCAAGGGGAAGGAGGAGGACGAGTTCCGCCTAACGATCGAGGGAGTGTTGAATATGGCGGTCACGGCACGCGTGGCGCATCCGCTCATGCAGACTGCGGACGAGGCGCAAGCGCACTTCAACGTGGTTATCGTGCAGCTAAATGTAAGAAATTCTCTCTTCGTGAAAGTCAGCTTTCGTCTTACAGGGCAATGCTCTCTTCTCCCTGCTCGGCTGTGAGCCGCCATTTGCATCGTCCTAGACAATTGTGCTGTCGTGTCAATTCAATTCACTCCTATATGTGTTCTTTCAACCACCCTCATCTCTTCCGTCCTCCGCTCTTCCCCCATCCTCATTCCCTCTACACCCCCCCACCTCCCCCCTCCCCCCCCCCCCCCCCCCCCCCAACCACACGCAGCACACAGAGGGGATTCACGGCGTGTTGGGGCAGACTTTCCGCAACGAGGCGGTGCGCAAGGTGCGGTCGTTGCGGTACCGCCTGCTGACGCGGCTGCTGCAGGAGGCGGTGGACGTGGAGAGCGAGAGCGGCAGGGGGTTCCTGGACGGGCGCATGGAGGACTACATCACCTCGGGGATCGGCGCGCCGGATTGCATGTTTGCTGCTGCGTGGCGGAGGGGCGAGCATGAAAACAGCGAAGGTAGTGACTTCATGCGGCGATGAGTGCGGATTTGAAGCGGTGCTATGCGTGATTTTGCATGAGGAATAAGATGCTTTACGGTTAAAATTACAACCTAGAATGGTTGGATGATAACAAAAGGTGTACGTACGTTGGGGGCAAAACTCTCACAGTAGCGAAGTGAACTAAGTAAGGGCATACATGGTATTATATGAGTTGTGGGTTGTACTGATGAAGAGCACGCACCTGTCTAGCATATAACTAGACATACATTACAAATGTATAAGTTGACACACCCCCTAGGCTAGACAAGAGGCAGTGCCTAGCAAGCGAGACGCAGCTCACGGCGGCACCAATAGTCCAACCGCTGAGGCAAGGGTCTGAAGACCGGTCAGCGGCACCAATAGTCCAACCGCTGAGGCAAGGGTCTGAAGACCGGTCAGCAAGAGAACAAGCTAAACAACAATAACCCACGACGGCACTATTAGTCCAGCCACTGGAACAAGAGGCACAATGCCGGTCAAAAAAATATAAGGAATAGTACACAATCAGGATCTTAGCAAGTGAGGAGCTACAGGAACTAGACCAAGCTGGACACAATGTCGCTGATAATCATTAGGCGCAAGCACCTTAGTAAAAACATCAGCAGTGTTGTCACCGGAGGCCAAGTGTACAACGCGATCCTGGCGGCGCTGCTGTAGCTCGCGTTGGAGGAAGTACCGCAGCTAGATGTGCTTCGCTCTGCCTTGTAGTCGAGGCTCCTGACATAGGAGGATCATGGCCCTGTTGTCAGCGTACATGACCAGGGCAGAGCTAGGCTGCTCACCTAAGTCAGTGAGTAGGAACGTCAGCCAGCAGAGCTCCTGTGCCGCCATGGCACCAGCGCAGATCTCAGCCTCAAATCTTGACTGTGCTACAGAGACGACGAGCGGGTGGACCTCGACGAGATAGCGCCTGCACCAAGGCTAAAGCAGTAGCTCTGGGAGGTCCTGAGCGTCTCAGCGTCGTCCGCCCACGAAGCGTCTGTCTGCCCTGTGAGAACCACTGGCTTGCGTCCTCCTAGCACTAGCCCCATGCCCGATGTAATTGCTAGATAACACAACACCCTCTTAGCGGCCGACCAGTGCTGGGGTCGGTGTCTACCTATCGCCACAAAGCGAGCGAAGGTATGCGAGATTTGGACGAATGCAAGTCATCAGGTACATGAGGCAGCCCACAAACTCTGCGTACGGACCACCGGGCTCAACTGAATCATCAGGGACTGGAGCCGAGAGCCTGTGATCTACAGACAGAGGGGTGGGCTGTGCGGAGGAGAACTAAAGGCCGAACCTCCGAAGGACCTGGCACACCAAGTGTGACTGTGTGAGAGTGATGGTGCGCGCTGCTCTGTCCTTGGAGATCTGCAGCCCGAGGTAGCGTTGCAGTTCTCCTGGGTCAGTGCAGGTGTGTGTCCTCAGCAGGTCGACCTTCACTGTGGCCAGCGCGTTCTATCTGTAGTAGTGAAGACCAGGTCGTCTACGTAGACTAGGATGTACAATGGAGTCTGGCCTGAGCGAACGAAGAGTGACGGTTCAGCAGAGGACACGAAGAACTGTAGGTCTGCTAATGTAGCACGCAGCGTGTCGTGCCACTCACAAGGCGCCTGCCCCATACCGTAAACCGGGCGCCAGAGGAAGCACTCGGTCCCCGAAAAGAGATAGAGAAGCATGGCGGACGACGCAGGTACAGTAGATCTGCTCATGCAGACTACCTTGGAGAAACTCTGTAGAGAAGTCAAGTGAGTGAAGCTCGTAGTCGCGCTGTGCTGCTACGTGAAGCAGCGCCCGAAGAGTAGTAATCTTCGGGGCCGGAACGAAGGTCTAAAAGAAGTCAACACCCTCACAATGACTGAAGTCTCTAGCAACGTAGCACACCTTGAACACCGGCGGCTCTCCAGGAGGGCGCTTCACATCAAAGAGCCACCGGCCATTGACTACGTTCGCCCCAGGTGGGGGAACTGCGTCGACGGACGTGCCGGTGGATCTCCAAGATGCCATCTCTGCGTCCATGGCAGCTCTCCACTAAGAGGCCCAGGGTCTCGAAGTCGCCTCCACGTAGGTGCGAGGGGTCGGGATGTCAAGAGCGTCTGGGTCACCCTCAAGGGCTAGCTGCATGGAGCAGAGATGAGGAGCGCCCTCGGACAGGAAAGCTAGCTCGTATTGCCTAATCTCTAGAACGTCTCTGCCAAGGGTATGTGCACCCCCGATGGACGTAGGATGGGCAGGGTCTGGGACCAGAACAGTGGCGTAGTCAAGGCGGCGGGTAGAGGCCAAGTCAGCGACGGCAACGACAAGAGCTGAGAGACGGGAGACAGAAATGGACGGGTCAGTAACAAGAGAGGCGAGAACCCTAGGAACAAGAGGACAAGCAGCACGGAGAAAGTCAGAGAGAGGAGGCGAGGAGACAGAGAGGGACGACTGAGGAGGCGACGAGAGAAGAGGAGTGGAAGGAGTACGAGACGCGTGAGACCAGAGTAACATAGGGTGGGAACGCTGAACAAGAGAGACAGGACAAGCACAAGGGACACGGTGAGACCACCAGTGGGAGGGAGGTGTCGGGTCAGAAGACAAAGGTGGTGACACAGGAGGAGAACGAGGGGGGAAACGAGCCGTGGTCAAGTCCGGCGGAGGAAACACCGGGCCGTAGACAGGCGGAGGAGGCGGCGCCGAGGGAAGCGCGCATAGGCGGTCGGGGGAGGGAAGACCGAGGAGGTGAAGGGCGGACACTGGCGGCGATTGCTGCTGCTGCTTCTGCTCTGCGTCCACACCAGAACCTCTAGCCGCACCACGGCTGCCTCCAGGATTGACACAAAATCACCCCTAGGACTAGAACCCCCAGAAACAGCACCTCCAGGACAAGCATCCCCAGCACCAACACCCCCAGGACGGGGACCCTCCTCGGCGCCTGCACCCCTAGCACCAGCACCCCCAGAGCCCACGGACCCCTGCTTTTGTGGCGGCTGCAACAAATGCTGCGGCGGCGGCGGCTGCAGCGGTAGAGGAGACACCGGGGCCAAGGGTGCAGGCGCCGCAGAAACAGGCGGTTGACTCTGAGCCTTAGGGACCCCAGAGTCAGCAGACTCCTCTGCCGGGCCAACCGAGGGAAGGGGAGTGACGTGAGACACACTAGACGGGGCGGGACGGGGAGCGGGGCCTACCGAAGAAGTGGGGTAACCAGGAGAACTCGGTGGGGAAAGCGGGCATAGAAGGACTCAGACTCGTACGACTGGGTGATGCCCGCCGCACGACAGAACTGGCCAAACTGATCAGAGGTGAACTCAACGCCACGGTCGGAGTGGAGATGAAGCACTGGCTGGGCGCGGTGGAATCGCGCAGCTAGAAGCCACGGGATAAGAACGCCAGGCACGTCGGCCTTCCGCTCCAGGGGATACACCGTGGTGTAGCACGTGTTGTCGTCGACGAGAACCAGAAAGTAGCGCTCGCAATGCGGCCCAAGGACGAGGGCTGGGCCCTAGACGTCCAGGTTCAGGGTCCGGAGTGGCGCATTGGTAGGGAGAAGCGAGGAGGAATGAGAAGCACGATGCAACCGGCCCTCGACGCAAGGTGTGCATGAAGGTGCGGGCGAGGGAGGGAGGGCAGGAAGCGACGCAAGGAGACCTAAGACAAGACCATATTGGGACATGTGACAGAGACGCGGGAGGGCGGGGTGACCTAGGCGGTGGTGCCACAACAGCGACGGGTGAGTGAGCGAACGACACGAGCAAGCCGCAGCGATCTGGGTAGATGCAGCCACCTGGGGGGACGCCCCCACCAGGGGGGACGCAGTGTCCAGCGTGAACAGGCCGGACACCGGGTCCTGGGGGAACGTGCTGAGGGGGGCACTAGTGGCGGCCTCGGTAGAGACTGCGTACCGCTCGTATCCAGGAAACGTAGTGGTGACGCCGAGGTCCTAAAGACAGCTGACACCTACTAGGTTCCTGGAGAACGAGGGGATGTGCAGACCTGGAAGGGAGCCCGAAGGAACTGCCGAACAGGGAAGGGTGGTAGAACTACATGCAACTATTGGGCCTGAGGAAGAGTCAGCAAAAGTGACGACTGCGGGGGCGGCAAGCGGCGTGAGAGCGTCGTGAGAGCGTTGTGGTCGCGAAAGAAGCAGGCGGACACACCAGAGTCCAGCGTGAAGGAGAGAGCAGCTGTAGCGTCAGCCGGTGGGGGGACTAGGGTGGTGCCAAGGCTAAACAAGGTAGGAGGTCCTACGCCTGACATAGTAGGGAAGGGTAGACTACACACAGCGCAACACCTACGCTAGGGGTCGGCAGCGAGCTAGGGTCGGCGTCAAGCTAGGGCAGGCGTCGAGCTGGGGCCGTCGTCGAGTTGGGGCCGGCGCAAGTTGGGGCCTGTGGTGAGCTAGGGGCCGCGCGGCGAGCTGAGGACGGCGGCGATCAAGGGGCCGCGCGTCGAGCTAGGTGCCGGGGGCGAGCTAGGGGCCGGCGGCGAGCTAGGGGTCGCGCGTCGAGCTGAGGCCGGCGGCAAGCAAGGGGCCGCGCGACGATCTAGGGGCCGCTGGCGAGTTAGGGGCCGCGTGGCAAGCTGAGGCCGGCGGCGAGCAAGTGCCGCACGGCGAGACGAGGGTGGCGCGGCGGACTATGGTAGGCTAGGGCAGAAGCGCGGGTGGGTGGGACCTACCTAGTCTGATACCATCTCTGAATAGCGAAGTGAACCAAGCAAGGGCATATAGGGTGTTAGATGAGTTGTGGGTTGTACTCTCTGAGAGCACGTACTTGTCTAACCTATAACTAGACATACATTACAAATGTATAAGTTGACAAAAACACATTTTCTACAGTTTCGATGCCTGAGGTATTTTAAAAAGCTTGTATGTGCACGTAGGACGTGGCAGTACGAACAGTTTGAGCTTGGACAACAATGCTAGCCCCTCGTCCTTCACCATGCTCCCAAACAAGTAGAGCTCTTCAAGCCCTGTCAGCCTCCCCACATACACCATGCCAGCACATACTGTAAAGATATATGACCCTAAGGTTTTTTTTTCGTATACTAGCTAAAGAGGGGGTTGAGTTTTATAAGGGAACCTAATATAAAATTACTCGGGTGATATCTCGTACACATATAGAATTCAAGTTTCTTCATGTATTGTTGTTACTCGTTTACATTCCTGACTAATTTTCGAGCGCATTTGATATGTCGGGAAAACCCTTGGGAAACAGATTGGAAGCGATCTGATTTGTCACAGTCGTGATCGATGGTTTGGATGTTGTCTCCATATTCAATACTGTGAGAAAATTGTTGACTTCGTCTAGATTAGACAGAAAGTTGCCACTTGGCGAATTTCCACCCCATCTCACGCTTCTGGGAGCGTTCAAGCCCTCGCTCCCCACCTTTTACGATGTTTTATGGTTCTCATTTCGCCCTATTGTTTCCCCGTTTCCTTTGCTCGCTTCCTGCCGTACTCTGCATTTACTGTGGAAATCATGGGAAAAAAATATGAAAGAGAAGTGGGTCTAAAGCCGGCTACACTGAAAAGGGGAGGATCTTGTTAGTCGATTACCATAATAAAGGACCTACCCACCAAAAACACCCTATGGGTACTCAATAAAACCGGTCTTCTATCGGGGCGCTTACTGTATGATGCCCTCACACCTGTAAATTATAAGGGTTTTAAGCGATGAAAGGCACATGACATGCAGCAAGCCAACATCGGTCACACACTGGTGCGGTTGAGATACAGAAGTTTGAGAGTGCTGTTGAGGCTGTTGCTATTTGCGCCAATGCCTGTCAGTTACAACGCTGCTCTTCAACTCTAACCTCTCCAGCCTTGGCAGCTTGTAGAGGCGCTTGATGGCTCCAGAGCTGAACCCTGACGGCCCATCGATGTGAACGTGCTTCAGGTGGGTCATAGCTGACACATGGTGCAGGAAGGCATCTGAAAGGAAGGAGAGTCCCTTCAGATCTAGAGTAGTTGTTGAACAGACCCTCTTGAAATAGACCAACCAAAGGGGAGAGCACAAATGATACAATCAGGGCGATTCCTACAAGTTGTTTTCGGCAAAGTTGGTTCCAAAGTCGCGCATTACCGAACTGAACCGAACTGAATCGCGCAGTTCGACACTTTTACCGCACTGAACCACGTGCGATGGATCCAACTTCGCTGGATCCAGCTTTGTAGGAATACGCCCTAAGAACCAACGGATGTTGTAGAACCACGACTCAAATAAAAAAGGAGACCAAAACAGCATTCACTCAGTACCTACCAAAAGGACTGAATATCCCCTTCGCTCTTTTGTAACTCCTCCTCAACATCAACCTCTAGTTGCTCGATCGTTCGGTGTTGCTTTACTGCTGCCGACTCCTCCCAGCTCACTGCTCACTTCAGCTTGTTCAGCTTCTTCTTTCCCCTCTCAATCGCCTTTTCCCTCTCAACCTTCCATAAGCAGTCCTTTTGTCCAACCAATTCCCCCTTTACCGTTACCAGTTCCCCCTTACGGTTACCAATTCCGCTCTCACCTTTACCAGCTTCCCTCGGACTGTAAGCATCTCCCCCTTTACTGCAACCAGATCCCCTTTTGTCTTGATCAACTCTCCCTCTCTCTCCTCCAACCACTCTCTCAACTCCCTCATATTTGCTTCTCATTTTATCTCACCCTCCTCCATTCCTCTCTTTGTCTCTTCCAATCCCCTTTGTGTCTCCTCCAATCACCCTTTAAGTGCCCTCAATCTCATCACCATTGCCTTTTTTGGCCCATCAGTCCCCGCTTGCTGCCTTGAAGGAACGCCAACAGACTCACTTCCCCTCTGCATTTTGATACGTACACCTGTGTAAAAACACATGAGGCCCATGAATTATGTCAATATATAGAGTGGGGGAATTGAAGGCAATCAAGTGACGGTGAATAAGGAGGCAGAAGGTCCCAAGAAAAAGGATAACACCGCAGGATAATAGGACACACGCATGAGACATGGCTGGTGAAAGAATGAAGATGGAAATGCATGACATAAGAATACACGAATCCAAGAGTACAAACATGGACAGAGAATAAGAAGCACTGTGAACCGTGAAGAGGAGAGGCAGATGCGTTCAGTGGTGAACTGTGTAGCGCAGGGACTGTGTGAGGTCAAGTGCCAACACCGGAACTTGTACGATGCTTTAAGCTCCAAGTGTCTGATTTGCCCAAAACGGTACGCAAGGCACTTCCATTGTTGGAAGGGTTGGTAGGAATCAACTGAAAGGTTTATAAACCGCCCTGTAGTCAGTGACGCCACAGCCAGAGGTCAGTGTATTAGGAGGCAGGAGTAGGCTCAAAATAACAGCCTCGGAATGGCATAGACGTAGCACTTTTAATCAGCCCCAAAAGCTTAAGGAACGAGGAAGAACCAGTCAATAATATGAAGGTGGGTACAAGATACTTCAAGGGAATGACTACACAGTTTTTCCTCTCTGGATTTTAAACAAACAAGCAAGCTCGCAAACGTAACATTGAAGCACGCACGACTCGACATAAATTCTGACTTTGGAGTTGCGTCCAATTTCTGTGTGGTCCGCGGCTCGAATCCAAGTCCGAACGCGGACTTGGTCCAGGTCAATCACGATATTTTTTCCCAACTTAGCGAAATTGAGTGTTTTGCGAAAGTTGGAAACTTTCGCTACACCCCGTTCATTTTCACCAATCCTTGAGGGGCTGTCAAGTGGCGCCCTCCAAACATTTTGGACCAACCAAGGGGTAACTTGGTTGCGTGGCGACGCGGACAAATCCACCGTTGCCACTTCTTCCAAGCAACCCACCTCCCTTGGTTTAAGTCAAGGGAGATCCTTGGCGTGGCGGGCAAACTTCCACCCCCCACAATTCCAACACTCCCCCTTGCACCCCATGCTCACCTAAGCATGCAAGCCTACCCTAGCACAACAAGCTAGAAGAGCATCTCTAGGCAAGGGCTTAGTGAGAGAATCCGTGGGTTAAGCATTGGTCTTGATGTAACAAAGGTCGAATTCGTTGTTTTCAACGAGCTTGCGTATGAAGTGGTGACGAATTTGGATGTGTTTGGTCCTCCCGTGAAGGACCGAGTTCTTGGCGAGAGCTATGGTCGCTTGGTTATTGATATGGATAAGAGTGGGGCCTTTTTGCTTCTAGCCAAGTTCGGCAAGAAGGCGCCTCAACCAAAATGCTTCTGTACCACTACGTGTGAGAGCCAGTATTTCGCCTTGGTGGAGTTTAATGCAATAAAGTTTTGGCTCTTGCTTTGCCAACTCTTTGCACCTCCAAAGAGGGTGAACATGTATCCCGACGTGCTTTGCCACGTGAATGGATCTCCCGCCCAATCCGCATCCATGTAGCCTTGCGACACCATCGGTTCCGCTTCATAGTGCAACCCCATTCGAGTAGTGACGTTGATGTACCGAAGGAGATGACAAGACGCTCGCACATGCTTGACCATGGGGTTGGATGCGACGCGTCCTAACACCCCCACGGGAAAGGAGAGGCTGGGTCGTGTGCTTACGGTGGCATACATGCACGACCCTACCATCGAGTGAAACCTCTTGGCGCTCTCAGGGTCCATAGGGTTCTCATCGCTGACGGCCAAGGGATGAAACCCCACTTCCGTGGGCGTCGGCGTGGGCTTGCTCTCAACCATGCTGAACTAGTCCACCACATTCTCCAAGTATTTGTGTTGGTGGAGGTGAAGGGACTTGTTCCTACGATCTCGATCGACGTGCATCCGGAGGTAGAAGGAAACTGTGCAGAGGTCACGCATGGAGAACTCGGCCGCAAGCTTGGTCTTCACATCCGCTACTAGGGACTTGCAATCCGAGACGATAAGGAGATCGTCGACATAAAGAAGAAGCACAAGCTTCTCCCCCCCCCCTTGTTGAGAATATAGAGGGTGTGGTCACACTCGCTCCTCTCAAATCCCATGGTGAGCAAGTGACCATCCATCCTCATGTACCAAGCCAGAGGGCTTTGCTTGAGGCCACAGATGGTCTGCTTGAGCTTGCACACCCGGTCGATGCCGTCGTCGAAGCCGGGAGGTTGCCGCATGTACATCTCTTCCTCAAGACGACCATAGAGGAACGCTGTCTTGGCATCGAGTTGCTCAATCTCCAAGTTGAGGCCTCCTACAAAGGCCAAGAGAGTACGCAAAGTAGCGGGCTTGGCGATGGGAGCAAAGGTTTCGTTGCAGTGAAGACCTTCCTTTTGAGTGTAGCCTTTCGCTACCAACCGTGCCTTGTACCGCTCCACCTGACCGTTGGGTCCAAGCTTCTTCTTGAATACCCAATGAGAGCCAACAAGGTAGGTGCCAAGAGGCTTCGGGACAAGCTCATAGACCTCATTGGCCATGAGCGATTCTTACTCCTCCCGACACGCCACCTTTCACTCCGCGGCTTCCAAGGAGTTGACAACATCACAGTAGGAGAAAGGGGTGAAATGTTGTGCCTCAAGGCACGAAGCATCTCCCTCTTCCTCATCTTCCTCCGCCATGAGGGAGACGTTGAACTCGGGATTAGGATGAGGCGCTTGTCGAGTGCGAGTGGAGGCAAGGGTTGGAGTGATCTTAGGAGGAAGAGGTGAGAAATCGATATCCTTGGCGTGTTCTTCATATCCAATCACCGCAACCACCGCATCATCCTTCCCCCACTCACTCGTACTCAAGGGGGTAGATGTCGCATCCACCTCGGTCACCGCATCCGCTGCTTCTACCCCATCCGTCGAGTCCAAGGGTGGGGGAATGACAATGATGGATGGCGTCCCCATGGACTTGGAGGGGAAGCGGTCCTCATAGCACACCACGTCTCAAGATATCACGAGAATCTTCCGCTCCAAGTCCCACACACTCCATCCCATGTGGTCTATGCTATTGTCCATGAACATTGCCGCCCACGCCTTGGCCTTAAGCTTGGTGCAGGTAACGTCGGGGGCATGGTAGTAGCACAAGCACCGAAAGGTGCGAAGGTTGGAGATGTCTGGCTTGGTGCCTCTCCAAGCTTCAAGGGACGTCGTTTGGGGTAACGCCTTGGTGACACGCTAGTTTTAAGTCCAAGTCGCCAAGGTTACCGCCTCACCCCACCACGCCTTCTCCACATGAGCATGGGAGAGCATGCTTCGTGCTGATTCCATCAACGTCCAATTCAAACTCATGGCCGCTCCATTTTGTTGGGACGAGTATGGCATCAAGTAGTCATGTGCGATCCCACGAGACTTCAACCAATCGCCAAGCTCTCGAGCCGTATACTCCCCACCGCCATCCGAGCGAAACCACTTTACGTTGTGACGAGATTGCGTCTCCACGGCCGCCACCCATTCCTTGATCATCAAAGAGGTAGCGTTCTTGTCCTTGAGAGGCCGAATCCAACACATGCGGGTTGCGTCGTTGAGGAAGGTGAGCACGTAACGCGCACCTCCCTTGGATACGGGAGTGATACAGTGGCGGATTAAATTGCCCGGATGTTTAACACTTTGAAACGTATCGTTATGCAACACATGTTTCGAAAATAGTAACACCCGTTTTTTTCCATTCTGTTACTCGGTTTTTGAGTTCTGCTTCATCCGTTTCTTGCTTGGCGCGATTGTGACACTAACGGAAAGTGGGGTTGAAATTTACTACTCGACTGTCGATGTGGACATTTCCTACCGAGCGGAAGAGTAGATCTATTTTCCCCCGTCGCTCAGTGTGTACATCGTCACGCGCACCAGTTCCTAGCTTAGTTGTTAGTCCGGAAGCGAGCCTACGACCGCATCGCTATGAAGCCGTTAAATGAGAAGAAGCGCGCGAGGATCAGAAGCATGTTGCGTGCGGGGCATTCGACTAGGAAAATAGGGAAACTTCTTGGCATAGGCAAGAGCACCGTGCACGATTACGGTATGAAACTCGCTGAGGAGACTAGTCGCGAGGAGGTGCGACCTACGATGCCTTCGGCCGGCCGCCCCCGCTTAATCACAACCCGTCTCCAGCGCGGAGTTATACGTGCGATTACTAGCGGCGAGGCGAAAAGCTCTTCAGACGCGGCCAAGATGTTGTTGGAGAAGCACGATCTCGCCGTAGACTCGAAGACGGTCCGCAACTCTTTACGATCCGCGGGGCTGATCGCCGTGCATCAGCCCAAGAAACCCAGGCTCTCACCGAAAAACATCCGCGATCGTCTCGACTTCGCGCGGGCGCATGCCGACTGGACGCTGGAGGACTGGAAGCGGGTGATTTGGTCTGACGAGACGAAGATTAACCGCTACTGCTCCGACGGACGTGCGTACGCCTGGATTCGCGAGGGCACCAGCCTTCGGAGCCACCAAGTCCAACAGACAGTTAAGCATGGGGGCGGTTCTGTGATGGTGTGGGGTTGCATGACGTATGAGGGGGCGGGGTTCATGTGCAAGATAGATGGCAGGATGGATGGGCCGCTGTATCGCAGCATCTTGCAAGATGAGCTCAAACAGACCATCGATTTTTTCAAGCTTTCCCCCTCAGAGGTCATTTTCCAGCACGACAATGATCCCAAGCACAGGTGTCGTCTGGTCCAAGACTGGCTTGGGGAGCAGGAGTACGCGGTGCTGGAATGGCCGTCGTGCTCCCCGGACCTTAACCCAATTGAGCACCTGTGGGCATACTTGAAAAGGCAGCTGGGGAAGTACGAAAAGCCGCCAAGGGGAATGCTGGAGCTGTGGGAGAGGGTGCAGGAGGAATGGGACAAGATACCGCCGGAGGTGTGTGCAAACCTGATCGACAGCCTGCCGAGGAGGATCAAGGCAGTGATTCGGGCAAAGGGACGCTGGACTAGGTACTAGTTTTCCTAGAATCTAGTGTGATACCATTTTCCGGTACAAATTGTCCACATGTTCTCCCATGCTATGCTTAGGAGTTTAAGGACCATGTGTGGTACTACTTTGGTGTTTGAACACTGGAGTGACTGCTCTAACTGAACTTCTCAGCGTTAATGCACACCTTACATTAAGGCTTAATGTATACGCCTCTGCACTCATAAAAATGCCAAAAAAGGCAAAACATGTGGACAATTTAATCCGCCACTGTAGGTCCACACAAGTCCGTGTGCACAAGGACGAGGGGCGTGTCAGCAAGTGGAGTGGTACATGGCAGGAAGGGCGCTCGCACCATCTTCCCCTCAAGGCAAGCTGTGCACTTGTCATCCTTGTCACCCGAACGCCCAAGACGCAAGCCATGCACCACGTCTTTGGTTGCCATGGCATGGTTTGTCGAGGGATCAGCATGACCAAGTCGGTTGTGCCAAGTGGAAAGTGAGGTTGTTGTCGTAGCCACGTGAGCTGATGCAACAACCGCGAGGGCCTCAAGCGTGTAGAGCCCTCCAGCTTGCCGTGCTGTACCGATGTGCCGCCCGCACGCCGAACTAAGCTCCATCGCCGTCCCCTCAATACTCACACGCATCCTCTTGCGTGTCGATTGGGAGACGGGGATGAGATTCGTGCCGAGCCCGGGAACCACCAAGAAGTTCTTGATGGTGAGAAATCCGCCGCCCACCAAAAGCTGCACCCCATGACGTTCAACGAGTCGCGGTTGCCGAACACAATGCGCTTGATTGGTGCATGCGGGGACACGTCATTGAGAAGCTCCACACATGCCGTCATGTGCTGCGTGGCGCCCGTGTCGACGATCCACGCATTGCTTCCTCCAACGGTTGTGTCGCCCGCCACGAACACAAAATCACGATCGATGTCGTAGCACGTCGCCACATGCGCATGCCGGTTGCCGTGATTCGCTGATGGCAGTCTCCAATTTGCCGGTTTGACGGGACGATTCCGCCACCAATGATCGGGCTTCTTGCAAAAACGACATGCTTTGTCACACGTCCGTCCTCGATTCGCGTTGGCCGGTCCTCCATTTTACAAGGTTGAGGCCGCCATGCCACCATTCGAGTTGCCACGGGAGATGCCGTCGGTGTGCCACTTGAAGCTACCCGATCCTCTCGCCTTTGCATCGCAGGAGAAATGCGCCGAGCTGATTGCGTCGCCATGCATGCGGTTGCGCGTCGTCTCTTTGTTGATGAGACATGAGACCACGTCTTCCTTCTTCCAAGTAGCTTATGGCATCCAAAGTCGTGATGACGGTCGACCATTCTTCGCCGAGGCCTGAGAGGAGTATTATGATCCAATCGTTCTTGTCAACGCCCGCGTTGAGTTTGATCATGCGCTCGCCAAGCTCTTCCACGCGATTCCCATATGCGCGCATCATCTCCCCGTCCCGCATCCGCACCCATGAAGATTTCGCGATGCGTGTGGAGCTTACCACAAAGCGACTTGGTGATGTGCACGTCCTCGAGATGCTTCCACGCTCCATAAGTTGCACAATCACGGTCGATGCACAAATTCACGACGTGAACATGTTGTAGTCAGAGCTTGGACATGAGAAATGCAAAAACCATTTTGTCCTTCCGCACGCATTCGTCACACTCCCCAGATGGAGCGGCCGCAAGGGGCTTTGATTCCGAGCCATGGAAAAGGCCCCACGATTCGCACCGCATCATGTAGACTTTGAGCTTGAAATGGCACGAGGAGAAGTGGCTCGAATCCAAGTCCGAACGCGGAGTTGCTCCAAGTCAATCGCGTCACGCGTTGACCTTTTTTTCCCAACTTTGCGAAATTGAGTGTACAGCAAAAGTTTCCAACTTTCGCTACACCCCATTCATTTTTGCCAATGCTTGAGGGGCTACCAAGTGGCGCCCTCCAAACATTTCGGACCAACAAAGGGGAAACTTGGTTGCATGGCGATGCGGACAAATCCGCCGTCGCCACTTCTTCCAAGAAACCCACCTCCCTTGGTCCATGTAAAGGGAGATCCTTGGCATGGGGGGCAAACTTCCTCCCCCACAATTCCAACATCAACAAGCATGCATGGTGTGGCAATGAATCATGGTTAACCTTTAGGAAACAAGGAAAGCCACAAATGATGTTGTAGTGTACGGTTGGACTAGAAGTAGACAAAGGCAAACCATATTAGACGTGTTTTAGGCAAAGAGACGGGTTAGATGAGTAAGAGATTATGAGTGCCAAATGTCACAATGAAGAGAGGTGGCAGGCAAAAGTGATGAGACGGGTGGAAAGATTGAGAGTGACGAGATACAGTACGAAACCTCGTGCTGAAATGTGAACTGGTGGGATAATAAAAGATGTTAAAGGTGGCAATAAAATAGAAGTTTTCTACTAACGTTTCTCATGCCGAAGCCCTCTATCAAGCGAAAACATAAAGAGAAATAAACACCAGCATGTTGCAAAGTAGTTCCTCAAATGAGGCCCACAACAGTAAGGGGTGAAGGGAAAGAATGGGAACATCAACACGATTAAAGAGGCTGTCAGTTAAGGCAGCATGGATGAGAAAGGTGAGAAGATGAAGGGTGAACTAAGAAGTGAACGGAAAACCGAGAGGGTGTTCTTACCCGAGACGCACTGGAGGCCAGATATGGCATGAGAGAGCGTCCTTCCGAGTGAGACTGTAGACACGACGGCTTATGAGTTGACTAAATAACCACTTTACGACTTGGGCAGAAGATGGCTGGATAGCTCTAGTGGAGCTCAGCTTGTCAGCAGGGATATGCGACCTGGTATTAGCTCAGAATGGGAATGTAGTAATGACTAGCTCAGACTAGCTCATAAAAGTTATAGTAATTTTGGGAGGCTTGCCTTCATTACAAGCTCAGCTTGTCAAAACATTTTCTAACTAACAGTAGTACTGTTTATCGCTAGCTGATATTGAAATGCGATGGGACGAAGGAGGATAAACGACAAGTGGAGTGGGAGAGTAAGTGGCGGGAACAGCACTACCAAGGGCCACTAAAGACGGTTGAATAGCGCGCAAGGCAGAGGCGTGGACGAGACAGATGCGAGCATGTGCGGGGACAGATGGCGGCAGGTTCCAAGCCAACCTTCTGAGCACCATACCGGCTCAGCCCGATAGAGCTACAATTGTTCGTATGTTTGGCATTAATGAGGATTTTCATGCTATACGACCACTGTATATTAAGCCTTAATGTTTAACGGTTGTATGCTCTGGGAGGGGCACATAGTGAGTGTGTTCACATCACTAAAGTCTAGAACAGTACATTGGATCTAACTCAAAGTCCAAAGGCATACCAAGAGTACATCTGGTCAAATAGTCCTAGAAACAGAGACCCTTGGCCTTGATCACCGCCAACACTCTCCTAAGCATGCTGTTGATGAGGTTAGAGCAAATCTCATCATGGACATGTTAGATTATATATCTCTGTTGTAACATGCTCGACTAGTATATTCGCTAGGTGTACATCAACCTGTGGTGTACACATCAAAGTGCTATGGGTGTTAATCCAACCCTGGAGTGGTTGGAGCCCCCGAGCACCAAGACCACGATATTGGGACCACGTAAGTGGCTCCCATGGTGGTTGGGTACTGTTCCTACCCAACTGCGTGTGGCACTGTTCATCTTTCTCTTGCTAGCTTCCCCTTCCTTCCCAACTTTCTATGTATGCTCCTGCTTTCTATAACTCAATAACTTCTTCAATTCTTTCATGGTTTCAGAGCTCCAAGGCTCACGCCACATCCTGTTTTTTTTCCGATCCTAGCCCACCCCTCCCTCAGCTGTAGTCACGACCCCAGCGAGGACTCCCCTCTTCTGCCGCTCCTCTCTCCTTCCTAGCCGGCAATTCCGCCGCCCCCCCCCCCCCCCCCCCCCCCCCTCCTCTTTGTCCTTTCCCCACGCCACCGCTAGTCTCTCCCTAGCCGCCGCGTCCTCCCCTCTTTCTCGTTTCCCTAGCGCTCGTTAGTCTCCAGCTCGCCCCTTCATTGCTGGTGTCGTAGCTGTAGCTGCCAGCGCTGTCCCGTCCCCGTCATTTCCCCACTCCCCACCTGCCGCGTTAGCTCGCTGCTACCTGCGCGCCGTCCGGCAGCCTGTCGCTTGCCGCTCGCCATCGGCTCCCAGCTCGTCGCTAGCCGCGCTCTGCCCGTCTCAAGCCGCTTGCCACTCGTTGCTAGCCGCGCTCTGCCCGTCGCAAGCCGCTCGCCGCTCGTCGCCAGCCGATCGCCGATCGCCGCTCGCCGCTAGCCGCTCCCCACTTATCGCACGCCGCAAGCTCCTTGCCGTTCACCGCTAGTTGCTCGCCGCTCGTCGCAAGCTGCTCGCTGCCCGTCGCTCGCCGTTCGCTTCCCGTCGCGCCGCTCGCCACTCGCTGCCAGTTGCTCGTCGCTCGCCGCCAGCCGCTCGTCGCTCGCCGCTCGCCGTTCGCCGCCAGCCGCCTGCTCGCCGCTCACTATTCGCCACCAACCGCCAGCTCGCCGCTTGCCACCTGCCACTCGCGCGCCGCTAGCTGTCAGCCGCCAGCTCGCCGCTCGCCGCTTGCTGCCCGTCTCCACTCTGACCGCTCGCTCGCCAGCTCGCCACTCGTCGCCTGCCGCTCGCCGCCAGCGCCTCACCCGCCGCTTGCCGCTCGCCGCCAGCCGCCACCTTGCCGCTCGCCGCTCGCTGCCAGCCACCTTCTCCCCGCTGATCGCTAGCTGGCCAGCTCGCCGCTCGCCACTCGCCGTCAGCTGCCAGCTCGCCGCTCGCCGCTGCTCCATCCAGCAGCCGCCACTGTCTCCCCTCTCCCTTTTCAACCGCAGCTGCTCCTGTCCTCCGCAGCAGCCACCGCCGGCGCTGTCACCTGCCACCGCCGCTGCGTTTTCCACCCGGCCATCGCTGCCACTGCTCCTCTCGGCAGCAGCCATCACCACCGGCCGTCTCACTTGCAGCCGCCGCCGCCATTGTGCCACCGGCCGCGGCCGCTCCTGCTAGCAGCTGTCGCCGCCGCTCCGTCGCCAGCCACCGCCGCTGCCCATCTTTTCGGCAGCCATTGCCGCTGCTCCACGGAGCTGCCAGCCACTCTTTTGAGCCACCCGTCGTCGCTCCCTCCTCGTGCCGCTGCGAGCGCCCCCCCCCCACCCCCCCCCCCCCCTCCCCCCCCCTTCCGTGAGCAGCACGGGCCCACCCGCTGCCGCTCCTCGCCGTGTCGCCGCGAGCTCCCTTGCAGCCGCCGTTTTCCCGAGCCGCGCGGGTCTACCCGCTGTCGCTCCTCGCTGTGCCGCTGCGAGTTCCCTCGCCGTCGCCGTCCTCTCGAGCCACGTGGGTCCACCCGCTGTCACTTCTCGCCGTGCCGCTGCGAGTTCCCTCGCCGCCGCTGCCTCCCTGAGCCACGCGGGTCCACCCGCAGTCGCTCCTCTCTGTGCCGCCGCACGTGTCCTGCTCGCCGCTGCGCCGCCGCCCACCTTCATGGCGTCCTTCCCTCCGCCCGTCGACAAGCTCCTGCTGGCCGCAGACAAGTCCGCCACCAACTGGTACTCCTTCGTTGGGAGTATCCGGCGAGTCTTCGGCGGCGCCTGGGTCCAGCCATACAAAACTGCTTGACATCCTCAAGCATAAGGCTTCGGCCCTTCGCCCCACCCCGCCCGTCGATCCCGGTCTCGAGCCTGATGTCCCCTGCGACCCTGGAGATCCGCCAGAGCAACCTGAGGTCCCTCCCGTGCAGCCGGACGACCCTGAGGCCGAGCCTGTTGCCGAAGAGGCCTATGACGACGCCCGCCAGAAATTTCTGCAGCGGCGCGCCGACTACAAGTTCGAGAAGCAGGCATTTGACCTCGCCTCCGAACGTGCCGCGGATCATCGCCTGCACGCTGCCCGCTATGCCCAACAGAAGGCAACCATGCTGTCGCCATCTCTGTATGGTGTGAGGCTGACCTGCGCGCCTCCACCATCGTCCTTGGCACTCTCCCCGTCGACATGATGCGGCTCTTCCAAGCTAGAGAGCTCCCTACCGCTCAGCTATGGACTGAGCTCCACGCCATGTTCAGAGTACTGTTTTGCGAGTACAACACCATCACACTCGACAGTAGCAATGGTGCTGTCGATTTCACCAGCCGCTTCCTCGACATTGCATCTCGCCTTGAGGCTTGTCGTGTCGTTCTGCATCCTGAGCTCCACATCCACAACCTCCTCCATGACCTCACCCCTCAGTACGACACGGGCGTCATTGCATTCACTGAGAGCGACCCCCATGCCGACCTCCCCACTGTCGTGCAATGGATCATCGACACTGAGGTCAAGCTCCTCCAGGAGCCCACCGCCACTCTCCACGCTGCTCAACCTGCCTCCGATGAACTCAATGCCGTCCTTAGCCGCTCTCGTGGCGGCCGCCCCCGTGGTGCCGGCAGTGGCAGTGGGGGCAGTAGTGGGACTGGCCCCAGCAGCGCTTCTGCTGGAGCGGCACTTGGCGACCGTGGAGGCCGTCATGGCACACTCCCTCCTTGCCAGTACCTTTGTTGCCACGGGCCCAAGGCTGGTGAACGCTGCCTGCAGACCAACCACCCCATTGACACGTGCTTCAAGGCACTCGATGATGCGTGGTTCGATCGCGGCAACACGGGCACCCCGCCCTGTTGGTCAAACATCACCCCTCACCCCTCCCTCACTGATGTGAAGGCCCTCCCTTCCTTCTTGCCAGCGCACCTCGAGCTTGCCGCCCCTTCCATCCTCCCTCCCTCGTTGCAACAGCTGCTCCAGTTCCAGCAGTTCTAGCAGCAGCAGCAGCAGCCACAGCAGCAACCGTGGGGCGCCGGCGGCCAGGCGGCCACAGCAGCAGCCGGTGCCGCCGCCACCACTGCTGTTTGGCAGCAGCAGCAACTCGGTCTTGGCTCCGCCGCCATGGCCACCCACGCCTCCACCGGCCCCCCTGGCTTCCCCCTCTGGGGATCCGTCCCCTCTTCTCCCCCAAGTGGCCTTGCCACTCCCACCTCCCAGACTAGTTTCCTGGGTCATCTCACTAATGCATCTCCTGCACTGTCCTCAATGTATCCCTCTACTTTTAATGCGACCGATTTCCAGTATCCCGTGTTACTCACCTCATCCACCTCCTCCCTCACGTCTCTCACTGTGGACTTTTTCCTTGACATCGGCGCCACTGAGACGGCACTCTTACCTCCCTCCCCTTCCCCACCTGTGTCAGTGGCGCCGATTCGAGTTTCTCCATCCCTTGCACCCACCTCTCCATGCTCCCTTGTCCTCCCTTCCCCTCTTGCACTGTCACTGGCCTCCACATTCCTACCCTCCGCCACAATCTCCTCTCCCTTCGTGAGTTGCAGCATGCCGGCATCACTGCCACTTTTCTTGCATTCGCCACTCACTGCGACCTCTTCCAAGGCATCTCTAACCGCCTCCTTCACCGTCTTCCTCTCTGTCCCCGTACCCACCAGTGCATCCTCCGCGTTCCGTTTCCCTCCTCTTGCCTCGCCACCACCCGTGCTGGCACCACCACCTCCCTTCCTCTCCCTCCCCCCTCGCCACCCCTCCCCACCCCCACTCCCTCTCCTTGCTCCTGCCGCGCGCTCTCCCATCCTGCCGTCCTTCTCCACCATCGCCCCAGCCATCCCAATTTTGCCACACTTCGCGCAGCAGTCTCCTCTCGCCTCCTCCACGGCCTCCCCCCTTCCCTCCCTCCTCTCCCCTCCTCTCGTGCCCCCGCTTGCTCCTCTTGCATCCATGGCAAGCTAAAGCAGCTCCCCCATCACAGCCATCCCTCCTTTGCTGCCTCCCCCATTGATCTCGTTCACATGGATCTCTAGGGACCCAATCCCTCCCCCTCCCGCCACGGCCACAGGTACATGCTGGTTCTTGTTGACGACCACAGTCGCTACTCCTCAGTTTTCCTCCTCCATACGAAAGCTGAGGCGGCCACTATCATCATCCGATGGGCTGAGCAAGCTCGCACTCACTTCGGCTGCCCTGTTTGCCACTTCCACTCTGACGGCAGGGGGGAGTTCCTAAACCATACCCTCTCTTCCTACTGCACCACGCACAGCATCCAGCAGACCCACACTCTCCCCCATTCCCCCCAGCAGAATGCTGTTGCCGAGAGTCGCATTCGCGAAATCACAAAGATAGCTCGATGTCTCCTCACCCATGCCTCCTCCCCACCCTCCCTCTGGGGCTATGCCCTCATCCATGCCGCTCTCCTTACCAACCTTTACCTCCATCCTCAGCACACCTCATCCACTCCCACAGAGTTATGGGCCTCCTCCAAGCCCAATGCGGTAGTCCTCCACGTCTGGGGATGCAAGGCGTTTGTCCTCATCCCCCCTGTTGACCGCTCGCGCTCGGCTGGCAAACTTGCCTCCAAGGCCCTGGAGTGCATTTATCTTGGTCACGCTCGTCACTCCCCCGGCTACCTCTTCCTCCACCCTCCCCCAGGTCGTTTCCTCAAGAGTCGCGACGTCACGTTCGACGAGAGCGTCCCATACTACACTTCCCCTCCCTCTGCTGATCCCCTCCCCGCTCCTTCCTGCCCACTCACCTGGGCTGACGCCGTTCTCCCCCCGCTCCTTCCCCAAGCTCCCCTCCTCCCTCCTTCCCCTCCCCCCCCTCCACCCCCCCCCCCTCCTCCACTACCCCCTCAATCCTACAGCGACATTTACGATTCAGTCGCTCCTGCTTCCCCAGCCGCCACCGCGGGCCGTCGCCGCAGCAGCAGAACCAGCCGGACCAGCAGCAGTAGCAGGACCAGCAGGACCAGCAGCAGCAGTAGTAGCCGCAGCAGCAGCAGCCGGGGGACCAGCAGCAACAGCACCGCCAGCAGCCGCAACAGAAGCAGCAGCAGAACCAGCAGCAGCAGCCGCACCAGCAGCACCCGCTCCCTCCACCACTTGGCGGAGGCCAGGTCTCTGCTTTGTCTCCCTCCGTATGCCGCCCCACATCCTCTCCCTTCCTCCTCCCGCACGCTCATACGCGCTCCATGGACCCTATCCTTGGTCTCCCCTTCAACCCCTCCGCTCCCCCATAGGAGGACTCCCATGCGGAGTTCATCGCCATTCAGCAGCATGCTCCACGCCTCCTCCCGCTCTACACGGGCTTCCTTGGCTTCCTGCTGCTCAGCGCATCCTCCTCCCCCTCCATCTACGTCCTCGCCAACTTTTGGGAAGCCATCACTGGCCCCGATCGTGACAAGTGGATTCCTGCTGTCTTCCGCGAGGTCGAGGCGTTCATTCGCAACAACTCGTTGGTTTAAGTGATTCCTCCTCCTGACGCTAACATCGTCGAAGGGAAATGGGTCTTTCGGTGAAGCAGTTGCCTGGCGAGGAGCCGGTCTACAAGGCACGCTACTGCGCCAAGGGATTCACCCAGACTTGGAGCGTCGACTACTCGGACACCTTCTCCCCCACAGCCAAACTCACCACCATCCGGGCCCTCCTCGACTTTGCATCTCGCATGTCCATGGTCATCTGCTGCATGGACATCTCCAATGCGTTCCTACAAGGTGAACTGCGCGAGAAAGTCCTCATGCGGCGACCCCCTGGATTTCATGCTGCCTTCCCGCCCAACACCGTCTGGGAGCTTCGGCGCCCTGTGTATGGCTTAAAGCAGGCACCTCGCAAGTGGCATGCCAAATTGGCTGCCACCCTTCAGGCCATGGGCTTCCATCCCGCCCACTCCGATGCCAGTCTCTTCCTCCGTGCCGCCCCCAGCCGCTTCTTCATCCTCGTCTATGTGGATGACATGATCCTCATCGCCGACGAGGAAGCTGACATGGTGCAGGTCAAGCTCGAGCTTCAAACACGCCTTCAGTACAAGGACTTGGGCGCGCTGAAGAACTACCTCAGCATGACCATCACACGCAATATGGAGGCCCACACCATCACGCTGTCCTAGTCGTTCTACATCGACCAGGTCCTGGAGCGGTTCACCATGGCCCAGGCCAAGCCGGTGTCCACCCCCCTGCCCACTGGTCACCAGCTTGCGCCTTCCACCTCTCCCTTCGCCTCTGATCACCCTTATGCCGAGCTTGTCGGGTCCCTCATGTACGCCATAATGTGTACGCGCCCCGACCTCGCCTGCCCCATCAGTGTCCTCGCACGGTTCGTTGGTACCGGCTGCCACACTCCCGCTCACTTGGCCGCTGCCAAGAGAGTCCTCCGCTACCTCCGGGGCACAAAGGACTAAGTCCTGACCCTTTGCGTCACCTCCCCTCCTCTCCTCACTGGCTTCAGTGACTCCTCCTGGGCCGATTCTCAACCCGACCACCGCTCTTCCCAGGGCTATGGTTACACCCTAGGTAGTGGCCTCATCAGCTGGAATCCACCCGCTCGTCCACCATCGCCCTCTCCTCGTGCGAGGCTGAGCTCTATGCCGGCACTATGGCCACTCAGGAATCGCGCTGGGTGTGCTATCTCCTCGCCGAGCTCAGCGCTCCCCAGCGCTGTCCCACCCTCTGGTGCGACAATGCCAGCATGATCCACCTCACCAAGGACCCGGTCTTCCATGGGTGGTCCAAGCACATCGAGCTTCGCTATTTCTACATTCGCGAGCTCGTCCAGCAGGGTCACCTTGTCGTGCGCAAGATTGCTGTTGAGGCAAACTTGGCGGACATTTTCACCAAGGCCTTGCCCAAAGCTGCCCATAAGGCCCTCATTCGTCTCCTTGGCCTTGGTCCTCCTCACCCTCCAGCGCTCCATGATTCAAGGGCTGTTCATCTCCTCCATCCTATTCCTCTGCATGTTAAGGGGTTGTGTTATATTATATATCTCTGTTGTAACATGCTCGACTAGTATATTCGCTAGGTGTACACCAATCTGTGGTGTACACATCAAAGGGCTATGGGTGTTAATCCAACCCTGGGGTCTTAATTTACTGGTATACTATCAACCTCAAGATTCCTTTTGCAGAAAAGCGACACCTACTATAGTAGGGCAGTGATATTGCTTACCGAAAAGCGTCAACAGAGATATTAGTACCCAAGTTCCTGCCATTGCGTCAGTTACTACTCGAAGAATGCCACGATGTCCTCCATGCCGGACACTTAGGTAGTAACAAAATGCTAACCGGTATTGCAAGGCATTATTACTAGCTCCACATGACATATGCTGTACAATAGTTTTTCACCACACGCAACACACGTCAGCAGATGCTGTGCAGCAAAGAGAAGAAAAAAAGGATGCTACAGCCTCTTCTTGTCCCTAAAAAGCCATGGCAAGTGATAAACTTGGACTTTATTACCAGGTTACTACCTACCAACAGCGACCATAACACAATCCTTGTCGTCCCTGACATTTCTTCTAAGAGGGGACATTTGATTCCAGCACACACAACCGCACAAACAAAGGAGACAGTATAATTATTCGTCAGATACATCATCTCATAGCATGGTATTCCAACCACTCTTATCTCCAACCAAGACCCTAAGTTCACTAGGAAGTTCAAGAAATCACTAATGTCTCTACTTGGTACCAAGCTCGCCATGTCATCCGCTTACCATCTACAAATAGACATAACTTCTTAACCAAGTTGTGGAGCAACTCCGTTGCTTATCCTCCAAAAACGATATCTCCAATTGAGACTTGCTCCTGCCTGTTTTAGTAGGGTATCCCAATTTGTTAAGCCTACAAGAACGCCACTCACGCTGCTACATGATAGACATCGTTCCTTCTGTGTTACGGATGCAACCCACTCACACCATAAAAGCCAACGGTTTTGACCACAGTCCAATCCGCACACGAATTCATCACCACCATGCACCGGCTTTGGGGTCAGACCCACAAGGTCCTCTTAGATATTCAGCAGCAGCATATCCTATTCGACATCCGCAACCTCGACATCGGTCATCTCCCATCCAAGCTTTGACGTTGCTTGTGTGAGCCTTTCTTTTTCGAAGCATTGGTTATCTGACTACCTTTCGCTTACGCCTTCCAGCTACTTGGAAGATTCACAATGCCTTCCATGTCCAACTTTTGAAACCATACTGGGGTCCAAACATGATCTTCACCAGACGCCAACCACCGCCGACGTCGCCCGTCCTCATAACGATTAACCAGAGTACGAGGTCGAGATCCATGCTTGCACACCATCGTCGTCGGCATGTCGCCCCAGAGCTTCTCATTGGCTGGAGCTTCTGAAGATAGCAGGGTCTCTGAATCCGACATGGGTAACGCCCGTTGTCCTCTTCGCGACTATCTTGTCAAGCAGGACTACTTTGACAAACTGGCTTTGAGGAGGGGAACTGTGAGAGAACGACCCCATTACACTTCATTTTCTTTTCTATATTTCGTATCTCTCTTTCTAACCCTTTTATCCTTATTCATTTGGTCTTTATCTCGTCTCATTTGGTTTCCCATTCTTCACTTCTCATTATCATTTGGTTTATCCCATTATTATATTTATATCACCAATTAGGCTCGCATTGTCTTGGCTAACGCTATCTAGCATAATCTTGTTGTCATTCCTTAAAGCCAATATCCTCACATGGCTATATAAAGGTGTTTTTATTCCCTAGAAGGGTATATCCCCTTAGGATAAGATAAACTTGGTTACCTGATGTATCGTTGAAGTATAAAAGTGCCCTGTATCGTTCAATGTCGGATCAAATATTATCTATAGTATTCGTGGCTTACTCGAGCACTCAGTATGTCACACTCTCCTGCCCTCTGACGTGACCACGACATATAAATTAGATTACGTTTTTCCCCAATTCTCCTGCAGCCTTTTGTCTTATCTCATGCCCTTTGTTATTTTCCGTTCCTCCCCAAGGTACAGTATGGATAGAGGGAATTCTGTCAAGAAAGCTCCCAAGTCAAAGAGCGGAAAAAAGAAGAGCGAGCAGAAATATGCAGCAACTACAAGAAATAAAATTGTCATTATGGGGTTTTGGGCAAAAATTCAAGCCATGCTTTGAAGCTTTGACTATCGTGTTGGTTAGATGGTGAGGGATGGTGCTCTTAACACTTTATCTCATCTCATTTGGTTTTCTATTTTCTATAATCCTTTGCCTGATCCCATTATCGTGATCACGGTATATTACTTACCAAGCTTGGGATGTACTGACATGCTATGTCTAGGGTAATCCTGCCATAATCACTTAAAACCAAGAGTCTCTCGTGGCTATATGCAGCATGATTCTATTTCTAGAAGGGTCGAGTTCCTTTGGATAGGATAAACCTGGTTACTTGATGTACTTTGGAAGTATAGAAGCATGTGGTAGTGATCGATAGTGCAATATTGAGGAAACCTCATTCGATCATGATTTGCTATAGATCAGAATGTCATAAATGAAGATTATGACAAACCAGTCCAAGAAATCACGAAAGAAGTTGTGCATCAAGCACATGAAAGTGGCGGGGGCATTTGTCAGTCCAAAAGGAAGAACGAGAAATTCAAAATACCCATACCGAGTTCTGAATGCAGTTTTCTCGATGTCTTCGTCAGCGACACGAGCTTGATGATATCCGCTTCAGAGATCCAACTTGCTGAAAATTGTGGCGTCACCGAGTGTATCAAAGAGTTCTTCCACATGTGGCGGGGGGTAGCGATTCTTGATGGTAATCTTGTTGAGTGCATGATACTCGATGCACATCCGCATGCTGCCATCATTTTTCTTCACAAAGAGAATTGGTGCTGCATAGGGAGAGGAGCTGACTCGGATGAAGCCTTTCTCAAGAAGCTCTTCCAACTGCTTCTGGACTTCTTGCAGCTCGGCAGCACTCATCCGATAGCTTTGCTGGAAGAAACCATGGCTGTAGTTGTTTTCCGCTAGGTGCGCTGTCGATTATTCTATGGCGCAGCTTAGCTGGGTTGTGTGCTCTCTGTAGTTGTACCCAAGGTTGGAAACTCAGACTGACTGGTTGAACAATTCAAGGTTGGGTTCAACCTTCGAATTGCCCAGGGGTGTGTTCCAAGGTAGGGTTTCAAATTGAGAAACACAAATTAAGGTTTCAAATTGAGGTTTCAAATTAAGGTTTCGAATTGAGGTAAGGTTTTCAAATTAAATTGAGTTTAGTTGGCGAAATCGGGAGTGACGGTTTCCCCTCCGTCTTGTTACAGCTTTTGACTCAACACTAAAGATAAGCATCGTTCTTTTCCTCTGCTTTCACGAAAAAACTCCCCCACTGGCAGACCCTGAGGGAAGAAGCACACTGCTGCAAGAAATGCACAGAGACGACCGGCTGCAGATTCTGACACCTCAGGGCCCACAGAAACGGTGTTCCGTGAGCATCGCGGCTGGTACTACTACCATGCGGCCGCTTAAAACCTTTCACCCACCCTCTTCACTGTCACTTCGCTTACAAGAACCCTGAATCCATCACTGATGTGTTGTTACTACTCTCTCTATCTCTCTCTCTCTCTCTCTCTCTCTCTCTCTCTCTCTCTCTCTCTCTCTCTCTCTCTCTCACACATACACACACATACACACACTCTCTCTCTCCCTCTCTCTCTCTCCCTCTCTCTCTCTCCCTTTTATAAGAAATAGAGTTGAAATGATTAATTAGGTAAGGAGTCCAAGGCTCTATAAGTACATGGCAAGGTGAGAGAGAATGGATGAAGGGGGGAATCGGAGGGAATCCCCATTGGGATCTCCGGAATCTCCAATTGGGTAATTGGAGATTGGGGGGATCACAATTGGGTGAGGTTGGGATTTGTGAGTACACCCCAACCCACTAGAACATTCATAACCTAAACTAGGATATAAAAGTACAAATACAAAAGTGGGATTTGCAATCTATTTCTAACACACCCCCGTAGACTGCAAACCCGGTCAAGGAGCAGATAGCCCCATGGAATGGAGAAGGCGATGGTGGTCAGCCTTGCAGAGAGCCTTGGTAAAGAGTTCGGGGAGGTTGCAATCTGAGGCGATGTACCGTACCGTCAGCTGGTCACTCTGAACAAGATCGCGAATGAAGAAATGACGAAGTTCGGTGTGCTTGGTGTGAGAGTGGAACACCGGATCCTTGGTGAGGTCAATGGCGCTCTAGTTGTCACACCACAGGGTGGGCGACTGCTAGGGGTAGCCCAACTCAGCGAGGAGAAAGGAGAGCCAGCGTGCCTCTTGAGCAGCCATTGTGCCTGCGTAGAGCTCAGCCTCACAGGACGACAGGGAGACTGCAGAGGACCGAGTGGAGCGCCAGCTGATGACTCCGCTACCAATGGTGAAATAGTACCCTTGGGAGGAGCGTCTGTCAGTCTGGTCATCGGCCCATGAGGAGTCCGTGTATCCCTCGAGCTTGACTGGAGAGGTACCACCAAGAGTGAGGATGTGAGACTTGGTGGCTTGGAGATAGCGGAGGACCCTTTTGGCTGCAGACCAATGCGAGGCAGTGTAGCGTCCGGGGGAGACGTACCGAGAGAGGACCAAGTCTGGTCGAGTGCACATCATGGCATACATGAGTAAACCGACTTGCTCAGGGTACGGGTCCTTGCAGGCATCAGGAGAAGGAATTGGAGGGGTCGTGAGCTGATGCTGTAGTGGGAGTGGAGTGGAGACAGAGTTACTGGAGTCCATGTCAAACCGCTTGAGAAGGTTGTCGATGTAGGACTCATGGGAGAGCGTGATCGTGCAAGCCTGGCGGTCACGAGTGATCTCCATCCCCAGGTAGTTCTTGAGCTCACCAAGATCCTTCATGAGAAGGGCGAAGCTGAGAGCAGACTGGACAGCTGCCATCTTAGCTGGATCTCTGGCGACTAGAATGAAGTTGTCAATGTAGACGAGGATGTAGAAAGGCTCGAAGGACTGACGAATGAAGAGACTGGAATCTGAGGCAGAAGGATGGAAGTCAAGTGCAAGGAGGACTTCCTTCACCTTGTTGTGCCACTCACGAGGAGCCGGCTTGAGGCCATACACTGGGCGCTTCAGCTTCTACACTGTGTTGGCAGGGTAAGTGCCAGAAAACCTCGGTGGGCGTTCCATGTGAACATTCTCCTTGAGCTGGCCTTGGAGAAAGGCGGAGGAGGCGTCCATGGACTTGATCTCGAAGTTGCCACGAGCGGCTATATCCAGAAGAGCGCGCACAGTCGGGAGCTTGGCTGTGGGTGAGAATGTTTCAAAGAAGTTGAGATACTCCTTCTGTGTGAAACCCTTCGCCACGTATCGTGCCTTGAACAGTGGAGCTTCGTCTGGGAGTTGTTTGACTCGGAAGATCCATTTTCCGCCCACGATGTTGACACCGGAAGGGGGAACGACATCGTCAAAGCTGTTGTTGCGAATGAACGCCTCGTTCTCCACATCCATTGCTGCCTTCCACTCCTTCTTATAAGGCCCCAAGAGAGCTTCCTCTTTAGTGCGAGGAGTCGGAATGGTCGGGTTCTCGGTGAAGTTGAGGGAAGGGTAGTCAGTAATGTCTGGGAAGATGTGAGAGAGAAATTGGCAGACCGCATGAAGGTCAAACAGCTCCTCATGCCTGTCCTCCAGAAGTGCACGGGGGGAAATACGGATGGAGGGGACATCACCCTCGGCAGGAGGAGGCGGGGTGACCGAACACCGGATGGAGAAGGCGGCTGGTCCCCAGGCGAGAGGTGGAGCCGGTCCCTTGGAACGAGTGTGACTAGAGACCGGAGACGAAGGCGGCTGCGGTGGGATCGGAGGGACTGGGCGCCTCCAGTAGGAGACAGGTGAGCTGGGCTCGACACGCGGGGAAGGTGGAGCAGGAGGAGGTGCCGCTGCAGAGGATATCGGGGAGGCCGGGTGAGACACGCCGGACGGAGAAGGCCCCGGAGAAGGGGCAGCGGCCAGAGGTGGGGCATCGAAGTCTGCCCATACAAGCGTCGGGGGAGGTGGAGGAGGCTTGCTCATGGTTGCAGAGTGGAAGGGGCGTGTCTCATCGAAGACAACATTACGGCTACGAATCAGCTGTCTGGTGATGGGGTTGAGGAATATGTAGTCTGGGGAATCGGAGTTGTGCCCCAGGTACATGCAGGTCTGGGTTTTGGGACCAAGCTTGCCACCTTGCTTCCTACGCGTGTGGGGGCTGAGCAACACATACGCGGTACACCCCCACACGCGTAGAGAGCGGGCGGAGGGCGTGGCCCGAAGCCAGAGAATGGTAAGTGTGGTGTCGGGCTGATGGGGATGCGGATAAAGATTATAGTGGAGTGCCGTATGGAAGAGGGCATATCCCAAGAGTGACCGTGGTGCGTTGGCGTGACTGAGGAGGCAGTGAGCGATCTGAACCAAGGTGTGGTTGCAGCTCTCTGCAATGTCGTTCTGCTGTGGGCTTTCGGGGAGCGTGAAGGTTTGCTGAATCCCTTGGGCCGCACAGAAGTTATCAAGTTTTCCATTGCAAAATTCTCCCCCGCCATCAGAATGGAGGCACTTCAGAGGAGTGCCGAACGTAACTTGAGCCTGGCGCACCCACGCCATGATAACATCAGGTGCCTCTGCATTGGTATGCAAGAGGTGCACAAAAACATACCGCGAGTGGTCATCGACTAGTGTAAGAAAGTACCGATGACCGCCTCGGGATGCAACAGGATCTGGGCCCCAGACATCCATGTGCACTAGGTCCAGCGGAGCAGCTACGACGGATAGGGAGGAAGGGTGCGGCTGCTGCCTGGGCTTGCTCTTGGTGCAGTCCAGGTGGAGGAAGCGCCGACAGGAGGCCAATAAGAAGTTTCTTGGAAGCGATGTCGGCAAGCGTACGGAAGTTGGGGTGACCCAGGCGATGGTGGTAGAGGATGGTTGGGTTGGCAAAGCTGCGACAGGAACACAGAGTGGTGCTGGCAGCTTGCGCTTGGGAGAGGGCGGCAAGAGGTGCAGGTGAACGCAGCGTGTAGAGCATGCTGCTGTTGAGTGTGAAGCGTGCTAGGAGCTTGTTGGACTTAGGGTCGAGGAGGTCACAGTGATCCGAGTGTGCTGGGAAGATCGTGGTGACGCCTGCCCGTTGGAGCTCGTGTTGGGCCACGAGATTGTGGCGTAGTGTGGGAACATACATGCCGGTGACACTGCCCGGAGGGAAATCTGGGCACGGAACTGTGGAGGAGCCCTTGGCGTGTATTGTGAAATTGGAGTCTACTCCTAGTAGACGGATTGGTGTGTCGCTTGAAGGAGTGTTCTTCCTTGAGAACTGTGTGAGTGGCCCCACTGTCGAGGGTGAACTCTATTGTGGCTGAGGGGCTTTGTGAGCCGGGACACTGCGAAATTGTCTCATTAATCATGGCAGTGCCAGGGAACAACATGTTCAGGCGCACATCAGCAGGTGCAGCCACAGCAGCCTGCACGGATTCCTGCGCTTCGACTTGATTGCCTTGGCGAGGAGCACGATTGACCATCCAGATTGGCGGCTTCGATGCGGTCCCATTGACGGCATACCACTCATCATCCTTCTTCTTAAAGCAGGAGGCAAGGGTGTGGTTGGTGCTGCCACACACCTGGCCGGCACGAGGGCTGCGCTTGATGACGTAGGGACACGGGGGGAAGCGGTTGCGCTAGAATGGTGCCGAAGCGGCATAGGCATGAGGCATGGGAGCGCGGATTGCATTGGCCTTGGCTTGAGCGCTGTTGTCCTTTTCGGCAGAAAGGAGCGCGGATGAGATCTTGGCAAATGTGAGGTCCGCAGGAGCAAGGCCCAAGAGCATCTTGCGTGTGACTTCGTATGCCGGAGTGAGGCCGACTAGGAGAGCGGCTGCAGGGGCTTGCTCGGGGAAGACTATCCCCAACTGTTTGAGTTCACCATGAATGGACTGCACCTTGGTGACATAGTCCGCCATGCCTGGCGAGTCCTCGAGCCACACTTAGAACATGCTAGGGATGAGTATAGCAACTCCCACTGTAGTCTTATTCTGGAAGTGGACTTCGAGGTAGAGCCAAATGGCGTTGGCAGACGGGTAGTTATGGTAGGTTTTGACGAGTTCGGGAGGAGTGGTGCTCATGAAGACACTTATGACTGCGCCATCGGCCTTCTCCCAATTCTTGTACTTGAGCAGTGCAGCAACATAAACTGCTTCGGCGGCGACATTAGCTGGATCGGCGAACCTCTCGGGTTTAGGAGGCTCTTTGCCGTCACCGATGTTGAGAAGGACGTCGGTGAGCTCGAGCCCCTTCACCTCGCGACTGAGGAGGTGCTTGTTGACACCATAGTGCCAAGCCTTGTAGTTGGAGCATGTACCGTCCGGCTCGAGACGAAGGAGCGGGATCGGGTTGGCGAGTGAAGTGGTTGAGTAAGCCATTGCTGCTTGATTTTCGCGAAGCAACGCTCTTAAGTCACTGATAGGAACTTCGGTGCGCAGCGCGGCACTTCTGGAAATCGGTCGACGAGAATTGTTGAAAATCACTCTGACGGCTTCGTTGAAATGTCGCTAAGAAGGAAATGGTGTCGGCGAAAATTCGTCAAAACGCCGACTTGAAACTGAATCTGAGACTATGTCTAACCCCGGACCCACACACCCCCCCACACACCCCCAGACCCTGTCCCGCAGCTACACAGCTCCGCAACCAGCTCGGCTCCGCTTCCACCTGTGTACCTGCTCTTGCTTGACGCGAGATGTTTGGGGAGGCGATTCCGCGAGGGGAGTTTGCCTATTCTGGCGGGGTCTGAGGGGAAACTCGAGAACAACTTTTAAGAGATGGTCGAAATTGAGATTTGACCAAGGAGAACCGATGAGGAAATCGACGATGAGAAGCGTGACAGCTTCGGAGATGAGAAATTCAACGAGGTCGAGCGCGAAGGCGATCGACGATGAGAGGCGCGACTGCAGAGTGGAGCACGTCGAAATTCCGACGACTCGAGACAAGTGTCGCGACAATGAGGTGCGCCTAGCACAGGCAGGTTAAGATTAGGACCTTGATCCACGTGTGCGGATAGGTCACTCTGATACCATGTAAGAAATAGAGTTGAAATGATTAATTAGGTAAGGAGCCTAAGGCTCTATAAGAACATCACAAGGTGACAGAGAATGGATGAAGGGGGGAATCGGAGGGAATCCCCAGTGGGATCTTATTGGGTAATTGGAGATTGGGGGGATCACAATTGGGTGAGGTTGGGATTTGTGAGTACACTCCAACCCACTAGAACATTCATAACCTAAACTAGGATATAAAAGTACAAATACAAAAGTGGGATTTGCAGTCTATTTCTAACACCTCTATCTCTCCCTCCATCTCCCCCTCTCACTCTCCCTCTCTCTCTCCCCCGCTCTCTCTCCCTCTCTCTCACTCCCTCTCACTCTCTCTCTCACTCCCTCTCACTCCCTCACTCGGGGAAGTGGGAATTGTGGGGAAGAGGAAAAGCACTCGATTCAGTATGCAGAGGAAGAGCTGAAAGCAAGGCTGCTTAAAGGGAAGGCGGTTCGCAGCTGGATCAGGTGTGTGATGTGATGTCCATTTTGTTGTTTGTCACACCTTTCATTGTTATTATGTGCACATTTTATTCTTACTTTCTTCACCATAGCGGGCTTGACGGGAACAACTCTGCACAACCTTGCTTACTCACATCTTCATGCCCACCATTTTCTCCACCTGCCAGGGAGCTCCAAGTGATGTGGCGCAATGAAATTGGTTCGCAGCACTCGGTGCACATCAAGGCGCAAGACGGAAAGGAGCAGGGGCAGGGCAGTGATGGATTCATTAACCGGATGGAAATCGGCGTCCAGCTGGTGGCCCCTCCTTTCGTAGGCGGCTCTTCCGTCTCTGGCACTGGAGGCTTCAAGCTGCTCCTGGCAGAAACGCGGAGGAGCCACAAGGGGAAAGGGGAGGACGAGTTTCGACGGACAGTCGAGGGGCTGCTGGATATGGAGGTGACGGCACGTGTGGCGCATCCACTCATGCAGACTGCGGACGAGGCGCAGGCGCACTTCAACGTGCACATAGTTCAGCTCAATGTAAGCAAAGCAACTTCATATGATGCTCATTCTACTCGGCCGTGTGCTGCTGACGCCTTTCCAAGTCACTGTTCAGTTCACCAAATCTAGCCACTTCAAGGTAGATAGATGCTGGATGTGCTTCATGCCTGCGTCAGTAACCCCAATTGACAGAATGAACATGTTGAGCCTGGTTAAAGATGCCAAGTAATGCGGCCCATCGTCTCTCACCCCAACATCAGGTAGATACAGCTGCTCAAGGCCTGTCAGCCTCCCCCTCATAAACCATGCCAGCACTTATGACGCCCTCACACTTGTAGAGTATTAAGGTCTTGAGAGACGAAAGGCGTATAGCATGCAGCAGGCCAGCATCCGTCACCTCGGTGCGGTTGTGAGATAGAGAAGCTTCAGGTTGCTTCTTAGGCTGTTGCTTGCCGCCCCAATCGCTTCCAGGGTGTTGTCTGTTATGACACTGCCTTTCAGCTCTAGGCTCTCCAGCAAGGGCAGCTGGTAAAGACTCTTCATCACTTGAGAGCTGAAGCCTGCTGACCCATCCACATAGATATGCTTTTGGTGAGTCATTGCTGACACATGGCCAAAGCAGGGAGTCTGATGGGTGGGAGGGTCCCTTCAAATCCAGGGTAGTTGTTGCAAGGACCCTAAAAAAAAAAAATCAAGCAAAGGGGAGAGCACAAATGGTACAATGAGAGCAAACACATTGAGCAGAGGCACGAGGTGTAGCGATCTTGTTTTGAGACGTCTCAAAACGAAATTACTACGGCACGCTTAGCAGAGCCATGACGCTAATGGAAACAGCCGAAGTTTGCATAGTACCTGTCAAAAAGACTTACCATTCCCCTCACTCCTTTGTAATTCCTCCTCAGCATCCATCTCCCGACACTCTGTTGTCCAGCAGCGCTTTGCTGCTGCTAACTCCTCCCAGCTCCCTGCTCTCTTTGGCTCATTCACTTCCTCCTTTGCAGCTTTGTTTTCCACCTTCTTCTTTTGTTCACCCAACTCCCCTGTTGCCAGCTCCTCACGTGTTGTTACCAGTTCCCCTCTGACTGTAACCAGCTCCCCTTTCACCACTAACACATCCTTTTCCTCTGATTAGCTCTATCTCTCTCTCCTCCAACCACCCTCTCAACGCCCTCACATCCGCTTCTCTTCTTCTCTCAGCCTCATCGAGTCCCCTCGTTGTCCCCTCCAGCTGCCTTTCAAGCGCCCTCATACTCATCTCCATTGCCCGAACCAGCCCATCGGCTGCCACTTCCTGCCCGGAAGGAATGCCAACAGACTCACTAAAGCCCTGCATTTCCACCTGCACAGGGCAGCTCTACGAGCGCATTAGGCCCACAAAGGAGAAAAACCATGCAAAAGGGAAACGAGGCTGTAAATTGAGGGTGGGTAAAATGTCAAGAGGTCAAGGGGGTTTTACCAGGATGAGGATAACACCAAATAATAATAGGAAGTGATGCATCAACAAGGCAACATGAGTACCGTAAACGCCCAGATATAAGTCCCGTTTTATTGAGCACCCATTGGGTCTTTTTGGCGGGTGGGTCTTCAGTCGTGGTAGTCGACTAAGTAGACCACCCCCCCCCCCCCCCCCCCCCCTCTTTTCAGTGTAGCCGGGATAAGACCCCCGTGTTATTTTTTTCGTGACTTTCCGCAGCAAGAAGCTAGTACAGATGGAGCTGAGCGTTTTCCCGCCATAGTTTTCCCGCAGCAAAATGAAAATGTTAGGGGAGCGAGCAAGAAGGAAATTGAGAGGACAGAGAAGGGGGCTGCAGGGAAACATGAGGAGAAAGGGGTACCAGAAAAAACAAAAGGGAAGTCTGAGGAGCGAAGGCTCGATCCCAGGTGGCAAACTTCCCATCCTATCAGCGAATTCCACGGTCTCAAATCTGTTCAAGGTCTGGAGACACAATCTTGGCCGCCGTTCGACTTTTTTATAACCATTACAAATCCTTCCGATTTTGTTTCCTGAAGAAAGTTCCCGTTATCAAATCCTCACTTTGATTGGCTAGCACCAGATTGAACCAATCAGATTCGCACATGTCGTGATAGCTTGCATTTTACGCAGGGTAGACTGAGGGCCTGAATACTCGAAAATGAGACATTGATGTAAACGAAGAACACAACTACACGCTGAAATAAAGATTCCACATGTGTACGAGATATGACCCGGGTAATTTATTTCCAGGTTTTTTTAGAAGACCCACCCCCAAAATTCACTAGTATATGATTCAAGACCCTAGAGTCATGTATCAGGGCGTTTACGGTAATACGAATGTTTGATGTAACGATGAGGGGTGGCTGGCAAAGTGACGAAACGGTGGGGAAGGGTTTGATGGATTATGAGTCTTAGAACCAAAACACATACTGGAGGGATTACAAATATGAAAATTGAGTAAAGGATACCTGTTTCTCACCTACATTTCTATGGCAGAGACAAACGGCACAGCAGCGCAGAGCAAGGGGAAGCAATTTTGCCAGTGGGCCAGGACAGCAAGGGTGGGAAAGGTCACGAGGAAGAATGGGAATGGCAACAAGATTAAAGAGATGGTTAGATAAGGCGGCATGGGTGGGAAGGGAGAGGAGAAAAATGGAGAGCTAAGGAGCAAAGGGAAAAACCGAGAACGTGTCCTTACCTGGGCAATAAGGGAGGCCAGTAGCGGCATAAGAGAGCGACCTTTTCACCAGCGGTGAGATTATACGCTGAGAGGACCTACAAACTTGGCGACTTCTGAGTTGACTGAATAGCCCAGATGGCTCGGGCGAGAGATGACTAGAGCTCAGCTTGTCAGCAGGGCGAAGCGATTTCTGCTATGAGCTACTAAATCTGCCTGAAAACTAGTAGTTTGAGGTGGCCTGCCCTTTGTTACAAGCTCAAATAGCCACTAGGTTGTCTGGAGTGGATAGTAGAGTTGAAGGTAGAAGTAGCAAAGTGGCTTTACTAGAGATCATATGATGGCTTCCTGTTAAGAAGCACACCTCTATATACAAGGAGAATGGCTAAGGCACCTCGAGAAGGTCGCCCAAGTCACTTCTCACCTTTGCTAAGCTAAGAACAGCAAAGCACAGGCAATGATTACATGCATACACACTTAGTGTAGTTGGAGTTATAGAAAGTAGCATGCATAGTCTAGGAATCAAATATTGTAGCCTAGCAGAGTCTTCCTTGTACTGCTGTTGCTGAAGATGTTCGTAGAAATGATGAGATATAGCTGTGTTGGTAGGAACCATGGCTGTAGTTTTTTTCCGCTAGGTGCGTTGTCAATTATTCTGCTGCGCTGCTTGGCTGATTTGCGTGCTCTCTGTAGTTGTTCCCAAGGTTGGAAACTCAGATTGACTGGTTGAACAATTCGAGGTTGGATTCAACATTCGAATTACCCAAGGGTGTGTTCCGAGGTTGGGTTTCAACCTTGAAATCAAATGGAGTTCAGTTGGCAAAATCGGGAGTTTCGTTTGCATCTTGTTACATTACTCCCCTCTCCAGGAAGCACCGTCCTCGGTGCTTGGGCAGCTGCAAAGTAGTTGGCAAGGGCACGTTGAGCATGGTGAAGACCAGTCTCGGGAATCCAGAGGTTGTGAGAAGAATCATGGCCATGCTACTTAACAAGGAAGAAAGTGCCGTGAGGAGAGGTTTCGTGAGAGGGAATTTTTTCAACTTCAAAGAGGTCAGGGCTTGGTGGGAGATGATATGGACAGAGTAGCTGAACATGGAAAACTGGCTGAATGCTGATGTGTGGAGGTAGTTTCAAGTGAGAGGTAATAGAAGGGAGGACTTGAGTGACGGGGAAAGAACCAATGAAATGAGGAGCAAGTCTACGGGTAAGACAAGATTTGAGCAATGGCAAATTTTCAGTTGAGAGAAGAACTTGGTCACCTTCATGAAACTGGATGTTACGGCACTGTTGATCAGCATACTGGATCATGCGCTCTTGTGCTTTAAGCAAGGATGCTCGAGCTGCTGCAATAACCTTCTCGCAGTTGGAAAGGAATTCAGCCACTGCCTGGGTGTCAGTAGTGCGGACACGTGATGTTAGTGTGCGAGGTTGCTGTCCTGTGGCAAGGAAGAATCGAGTTTGGCTGGTAAAAAAAATTACTCTGCTGCTCTACGAGAATTCGATTGAAGGCAGGTGCATGTCCCAGTCATTATGCTGTGCATTCACACATGCACGAAGGGCATCTTCAAGGGTTTGATTCATTCTCTCTGTCCGCCCATCGGACTGAGGATGATAGGCAGTAGAGAGACATTGGTTGACAGAGGGACTGCCAGAATCTGCCAACAAAACAGGAGTCAAATTCACCGATCACAACACAAGGAATGTCATGGAGACGTACTACTTCCTTGAAGAAGAGATGAGCTACAACTTCAACAGTTGCAGTAGTGGAGGTAGGTAGGAAGCAAGCCATCTTGCCGAGCTTGTCGACTACAGTGAGAGCAGTGTTGTGATGAGAGGAGGTGCAAGGGAGATCGGTGATGAAGTCGAGTGTGATATGACTCGAGGGAAGTTGAGGAAAATCCAAGGGGTGTAGCAATCCATAGGATGCTGCGTTGCAAGCTTTGTTGCAATAACACGTGTGACAGCTGCGTATGTAGGAGCGGACATCATGAGAGAGCTTGGGCCAGAAGAAGTTAGAAGAGATGGCTGCAAGCATCTTGTCCACTCCGAAGTGCGCATTCTGGTCATGGTGCTCGCGTAGCAGGAGGTAGCGAAGCTTGCGGTCAAATGGGATGCAGATGGTTTGAGAATCTGTCTTATACCAGAAAAGGGATTCATGGTAGAGAGGTGGATTAGTAGGGGCAAGACAGATAGAAAGGTTCGTGATGATATCCTTTGCTGAACTTGCCGATGAAGCGTTCGTCCCATGTAACACTGCCAATTTTCGTGAGTCAGAGTGTGCAGGCCGGGTCAAAGAATCAGCAGGGTTGAGGTGGCCAGCACGGTACTCGATTTTTGGCTCAGGTACGTACTGCTCTAGGTACTCCATCCATCGGGCCTGCTTTGGGGTTGTGTCTTCAGGTATTGCAGGGTGCAGTGGTCAGTAAGAACAGTGACGGGTTGCATATGGGCATAGCAATGCCACTTCTTGATTGCATGGACGATGGCCAGTGCCTCACGATCATGAATAGCATAGTTGCACTCAGCAGTCTCGAGCTTCCGAGATTCTACAGCATAAGGCTGGAGGCCATGTCCTTGATCCTGGCAAAGGATTGCACCCGTTCCAACCTGAGAGGCATCTGTCCAGATCACATAACTAAGGGAGGGATTGAGTAGGGCTAGGGTAGAGGAAGAGGTTAGTGCACACTTGATAGCATCAAAAGCTATTTGCTGGTCATTATCCCAATTGAGTCCTTCATTCTTGCGGAGGAGATCGGATAGGGGGAATGTGATAGCAGCAAAGTGTCGGGTGAATTTGTGATAGTAGTTGGCAAGGCCAAGGAAGGCTTGTACGTCTTTCATGGACGTTGGTGGTTTCCAGTCTCGAACGGCTTTGAGTTTAGAGGGATCCATGGGAAGCTGATTGTGTTCGATGACATGGCCCAAGAAAGGAATCGAGGATTTTGCAAACTCACAATTTCTGTGTTCGACGAAGATACGATGCTCACAGAATCAGGGGAACACTTGTCTTCGATTCTCAGCGTGCTCTTTCAATGTTTTGCTATATATCATAATGTCATCGATGAAGATATGACAAACCAGTCCTAAAAAAATCACGAAAGACATTGTGCATCAAGCACATGAAAGTGGCAGGGACATTTGTTAGTCCAAAGGAAGAACGAGAAATTCGAAATGCCCATAATGAGTTCTGAATGTTGTTTTTTCTATGTCTTCGTCAGAGACACAAACTTCATGATATCCACTTTTGAGGTCCAACTTGCTAAAAATTGTGGCGTCGCCAAGTTGATAAAAAAAATCTTCCGCACGTGGCAGGGGGTAGCGGTTCTGGAAGGTGATCTTGTTGAGTGCACGATAGTCTATGCATATCCGCATGCTACCATTAGTTTTCTTCACAAAGAGAATCGGTGCTGCATAAGGAGAGGAGCTTACTCGGATGAAGCCTTTCTCAAGAAGCTCTTCCAACTGCTTCTGGACTTCCTGCAGCTCAGCAGCACTCATCCAGTAGGTAGCACGGAGGGTAGGTTCTGAAACAGGTAGTAGAGAGATGTGATGATCGATAGCTCCCTTGGAAGGAAGACCCAACAGAAGGTCTGAGGGGAAGATGTCTTTGAATTCATCCAATACACGTTGAATTGCATGAGGGATTTCAGCAGCCTTGGAAGGGGAAGAGGGAGAAGGACTTTCACACGTTTTCTTCAGGAGATAGAGGAAGAAAGAACAGTCGGGTCTTTACGGGATTTTTTTCAGTTGTCTTGCGGAAAGAAGGTTGCAACAAGTAGGTATGATAGGAGAGGAAGAAATTATAGGTAGGGTTATGTCTTTTCCAGAGTTGGAGATGGTAAAGAGTCCAATCAATCTTGGGATTAGCGACAAATAGCCAAGCATGCCCAATAATTATTTCATGGTCTCCAAGGGATGCTTGCTGAGATTGAATCTTGGTTTTGTAGGGTCAAATGGTACAAGGAACAGGAAAGGTATTGGTCCACATGGAATTGAAGTTCCATTTGCCATTAGCACTGTCTGAGGTATGGATTTAGGTTGGGTTGGAAGGGAAAGCTTGAAAAGTAGAGAGAAAGAGATGAAATTTGGAGAAGCACCACTATGAATTAAGGCTTTCATTCTTTAAACTCGGATAGTCGTGGGAAGAAGAATGGGTTTAGAAGGGCTATGACTTTCAAGAGAAGAGATGGAGGGGCTGATTTTCTTACCAGGAAGTTGCCCCAAACTCACTGGCGACTTCCGTTTCCCGATGTTGGAAGGAGAGGCAGTTGATTGGTGCGCCCTCGGCAGAACTTCTAGATGTATCATTTCTTGCTGCACTTGAAGCACACGACGGGTGGCCTCAGGTTCCGTTTTCTGGTCCAGGTCCATAGGATCGGGTTCTTGCTGGCTGAAGTGAAGGATTGGTAGGAGGGAGTAAACGGGTTAAGCGGGCTGCGAAAAAAAATTAGGCTTACTATAGGCAAAGTGAACAGCATCATACCATTCAGCCACATGCATCATTTCCTTGAGCGTAGAGCAGTCTCTCAGCTCCACCTCCAAATTCACGTTCGGCTTCAATCCACGCTTGAAAATATCCATTCGTTTGGCAAGAGAGAGAGATCCGAAATTTCTTGAGTGATGTTACGGAAGTGAGAAGCGTACTCTTGGACAGATTTCAACCACTTGAGGGCTGCCAAGGGAGTCTCGTGCCTTGATGTTCGGGTTCACGAGTTGAAATGTCGACATGAAAATTTGCTTGACGTGTTCCCAAGAAGTGATGGACGCGCGCACAGATTGCCACCATGCAATTGCAAATCCACGGAGAAGAGATCCAGTGAATGCAGTCCATTCAGCAGGTGCTATGTGACTCAGCACCAAGTACTGCTCTACGTGAAATAGCCATCGGCTCACGACTGGCTGATTTCTCCCGGGAAATAAAATATCAGAAAGAGCGGGTCTAGCGCGCTGATTTCTATCTGATGGTGTAGCAGGGTTCACTCCTGCCACCATTCCAGCTGCAGCTATACTGGCTTGCTTTCAGCTTGCAAGCTCTCTCTAACCTCAGAGATAATCTGGGCTCGATAGATTTTCAAGAAACCAGCCCAATCCTCAAGAGAAGGGTGTGAGAGTATGACCACTTTACACTTCTTTCTCATTTCCATATTTCTTCTGTATCTCATTCTCCTTTTAATCTTGATTCATTTGGTCTTTATCTCATCTCATTTAGTTTCCTATTCCTTATTTTCCATTATCCTTTGGTTTACCCTATTATTATCATTACACCACTGACGAGGCTCAAGATGTACTTGCGCACTATATCCAGCATAATTATGCCGTAATCCCTTAAAGCCAATAGTCTTGTATTATTCAGGGTGATTCTATCCACTAGAAGGGTCTATTCCCTTTGGATATGATAAACTTGGTTACCTGATGTACCTTGGAAGTATAAAATCGCCTTGTATCGATCGATAGTGCAACCTTCTCTCGACCGATTCGATCCTGAATCACTTGGTAATCAGAGCTTTTCTCACTCAGCTGTGCTTAGCTAAGTAGCAGCAGCAGGAAAACCTGCCTCGAAAAACCGCCGGGGCGAATAGTTCGGCGCCGATTCTGGCAAGCACCAGCTCCTCGTTTTTTGAATTAACCCCTTCGTGCGTGTTTTGAACAGGATGGCAAACTTCGACAACGCCGAGGTTACCCAGCAGCTCTTCGCCCGCATTGCTGCCCTAGAGGAGGAGATGCAAGCCGATTGCGAAGCTTGGCGAAACGAGTATGGGCATGTAACTCACCTCGCGGCGCGCAGCACAAAACGACAATGAGCAGCAGTCACAGCAGTTTATCGAGGCTCCGAATCCACACCCACCTGAACTGTTCGATCCGAGCAATCAAAATTTCGACGCCCGTAAATGGATCGCCATAATGGAAATGTACTTCGCAACTATCGGATGGAGTTTGCCAATTTGGGATGGTCAGCGAGTGCGACTCGCCGCGACACTGATGCGAGGGCTGACACTTGAGTGGATCAGCGGGAACAGTGCTACGGCAAAGCTACGTGACAGCAGTTCTGCACCAACCTGCTGAAACGTTTCGAGCCGATAAATTCGGGTTTCCCTACTTGGGAAAAAATATTTGCCATCTACACATAGGGAGTGTAGCACATTACACGCAGCAGATGGAGGAATTTTATTACTAGTTTCCTGACTTGTCCAAAGGAGAAAAAATACAGTCGTACCTCGCCGGGCTAAAGACCGAAATCAAGCGGCAGGTGGCAGCAACGAATTACACGAGCTACAATGACGTCGTATCGGCCGCCGAGCAGTTTCACATGGCCAACGCTGGAACACGGCAGTCGCATGTCCACGGTATGCGACAGGGCGACCGCTCGGCACACCCCACGTGTGCCGACCCGACAGAAATCGACAGGTTTGACGGGCGGCCACGTCTGAAAAACGCCAGCTTCACATGCGATCTTTGTCGAGTGCCGAGCCATCGAATCTTTGATTGCAACAAAACGAAAGCCACACGTGCAGAGTATCGAGCATGCAACAGTGGTGGGAAATTTTTGGCCAATCAGGAAAATATGGCAAGAAAAATCGGAATCGCCAATGATTGCGGATCTAACTGGCGAAAAAGAAAAGATCCAAAATCGGCCGAGGGATCCCGAGAAAATCAACTTCAACTAAGCTGATTCGACGCGAGCAGGAGGAAATGATGGGGAAAAATCTCTGCCCCACGACCAGTCTTCGCCAGGGAAAATTGCCGAGGAAAAATCTGACTCTGCGAAAAAAGACTCTGCCGAGAAAGGGAAACTCCTCAAAGACCCAAGAAATTATAAGGATTTGTTATAGTTATCTTATATAGACGCTTTAATGAAAACTTATGATTCTCGAGGGGCCAGAGCCTTCGAAATGAATCAGAAGACATTGTGAAACATTTCCAAGGCTATTATGGATATTGTACCGATACTGGAAAACGTGGGAAAGAAATGAAGGAGTGTGGAAAGGAATCGGCCTTTCCACGGAGTCAGCGTCATCTTCCGAAACCAGCTCACAGCGACTACCCGCTCCCAAGGGAAGACGCCGGTGGAGCTGAAGCGGCTCAAGAGGAAGCTGGGGGTCTACAAGAAACTGTAAAGGCTCCGAACTCCTCCTTCAGATGCATTCGGCACAATGGCTTCGACGACATGTACGGTCGGCAAGGAAACTCTTGGCCTAGGAAAAGAGCCCTTCTCCAAGCAGCCTCGGCCAACTGCCAGTACAGGAGTAGATTGCAACAAAAAGTTGTGTACTGAATATTGGGATGCACCCTATGATCCTATTAATGAAACTATCTTTGGGTGCTCGAGCAACGCCTGCCCCTTGTGCTCGAGGTCATCTGCAAAGGGCGATGCATCCAATCACTTGTGGACAGTGGAGCGTTACACACCGTATGTAATAAGGCAGCAATCAACCGACTTCGCAAAGAGTGCAAGCCTTCGGCAATTTCTGCACGATGGTGGACGGCAACAAGTTACCCGTCTATGATGAAGCAGTGTTACCTCTACACATTGGACCACTTCGCTGGAGGCCTGCCCTTCCCATCATAAATATAAAAGGGCTTGACTTGATATTCGGAGAGAGACTTCCTTAAAAAAATCAACCCCGAGATCAACTGGGTCAACTGCACCGCAAGCATCTACAAACATGGAGGAGATTCCAACTATCAAACATGGACAACACAGGCGATATCCCAATGAAGACACTCGCCAGATCTGAGAAGGATGTAAAACAAACTGAGAGCGGGTTCCTGGCAATAGCAACAGATGCAGAAGACGTCGAAAAAAAAGCTTCGAGAACCTCCACAGGATATCAAGGAATTGATCAACGAGTTCTGAGACATTCTTCCCAACGATCTTCCCAACGAGCTACCATCATATCGCATACATCAACACGAGATCATGGAGGAACCAGGCTCGAAACCGACCTTCCAAGCACCATACCGGCTCAGGCCTACATAGCTAGCCGATATGAAGAAACAAGTCGAGTATCTCCTTGAAAAAAGACTCATTCGACCTTCGACTTCACCGTATGGTGTCTCAGTACTCTTCATACCGAAACCGGACAGGGCTCATTCTGGAAGCAGCAAGATAGCCCCCCAGTCGTCCCGTCATCTCATCATCCTCGTTAGGCTCAAGCCAACCTCATCTCCCCTCCCCATAACCCAGGCATCGTTGGGTGCATAAACGCAAGCAGTGAAACAGGATTTGGAGGGAATCGCACGCTTCGAGGGAAATCGAGGAGGCCTCAAAACGGTCGACCATTTTTTTTGGCGATGTATGACATGCCCTTATTACCCAAAACGATCGACCCTCCCCTATTGTACCCATTTTCGTTTTGATGTGACGAATTTTGAAATGTAATTTTGGTTTGCTGTGAAAACATTGGCCGGAGCAAAGTACAATTGTTGCGCGAACATGCATTTAATGGGTGACAACAAAAACTCTGGTCGTGGCTGCGTGTTCCCCGATTTACATCATTGTTGCGTGGCGGTAAATGCTGCACTAAGGGCAAAGTTGGACTGCATGTCTAGCATGTGGTACAGCCCTACATGTGCTGTGGAAGCAGATAGTGCATGGGTGTCAGGTGAGTTTGATGCGGGCGGCAACATTTACCGCTCTCACAAACCGAAAAAACTCACGTCTACTAGTCAACTTCAGCGCCGCATACATTTGACAGTCCGAAAGCTGCAGAACAAGCTGTTCCAATTAGCATGCCCTATGACATTGATTTGCGACTGGTGAATTGTGAACAAATCTGGTCGTGGAGAGGGGCAGTAGCTTGTTCTGCACGCGACCTTGCTAGTGCCACCGGGTGACACTTTCAGAGGCCCTGGCATGAATGGTCACCCAATGGCCGTTAGGTCAACCTGTCCCACGGGTCAGCTCGCCAAGCATGTCCCAACCGCCTCACACGTAGTCTAACTTCGCCTTGATCATGAACGCACGTGCTCTAGTCATCAGATTTTTCCAACTGTCGGCTACCAGCGACATGCATCCTTTGTTAAGCCTTGCGAGAGAAGGCAAGGCCTCCCGAGATCTCGCGTGATGGTGAGGACCACTCGGTTTGGACGAAGGCATCGTTCCCTCCTCCCATCCGCTAGTCACCTCTACTTCTCTTTCCTCGCGAGCTTTCAACGAGGCTGTTATGACAGCCCAGAGAGCGGAGTGTTGCTGAATTCTTTAGCTTCCTAGCGTCTGTTATATACATCTCCTCATCTCGTGTGATTGCGAATGTCCCTTTTTCTCTCCCTTCTAGTCCCCCTCGCTATCACCATCGTACAAGCTCTTTTCGTGTTTCGCCATTGTCGAGTACTATGAAGTAGAGTCCATGGCGTCTATATGTCATGGGCTTCGCAGGCGTGCTAGCGCCACAGCCGAGCCCGCCGCTGCCGAAACCAAGAAGTCAAGGGCCATCAAGGAAATGTTCAACGGAGAGGAGGAAGAAGCCTATGTTCGGGAAGTCCCGGCTCGCGAGGGTCCGAGGGCGAAGAAATCCAAAAAGGATTCAAAAAAGGAGCTTGCGGAATTGCCGCCGCCGTTCCCAGTCCACACGGTTGTAGAGGACGGGGACACGGTCGAATGCCCCAGCGACATATTTTGGCACATGGAGAGAACTAGGCGTGCTGAAGGAGACATCCCCGACTTGCCCGAAATCCCCGACTTCCCCACCCCAAACCTCTACGACAATTTCGGGCTGTGGGCCAACCTTGGAACGTGCAACGCACTGCAGATCCAGGATGGCGAGGGACTGACGTCCAACATCCTGGACTTTCACTCCGTGTAAGTAACCCCACGTTTCCATTCTTTCTCGATACTGGTGGATGTGTTGTTGGCTTTTTTTTCGCGAACAATACACAGCTCGAAAAAACTACCGTAGTATGTCGTGCACTAACATGCCTTAAGCCACACCGCCATCCATTGTCGGAAAATTTGTTGCCACCATGTGCAAGCTACTCAACCTCCGCTTCCCTTGTTTGTCGGATGGGCGGAAGTGGCGCGTACTAGGCAGCACTACGTTCACTTACGCCAAAGACTGTTGCAGCCTCTTCGATGGCGATTCTGCAGAGTCCATTCTAGATGTGGACTACCTCTGCATCATCATGCACACTTCGTAAGCACGGTCACGAAACATATGGCCCTCGATGTGTGAGTATAGGATCAAGAATATTGGTCTTGGGAATCGACCTAACGTGTTTCCCATGGTTGTATGCAGGAATGGCGGTCCCGGCCACTGGAGTCTGGTGGTGGTGAAGGACCCCGGGCTGGTCATGCCCCCCGACCAGGGGCTTGACACTGCTAAGAAGCCGAGGGGAACACAGCTCGACTCGCTAACCCTTTACCGCAACATCGCTGGGAGGATTTTCGACAACATGAAAACGTGAGTGTGCCACACCCTCTCGCGAATCTCTGTTCTACCTAACTCAACTGATCGATGTGCCCACATCCTAAACATGTGTTGCAGGATTTTGGGGCTTGCGCTGAAACGGCTGTAGACAATCCTTGACGATGACGTGGCTGGCGCGCGGGTCGATCGTATGTCCTGCCGCAGCTTAGAGGTGCGATCTTCTTGCGTATTCTTGTGATCTACTCCGCACCCAAAAATATTTAGAACCGACGCTAACCATCGCTGTCCTGCTATGTTTGCATAGGAACAAGGTTCCGTGCCAGGACAACAACTACGACAGTGGCATCTACGTCTGCATGTACCTCGCCCATCGGATAAACTCATTCTTCAACGATCTCGAATCTGGGTTCAATTCGAGGAGTCCTTGATGCAGTTCCACCGTAGGCTCCAGGTAGACATGGTGCTGCATGCGAAGGACGAGCTCGTGCCCTCGCTACAGAAGGGCACGCATCTGATCCCCCCAGCAAATCTCACGGCCACGGCAAGCTGAGCCACCCCCTCAGGCTGTTGCGGATCCGGTGGTCAATAGGAGGCTGAAGGGCCTCACTAACGACCTGTACAACATCAACTGTGCGCTCGGCTCTGAGCACCAGACATTCAACAAGATCAACTCCTGGGTGCGCGATCTAGAGTCGGGCCACTCCACGCTTCACTGCCGCGTCGACACAGTGGAGGGCTGTTTAGGGTAGCTGAGGGCGGTCGTCAACAGCCTCGTGCAGACGGGCACTCTGTTACGCAGCCCTGAAGAGCGAGCAGCAGCCGCTCTGCACCGCACAACCCTGCCCCCAAGCCCGTCGCGGCCCCAGTGCAGCCCGTCGCTGCAGCCTCTGCGCATCTGGACACCTCAGCGGTGCGGCGTGCCGAGCTTGTGATAGGTCAGGTACTTCAAGCAGCTGTGGACACCGGGCGTGAGGAACTCCCAGCACCATCCGCAGCTGCGGGATCCATGCTGCTCGACACGGAGGGGGATGCTGTGCCCCAGCGGACTGTGGGAGGCACAGCACGCGTCCGGACGTCGGCGTACACGGTTGTCAGCCTGCACTCCACTGGGTTGTGGGCGGGCTATGTAGCCTTGGATCCGACTTGCAACTACACCCATCAGCTAGGGCTGTTCGACTCGGAGGAGACAGCCGCAGACGGGATTGCAGCAGCAGCGTACAGATGGCAGAGGGACAGACCCCTCAGGCATTGGAAGGTGAGGGTGCTCTCGACCGAGGACAGGGCCTTGCTGTCGCAGATGCCGATGGAAGCGGCGCAAGAGCTGCTGCGTCTCAGGAAATGACCTGCCTTGCGCAAATGGAGGGAGGAGCTGCACCCGGAGGAGTTTGGCGGAGCGCAAACCACTGGATGTGGGCATGCTGCTGCCCAGACGGTCTTGCGATCCCCCACCACCCCTGCTGTGGTTGCCGCGTATCCACCACCGGATGCGCCGCCCCCCATCGACACCACCACTGCTGCTACTAATGCAGCGGCTGCATCCAGCACTCACCAGGGCGTCCGTCAGCAGCCTGCAACTGACACCGGTGCTGGCGCATCCATCACCAAACTACCCCCCCCAAACCCCACCACCCCAATGTCCGCCGTTTTGGTGCAGCTCCATGTGCCATCTACGGAGGAGCTAGGGCCGGTGACATCCGTCCCCCTCTTGACCTCTGGCTCCCATGGACACACCGCTGGAGCGCAGACCGGGATACCTGCTACTCCTGGCGCCAGCGCACCCGCCGCAGCCGGAGGTGGCCTGCCCTCCCACCGTCCTGGCGCCGCCCGCTCCATGCTGTGGGTCTATCCCGCACCCGCCTGGTTCCGGATAGCACGGCACTGCCGCATCTACCTCTGGGCCAGCATCTGTCCAGCCGGCATGTGAGAACGCCGCTTCCTCTGATCAGCAGCCGCCCACGACGCAGGCCGGCCTGGATGGACTACACGGCACGTCGGCCACACCTGGGAGCAGCAATGGTAGTGTCCTGGCTGCCACCATCAACAAAGCCCTGCACTGATCTGCCACTGAAGGTATGGGCCATGCTCACGACCTGGCGCATAAGCTTCCCTACACCACCCCTGTTTTAGTCACAGGTGCAATATCTCCAAACGCACATGCTGTGAGGGTCCTGTGTCACATGCCCACACCACCAACCTATGTTCCTGCCTGGTGACGTCTCTGTGTGTGGGCAGGATCGTGTCTGCGGGGTCGTCACGTGAATGCCAATCCGGCCTTCGTGCTAAGGGATACGCGCTCTCTGACGTCGGTCATGGTGTTGGCAGGCCCCTGCTAGGTTGCTCATGGGTTCCTATCTTGTCAGGGCTGAACATGCTGTTCCGAACTCCCCACTTGTATCTCTCGAACTCTGCTTTAGGCGTGTTTTCTTCTAATCTCTTCTTTTCATGGAGAACTTACAGTAGGCTGTGGGATGCCTCATACAGTGCTTGCTGTTGTAAATCAAGCGAGTTTTTGCAGCCCCATTTAGTACCGTTCTGGCACACCAGCTGAAACATGGCTAGACGAGCCCTCGCGGGGTCACTAGTGACCACGCGAGACTACCCGGCGACTGGCGACACGTCGCTGAGTTACTCGGGCATCACCCACCACGGGATGAACAGGCCGCATGGGAACGCGGGGTCTCATTGGATCTCATGAGACTCCTTGTTTTTTGCACGTCGCTCGCGCAGCTTTACAAATACGGTGTTACCCAAACTGGCTTAGAGTGAAACGTGCCACATAACTACATGGCAAACCAACAACCACTACAACCAGTCGGTCATGGCGCCGTCCTATCAGGCAACCGCCTCACCTTTAGACATTAGCTCCGCCACTGCAAAAGTGAATTATGGCAATGTTCAGCTACCAAAATATGCTGTAACAAGACAAATGACCAATGTGAGACCTCTGTCGGCCAGTAGTCTGTACCCCACCATGGTTGGCGCACGGACACCTACCAATGGGTGGCTGAACACAACATCATTACAAACTGTATGTAAGACCACTCATGTACACTATACAAGTGGGTCTGTCTACAGATATGCTGGGGTTGCCCTTGAGATCCTCGGGGAATGGTCACAGGTGCAGAGTCTGGGGGGCTTATGGGCGCACTTACTTGCTTCTTAAAAAGCCCTTTTAACTCAGTGGTTAGTGACTAAGTTCTGACAGAGTCCATCCTTGTTAGGAGCTTGAATACCGTTGCGTGCGTGTATCGTGGCATGAAGGGTCTGTCCTTGCTGTCGTGACAGACCCTTGGACTTGGTGTTAGGTTATCGAGAGAACTTAATGACTAAGGGAAAATTGTCGAGGGGTACAAGAGTAGGGTTGTACCCTCAAAGAACTGACCTACTTGGCTATATACAAATATAACCTAGCCAAACTATAATTATATTAGTTGATACTTGTGTTTGTTCGACAGTGGTCAACGGTCAACGACCGTTGCACTTCGTGCTTCACGTCATAAGCTTGGACTCGACAAGGGTTACGGATCGAGTGTCACTTTCTGGAATGCGTCAAATTCCTTATCGTCACACTTGTTGAGTCCAATCTCAGGACGCTTGCGCAAACCAAACTACTGCTAGTCAATCCTGAAGATGAAGGATGGGTGATTTGAGACCGTGCATAGTCCTCAGACTATTCTTAAATTTTGGGTTGTGACTTGGTGGGGCATCTTTCCATCCCAATGCTACCACAATGCCATTTTATATTTGTTGGTTTACTGTTACGACATGAATACATGACGGTTCAATGTTTCCAACCGCGGGACCCAACTTATGGGTGTAGAACCCCGATATTTATATTGGGGCCGTTCATCCAGTGTTCCATGTCGTGAGGGTGCTTGCGCCCGCATGCTATCGTACGGGGGAACGCATGGGCCTTCGCATGTTCTCGCGGCAGGAACGGGCTCATACAGTCTGATTCCGCGGGATTTCGCATGGTATCACATGGCTCCGCCCCCCCTCGCGTGGTTCCGCGGGGTTTCACGCGAGTCTACCTTGCCAGTGCTGTAGTACAGCGGTGGTCGCCATTCCACGCGTGACCACATTAGTTTCTACGAGATCTCGTGAAGATCCGTTGACATGCATCGGGTCCGCGTCCCAGTGCTATCCAGGGCACGTTATCGTGCTAGCACACAGGCGGCAAGCAAGAAAACACTCCAACTCTAAGTACTTTAGACTATGAAGGCCTTCGATATCGGCTTTAATGATTGATTAGCATAAACAAAACTACAGTAGATCATATGGATCTAGCCATACTGTAATTCACTAGCAGGCATGACATCCCAAAAATGTGAAACCGGTTGGGGTTGGACCCGCGCCACGTTGTGTTTACTAAGTCCCAGTCGATGAGGTTGCGACGAAGTGAGAGTGAAGTTGGGACAATGACATCGTAACAGCTTGTTTGCCTACGACGAAGCCATCGTGCTCAGGTGCTATGACAGCCCATCATGTGAGGGCGTGAAGCTGAACCTTAGTGCATACGACGCAGATCCGAACAGTCGCGTTGGTTTCCGCAACAGGCTCGCAACGTCCCAGCCACCATACCAAGAGCTTTGCCCAGTTGAAACTGTGTGGCGAGATCTGATTGGCCCAAAACATTTCACGAATCAGATCAGGGGATACAGTTTACTGCAACCAATCACAATGTAGTAGACCAAGCAAATTCAACTCACATGTGATTGGTCGAGAACGATAGTAGCGGTGCGGCGAAACATGCCAGGTCATTCTGACATTTGCGATTCGCGAACACTTGACATTTCGCCAACACCCTTCGCGAAAACAGGTTTCCACTGTTTTAGATATAAAGAACTCAGCAATGTACTAGACTCAATTTTACATCGAAGAACCCTCTCACAAGTACAAAACTTTCAGCCAATAGCACAGCGACAGGGCAGCTTCACGCCAATCCCCAACCACCAGAACAAACCCTTATCCTCAAGCCATGCCGACGATAACTACGGGAAGTTCCAACTCACCCAGTTCATTTCCATCTGAGGTATCTCATCGCTCGAGCTTCGCGTCGTTGCAGGTTTCCTTATCTCCTAGATCTGTCTTGTATTTCACCTCGTAGCAGCTGTGCGATGTCGCATTGTGTAGGGGCTTCATGAGTCACGTGTTAGCTGCGTAGTATCAGCGTGCTGACAACCTCCTTTTTCTGTTCCTGTGCGCTTGCTGCAGATTCGTTACGTCGGAATTAATTAATTCCTGTCGACGACCGTCAGGCGCCGACAGGTCACCCAGTTCATTTCCAACATTCGCATACGGGAAGTTCCAACTCACCCAGCTCATTTCCATCTGAGGTATCTCATCGACCTGTCACGCTTACGTGGATGCTTGATGTTCTACCAATGCGTCATGCGAAAAAATGTGAGCTATTTGCGCGGTTCAGTCATGTACCAACGATGAAATTCCATGGCGTTGGCACCGGTCGCTACTCCTTCTAATTGCGTTTCGTGGTCTGGCTTGAGTTTGCAGGAAAAGCACATGACATGATTTCTCGACGGACCATTGGCGATGCAGATCTGAAGCCTTGCGTAAACTAGCTAGCCCATGATATTTACCTAAATTGTTACGGTTGATTCGATATACGTGACTTCTAATGTACTTGTAACCATAATATTGGAATAGAGGTTATCTGACCATCAAACTAGCAGCAGCTACATGTGGGACGTACAGCACGCACCTGTTTTTTTAACTAAAAATACATAGCTTCTGCATAGCATCTTCATAGCAGCAATGAAGATTTAAAGGAAATGCACCATGCAAATGCATAGTGTACGCTAAGGCTCGTGGACATTGGTTCCACTTAGGCTGCCTTTGCTTTGCGTATTCAAAGCGCGTAGTATGCACTTACTAAGGCAAGGTAGTATGCTGCCACTTAGCATATGCTTTGTATTAGCTTAGGCTCCAGAGACTATGTAAATTGTTCACTTATGAACACGTTTGCACTATGAGGCTGGTGACTTTGTATATGCATAGCGGTTTTCCGATTGTTCGATGCGTATGCATAGGTTGAGGGGGGCGGATTCTTGGGACGGATGTCCCAGATAGTACTCAACAGACCTACTAACTAGCATGCCAAGGCTTATCGCTAAGAGCCAACCGAAGCCATGGCTGTAATTGCGTCGACTGCGTCCCCACCATCCCCATTGTAGGCCCCTGTTGTTGTGTGCCTTGCCGCCACTGCCGCTGATGCTCCCCATGCCATGCACCTTGCTGGCACTGCTGCCGCTACGCTTCTAGTTGCGCACCCTGGCCCGCCAGCTGCTGCTGCCAATCCTCATGTTGCCAAGCATGGTTCACCCCTGGTGGGTGCTGGTCCACCCAACGTGGCCCCGGCCCCCGACTGATGCTGGTTTTGCGTTTGATTCTGCCCCATTGGCTGCATGGGGGGTTGATCCTGTGACACCAGATCACCAAACGACAGCCCCTGTGGAATCGCCCTCTGCTGCGGTTGTTGTTGACGTCGTCAGTGTCCTGCCGCCGGCCATTGCTGAAGCTGCCCTTCCTCCTGTCCAGGAGCAGGCCCCTGCTCTTGCTGCTGGCCCGGGCCCCCCGGCTGCCCTTGCTGCTGGCCCGACCCCCACGGCTGCCCTTGCTGCTGGCCCAGCCCCCACGGCTGCCCTTGCTGCTGTTGATGCTGTCCTGGGGCAGCCTGGCATGCTGTTGCCGCCCCGCAACCCCTGGTTTTGGCTGTTGCTGATGTTGCTGCTGCCAAGGGGCAGACCCCTGCTGCTGCTGCCGCCCTGCCCCCACCCCTGTCGGTCCCTGCTGCTGTCGATGCTGCCCAGGGGGAGGCACCCGTTGCTGTTGGCGCCTTCCCCCCCCACGCCCCTGGTCCGGCTGCTGTTGGTGGCCCTGCTGCCGCCGCCGCTCTCGTGCTTCAGCCCGGCGCCAGACCCTGCGTGTTCTCATCTGGCGCTGCCGCTCTTGGGGGGTCAAGTTTCCAATGGGCGGGGGATCCTGCTCATTCTGCAGACCAATCGGGAGCTTCCTTCTCTCCATCATCACCAGTAGCCGCGGCCTGAAATTCCCGCAAGTCATGGGAGGGCATACCGTCATCGTGTCCGCCTGCCGCAGCAGGGGTGCTTGTCCTCGCTGTCGGATCTCGGGCTCCTGGGGCCGCGTAAAACCCGTACTTTAACCAGCACCTCTGGCGGTTGTGGCCGAACCGTCCGCAACGGTCGCACTGGCAGGCAAGATCCACTGTCTCGAACCTCGTGTGGTTCTCTATCCGGCCAGGCCGGTGCTCCACAAGAGCAGGCGTGTCACACACTCCTGGTTCCGCTGGCGGCGCCTCCGTGACGAGCCGGTTCACACACGTGCCCCACGCGGTTGGTGAATATATCAGGTGCAATGTCCTGGTGGTATAGTACTCGCTCACAAGAAGCTCCGGGTCGCGGTTCTTTTTTACACTGAGAGCGACTGCATGTGCACAAGGAAACTGGTACCCCTGCCAGTTCCCACAGTCACAGACCCGCCCCGAGAGGTTCAGATTGTAGATCCGCCACTCAGGGTCGTGTGGCCCCTTTCTGATCTGAATCGTGCCCTTGTCATTGTCGCCACCAGCGAACCAGTAGTCACGTGAGTGTTCTCGCCTTTTTTGCATGCCTCAGTGGCAGCGGTTGTCAGGTACTCGTCCCGCTTCCATGCTGCCTCCTTCCTCTCATACCGCTTCTCCTTGAACCAGTCCCACAGCATGCCAATGAGCCAGGTGGGGGGCAGCATGCGGATGGAGCAGACAGCACTGTTGATGGATTCGGCGGTGTTGCTGGTGTAGATCCCAAAGCGCAGCGTGGCCGCGAACAAGCGCGCCCAGTGCAACAGCACTATGCCGCGGATGTGGTACTCTGACCCGCACCTATGCTAGTGGAATCCTGTGCGAACATGTATCCCGATGCCTGGGTGTTTGGGATCGTCGTTCACTTAAGCATCTCCTCCCGCATAGTCCTCCTCCTCCTCCCCGGGAAACTGTTCCCCGTACCCACCCTTGGTGTCCTCATCCTCTGCGTCTGCAAAGCCACCCATGTCTGGCCATGGCAATGCTAGCACATCCTTGAGAGCCGCGCCGACCTCCCCCCTCTGCTTCCCGCCCACCCCTTCTTCGCGTGGGGCTGGATCTGGCACGTTGTTCGCTCCCGTGTCAACGTTGGCAACGCTGTGATTCTGCCGGCTTGACGGAACTCACCCACATCCATATCTCCACGGCCGAATCCAATGTTTCTAAATGCCGTCGCGCCTTGTGCACGCTCCTCAGCCCCCCCCAGCCCTAGTCATGCCATCTATGTTTTACGTCCTCCATTTCATTGCCCAAGGCCTGTGTGCAGTGTCCCGATTGTTCCTCACCGCCAGTGTCTGCTCCGGATCCAACGTCGTTCTCCCCCAGGCTCATGGGTTCCCCCCTCCCTCGCCCCAGCCATCCCAACCCGCCTCCAACGTCTCCCCTAGAAGGCCTCGAGTTGCCTCCTGGAAGGTGATGATTTCCGCCATCCATTGTTGCTGCCGCGTCGAGACTCTGGAGACCATGCCCACCGAGACCAAGCCCACCACCCATGCCTACCCACCACCCGGCCTGTCCCTTGCCCATGCTGTCTGGTTGTCGTGTGACGTTGTCACACAGCTCGTGATTAGTCATGCCCTCCCCTTGTCCGAGCGCCCCCACTTTTGGTTGGTCAGGACAGCGCAAGAGTTCCTAGAAACTGTTGTCGCACGCTATTCCACCCTGCCCTCTGCCTCGGTCGGTCGTCTGATCCTGCCCATGCTCTTTCCTGATCTCGTGTCCTTCTCCACTGCCATTGACCTCGCCACGCACTTGTGCACGCTCGACTCGACCTGGCACGCTGCCTGCACTAAGGCCCAGCTTAGTGTGTTTCAGCCCCCTATCTGCTCTACCCTCTACCTGCTTGCCACCCGCCTCTCTGACCGCCTTGTTACTGCCCGCGATAACTTTCTTCGTCTCCACTCCGCTGTCCTCACCCTCATTGACTTTGTCAACACCCTGTCTGCTATAGAGACCAATCAGCGCTCTAACGCCCAGTCCAGTGGTACTACGCCAGTCCCTATCTTTCAGGGTTGTGCCCCCGCTCAGTGCACTTACTCTGACGGATCTGCTGCTGTCGCTGAGACAGCCGCCGCAGAGCAGTTTCGTCCAGGTAAGGGGCGCGGCGGTGGTAGCGGAGTCGGGGGTGGCGGCGGGGGTGGAGGTGGTTCGCCCGCTGGTAGTACCAACGAGGGCACTGCGGCTGGTGCCTTGGAGCAGCAGCCACAGCAGCAGCAGCAGCAGCAGTAGCAGCCACAGCAGCACCCGCCGCAGCAGCAGCAGTCACAGCGGCGAGTCGGCCATCTCCCGCATGTGTGGCCTGGCGCCGGTGGTGGAGGTGGTAGCAATGGTCGTGCGCGCGGCGTGTTGTCGGGTGGTGGTGCGACTGACTGGCACTGCCAGTACCAGCTCCATACCGATCCTCGCCGCGGCCTCGTGTGCGGTAAGATCGGTCATACCCTCACTCGCTGTTTCAGTCGCCTAGACGACCTATTTCATCTCTGCTTCGGCCCGCCGCCAGACCTCCCCGACTGGCATAGTCTGCTCCGCCGTGGTGTTAGGATCTTTGATATGGACATGGATGAGATTAGCTCTGCCTTGTATGTGTTGTATGTCGATAACTCTAGTGTGACTGGTTCCTATTACCCCGTGTTGCCTAGTGTAGGTATGCCCAGTGTGCCTAGTTCAAGCTCCCCTGCTGCGTCAGGCGTAGGATCCCCTGCTTTGCTTAGCCTTGGCTCCACCCTAGCTCCTCCGCCCCCAGCCACCACTACCGCGCTCTCCTTCACTCTTGACTCTGGCGCGTCTCGATGTTTCTTTCGGAACCACACTACGCTTACGCCGCTTGTCGTCCCTGCCGCGGTTGCCCTTGCAGACCCTTCCTCTGGTTCGGTAGTCGCACGTGGTTGCACCACCCTCCCATGTCCGGCGGTTCCTTCGGGCTCTCTTACAAGCCTGCACATCCCTTCCTTCTCTAGGAACCTAGTTGGTGTCAGCTGCCTTTAGGACCTCGGCGTCACCACTACGTTCCCGGGTCAGAGCGGTACGCTGTCTGTACCGAGGCCACCACTGGTGCTCCCCTCACCATGTTCCCCCAGGACCCGGTGTCTATCCTGTTCACGCTGGACACCGCGTCCCCCCCAGTTGGGACGCACCCCCAGGTGGCAGAGTCTACCCAGGTTGCTGCGGCTTGCTTGTGCCGGTCGCTTACTCACCCGTCCCTCCAGTGGCACAACCGCCTAGGTCACCCCGCCCTCACGCGTCTTTGTCATATGTCTCAGCACGGTCTTTCCTTAAGTTCCCTGCGTCGTTCCCTGCGCTCCCCCCCTTGGCAGCGCTGCCATACACCCCCTGCGTCGAGGGCCGGCTCCGCCGTTCCCCTCACTCCTCGTTCCCCCCCACCACCGCACCGCTGCAGACCCTGCACATGGACGTCTGGGGCCCCGCCCCCGTCCATGGGCCATGTCGTGAGTGCTACTTCCTAGTGCTTGTCGACGACTACACGCACTACACCACGGTGGTTCCCCTGGAGCGGAAGGCCGACGTGCCTGACGTTCTTATCTCGTGGCTTGTCTTTGCGCGTGTTCACCAAGGTCTACGTGTGTTGCGTCTTCACTTCGACCGTGGTGGCGAGTTCGCCTCTGGTTCCCTTGGCCGTTTCTGTCGTGCGGAGGGCATCACTCAGACGTACACCCTGCCGGACTCCCCGCAGTAGAATGGGATTGCTGAGCGATGCATTGGTTTGGTCATGGAGGTGGCTCGTACCTCCATGATCCATACTGGTGCACCCCATTTTCTGTGGCCGTTCGCTGTTCCCTACGCCGCTCGCCAGCTTAACCTGTGGCCGCACCCTCAGCGACTGCAGGTTTCGCCGACCCTCCTCTAGACCGGGTCTCCTGGTGACGTGTCTGCGTTCCACGTTTGGGGTTACCTTGCTCACGTTAGTGCCTCTGGCACGGACAAGCTCACTGCCCGCACTGTCCTCTGTGTCTTCCTAGGTTTCCCCCTCGACTCGTCTGACTGGCACTTCTACCACCCGCTGTCTCACTGCTTCTTTCACTCCCGCGACGTCACCTTTGACAAGTCTGTCTCCTTTTACCCCCGCTTTCCCCACCGTGATCCCCTGGTTACCCCCCCCTTGTTCCTGGTTACCCCTCCCCTGGTCGCCCCGCCCCCCCTACCCCCCCGCCCTTCCCTGTCTGGTGTCTCACGTCACCCCTCTCCCGTCGGGTGTCCCTGCCAAGGAGTTTACTGACTCTCGTGGTTCTGCGGAGTCTCTTCCACCGCCTGTCCTTGCCCAAGTCCCTCCTCCTCTGTTGCCGCCGGTGCTGTCGCCGCCACAGGCGGCTCCGCGGCTGCCGTCGCCTCCGCATCCGCAGCCGCCGTTGTCACCGCCGTTGGGGGTCGTGCGTTCCGGGGAAGCTAGGGAGCATGCTGGGGCGGGTTTTGTTTCTGGGGTGCTAGAGTGGAGCTTCTTGGAGCAAGCCGTGGTGCTGCTGGAGGTTCTGGTTTTGGCGTCGGGCGTCCGCCGCAGTTGCCGCCGGTGTCTGCTCTTCGCCTCCTCGGCCTTCCTTCCCCTGGCCTCCCGCCAGTGTCTCCTCCGTCACCGCCGTCTCCTCCTCTGCCAGTCTCTGGCCCCGTGTTCTCTCCGCCGGACTCCTCTCCGTCTCGTTTCCCCCCTCGTTCTCTTCCTGTGTCTCCTCCTCTCTCTCCTGACCCGACTCATCTGTCTCACGTCTGGGCTCGTCGTCCGTCTCGTGCTCGTCCTGCCTCCCCTGTTCAGCATTCCCACCCTATGTTGCTTCGCTCCCACGTGTCTCGTGCTCCTCCGCTCCTCCCATCTCCTCCTTCATTGTCCCTTGCCGTGGCCCCACCTCCGTTCTCTGACTTCCTCCGTGCATCGCGTCCCCTTGTCCCTCGTGTCCTTGCCTCACTTTTTACCGACCCGTCCGTTCCTGTTTCGAGTCTGTCAGCTCTTGTCGCGGCTGTCACTGACTTCGCCGCTACCCGCCGCCTTGACTACGCCACAGCTCTAGTCTCTGACCCTGGCTGCCCTCCATCCGTCGTGGATGTGGCTGCCCTTGGCAGTGACGTCCTAGAGGACAGACAGTACGAGCTTGCTTTCCTTTCAGAGGCCGCTCCCCATCTCTGTTCCATGCTACTAGTCCCTGAGGGTGACCCAGACGCCTTTGACATCCCGACCCCTCGCACCTACGCTGAGGCGACTTCGGGACCCTGGGCCTCTCAGTGGATAGTTGCCATGGAGCAGGAGATGGCATCTTGGAGATCCACCGGCACCTTTGTCGACGCAGTTCCTCGATCTGGGGTGGACGAAGTCGATGGCCGATGGCTCTTCAATGTGAAGCGCCCTCCTGGAGAGCCGCCTGTCTTCAAGGCGCGCTACGTTGCTTGAGGCTTCAGTCAGCGTGAGGGGGTGGACTTCTTTCAGACCTTCGCCCCGACCCCGAAGATGACTACTCTGCGGGCGCTGCTACACGTAGCAGCATAGCATGACTACGAGCTGCACTCCCTCAACTTCTCCACAGCTTTCCTTCAGGGCAGTCTACACTGTTGTAAAATATATATCTATACAAACATGCATGCCTAGATCAGGAAGTGTAGTTGTTACATTTATTGGGGGGTTGTTGGTTGGGTTGACTAACCCCACATTTTGGTTGGTCAAGATTGGATTTGGTCCTAGACATTTGGTTGGCACTATTCCAACCAAATGGTCCTTGGTCCTAGGAACCAACCAATCACCAAGCACCACACTTTGTGGTTGCTTGCCTTCCAAGCAACCTCCCCCATTGGTCCACATTGTGGCCAATCAGAGAGCACCACACTTTGTGGTTGCTTGTCCTCCAAGCTACCTCTCCCATTGGTCTACATTACGGCCAATGGGAGACCTTCCCCTCCATCTCTTCCTTGCTCCAATGTTTGTACAATAGAGCCTCTTGGCTCCCTACTCAAACTTTTATTTTCTCCTCAAAGCTAGTTCCTTCATGGTAATCAGAGCCACAGTGGCTCACGCCACCTATTGTCGATCCTAACTAGCATAGCCCTATGCCGTCCCTCCTCGTCATTGAAGCCTAGCCTTTCTTAGGCTACTTCGCGCGCCATTTGTGTGCCCTCTCCCGTCGCGGTCTCCCATCGCGCACGCTCTCTCTCCCGTCGCGCGCCTCCATTCGCGCCTGCTCTTCCTTCCGTCGCGCACCTCTCCTCACGTCTGTCGACGCCCTTTTCCTCCTCGCGTGGTTCGTCGCCGCGTCCTCCCGTCGTGCGCCCTCCGCCACCGCGCGCACCTATTCGTCACGCTCTCCCACTACGCGCCTGTTCGTCGGGGCACCCGCGTGCACCCGCCGACGAATCCGCCCATTGCAAACGTGCTCGCCGCCGCAGCCGCCGCCAATTCTGCCGTTGTGTGCGGCTGTCCGTCGGTGATTCCGCCGCCGCCGCGTCCGCGGCTGTCCGTCGCCGATTTCGCCGCCGTTGCGTGCGGCTGTCCATCGTCGCTTCCGCCGACCGCGCGTGGCCGTCCGTCATCGCATCCCCCGTGGAGCGCGTCGCCGACTTCACTCGTCGCGTCCTCAACCTCGCTCGTCGCCTGGCGGCTCTTGGCGTCCCGTACTCGGACCCAGTGCTCTGCTGCCACCTCCTTGAAGGCTTGAATCCTGCCTTTGACACCCACAAGATCGCCTACATGCAGCTTATCGACAAGCGCATCACCCCGGCTGAGGTCGCCCTGTGGATCATCACCACTGAGGCCGACCTCTTGCGCCATTCCTCCTCCACTGCCGCGGTTGCTCAGCAGCGCAACACCAGGGGAGGGCGTGGGGTTGGGCGTGGTGCTGGTCGTGGTGATGGTGCGGGTCGTGGTGGCAGTGATGCAGGACATGGTGCAGAAGCAGCCGCCTTTCCTCCTTGTCAGTATCTCCCTCGCTATGGCCCCACGCAGGGTCAGCGCTGCGGCCAGACCACTCATGCCACTGATACTTGCTTCAAGGCGCTCAGTGATGAGTGGTTTGCCCACGGCAACACCGGCACCCCCCCCTGCTGGTCCTCCCTCTCTCCTCGCCCTACTCCTCAGGAGGTTCGTACCTTCCCTCTCTACCAGCCTGGCTCCTCCCCCTCGGCCCAGCAGGCCGTATCTCGGCAACAGCATCAGCAGCTGACTCCGCAGCAGATCCTGCAGCAGCAGTTTCAGCCGCAGCAGCAGCAGTTTCAGCAGCAGCAGCAGCAGTTCCAGCAGGGGCAGCAGCACCTCTTCTCCCAGCTGCCGCAGCAGCTCCAGCAGCAGCTTGACCTCCAGTCGCAGCTCCCCCTTGCACCTCCTCCTATGGCTCTCCCCCAGCAGCCCTACCCCGCCTGGACCTGCCGGCACCGCCACTTCCGCAGCTCATCTCTCAGGCGTGTCTCTTGCGCCCTCAGCCACAGGCAGTGTGACTCATTTCCCCTCCTCTGGTTTTTTTGGCATGGTTAGTCAGGCTGCAACCCCTGCCCCTTCTATGTATTCGGCTGCTATTAATGAGAACGTGATTCAGTACTCCGTCCCACCTCCTCCCCCACATCCTCCCCTTTCCACCACGCTGGACTTTGTCCTTGACAGTGGAGCCACCGAGTCAGTCCTTCCTGATGCTGGTACCCTTCACCCTCTCCCAACCCCCACCTCCCTCCTTGGTATCGATTCCAGCTTCTCTATTCCCTGTCGCCACACCTCTACCCTCCCCTGTCCCCTCTTCCCCTCAGGTACCGTCACTGGTTTACACATCCCCTCCCTTCGTACTAACCTCCTCTCCCAACGATCCCTGCAGCAGGCCGGTATCATCACCGTCTTCCCATGTCACGCTAATCACTGCCTCCTATACCATCCCATAGGTCACCTCCTCTCCCGTATTCCCTTTTGTCCTCGCTCCCGCCTATATAACCTTCGGGTTCCTCGTCTTCCCTCAGCCCAGGCAGTCTCTCACTCCCTCCCCCCCCTCACATCCCTCCCCCTCCTCTCCCTCCTTCTAACCCAACCATTCCCCCCCTCCCCCCTGATCCAACCTGCTCTTGTCAATCCCTCTCCCATCCCACCATCCTCCTCCACCACAGGCTTGGTCACCCCAACTTTGCCAACCTCCGCTCGACCGTCTCCTCAGGTCTCCTTCGAGGTCTTCCCCTCACCCTCCCTCCCCTCCCTCCCTCCCCAGCCCCACCTTGCCCTGTTTGTGTCCAGAGCAAGCTCAAACAGCTGCCGCATCGGAGTTCCCCCTCCGCTGCTGCTCAGCCGCTTGATCTCGTTCACATAGTCCTCTCGGGGCCCAACCCCTCCCCTTCCCGCCACAGCCATCGCTACATGCTTGTTCTGGTCGATGATCACAGCCGATATTCTTCCGTCTCCCTTCTTCGCTCAAAGGGTGATGCTCCGGCTGCGATCATCGCCTGGCTCAAGCAGGCAAGCACCCACTTTGGCCGCCCTGTCCGCCGCCTTCACTCTGATGCTGGTGGCGAATTTCTTAATCGCCAGGTAGCCTCCTACTGTGAGCTTCATGGCATTCGCCAGACTCACACCCTCCCCCACTCCCCCCAGCAGAGTGGTGTGGCCGAGAGCTGTGTTCGGGAGATCACCAAGATTGCTCGGTGTCTCCTCGTCCATGCCTCTTGCCCCTTCTCTGTGGGGCTATGCCCTCCTTCACACCACCCTCCTTACTAACCTGTACCCCCACCCTATCCTTCCCTCCACCACCCCCACCGAGCTTTGGACGTAGGCCAAGCCAGATGTCTCCTCCCTCCGTGTGTGGGGCTCCAGGGCGTATGTCCTCATTCACCCTGCGGACCGCCCCCGCACCATGGGAAAGCTCGCCTCTCGTACCCTCCCCTGCATCTTCCTTGGTCATAACCCCTCCTCTCCGGACAACCTCTTCCTTCACCCCCCCTCAAGTCGTTTCCTCCGCAGTCGGGATGTGGTCTTTGATGAGTCCACACCCTACTATTCCACTCTTCCCCCCACTGACCCTCTCACCCCTGCTCCCAGGCCCCTTACCTGGTCCGACACTATCCCACCCCCTCTTCTCCCTCCCCCTCCCATCCTCCCCCCCCTCCACCTCCTCCACTCCCCGCCGCTTCGGTCCCTAGCGCTCCCCCCTCCTCTGGTGACATATTTGACCCTGACCCTCATTTTCCCCTCGCCTCCTCGTCCCACTCCTCCCCCTCCGCTCCCTCCCATCCTCCCCCCTCCCCTCCTCCCCCCTCTCCCCCGCGTCCCCCTCCCCCCTTGCGCCTCACCCGCCCCATCCTCACCCAGTATCTCCACACCAGCTCACATGACGCAGTCCTAGGTGCCCCGCCTCCTGTTACCCTCTCTTCCTCTGCCTTGCCTCCTCTCTCCCCTCTCATGGACCTCCTCTTTCAGGCTATCTTACAGCAAAACACTAGCCCATCCTTGCCATCGAGCTCCACTACAGTAGTCCCAACAGCAGCTGCAGCAGCAGTCCCACCCACTGCCAAAGCACCAGCAGCAGCAGCCGTCGCTCCTTCCTCACCTTCACGCGCAGCAGCAGCAGCAGATGCAGCAGTAACAGCCACCTTAGCAGCAGCAGCAGTAGATGCATCCTCAGCAGCAGCAGCAGCAGCAGCATCAACTGCAGTCCTCCCATTCATTTTCCACTCCTCCCTCCTCGAAGACCCCTATGAGGAGTTCCTCAACCTCCACCTACATGATCCAGCCCTCCTACCCATCTCCCCTGACCTCACTGGCACACCAGTCTTCGCCTTCTCCTCCGCCCCCACCATCTTCATCCCCGCCACGTACGAGGAGGCCATGGTGTGCCCGGACGCCCACCTCTGGCTCGCGGCCATCCTCAAGGAGTTGGAGGTGTTTATTGCCAACTCCTCCTTTGTGGATGTGCCCCGCCCTCCCTCTACCACGAACGTGGTCAAAGGGAAGTGGGTGTTTCGGGTGAAGTAGCTGCTTGGCGAGCCGCCGGTCTACAAGGCCCGCTACGTTGCTAAAGGCTTCACCCAGCGTTACGCTGTCGACTTCTTCGACACTTTCTCTCCCACCGCCAAGCCCGCTACCATCCGCGCAGTGCTCGACCTCGCCACTCGCCTCAACATGGAGATTCACTCCATGGACGTCTCCAACGCATTTCTTCAGGGCGTCTTGCGCGAGCTCATTTACATGGAACGTCCTGCAGGCTTCCACCTCCCCTTTCCTTCCGACTCTGTCTGGCAGCTGCGTCGGCCGGTCTACGAGCTCAAGCAGGCACCAAGGGAGTGGCATGCCAAGCTTGCTGCCACCCTCGCTGAGCTTGGCTTCACCACCTCCCGCGCTGACCCCAGCCTCTTCCTCCGCACCTCCCCCTCCCCCTTCTACATCCTCGTCTACATCGATGATATGATCCTCATCACTGCCGACTCTGCCAAGCTCGAGCACGTCAAGCGTGAGCTCGGCAGCCGGCTCAAGTGTAAGGATCTTGGGGAGTTGCAGCACTATCTCAGCATGGAGATTACACACGACCGTGCTGCTCGCACCTCCTCCCTCTCCCAGGGCCACTACCTGCAGCAGGTCGTGGAGCGGTTCGACATGGCTCGCGGCACCCCTCAGGTCACTCCCCTTCCTGTTGGGCACCACCTCACTCCCCTCACCTCCCCCTCCTCCTCCTCCCACCCCTACGCTGAACTCATCGGCTCTCTCATGTATGCCATGGTCTCCACCCAACCTGACCTGGCATACCCCATCAGCGTATTGGCCCGCTTCGTTGGTATCAGCAAGCATGATGCCGTCCACTGGCAAGCGGCCAAGCGTGTCCTCCGCTACCTTCAAGGGACCAAGGACTTTGTCCTTACCCTTGGCGGCCCCTCCCCTCTCCTCCTCACTAGCTACTCTGATTCCTCCTAGGCTGACTCTAGGCGTAATCGCCGCTCCTCTCAGGGCTATGGCTTCTCCCTTGGCAGCGGCCTCATCAGCTGGCGCTCCACCCGCTCCTCCTCTATTGCACTCTCCTCCTGTGAAGCAGAGCTGTATGCCACTACTATGGCCGCGCAGGAGGCCCGCTGGCTCACCTTCCTTCTTGAGGAGCTTGGTGCCCCTGAGTGCTGTCCCACTATCTGGTGCAACAACGCCAGCACCATCCACCTCACGAAGGATGCTGTGTTCTACGGGCGCTCCAAGCATATTGAGCTTCGCCACAACTTCATTCGCGAGCTCGTGCAGGGTGGCCACCTCCAATTGGGCAAGATTGACTCTGCCGCCAATCTTGCCGACATCTTCACCAAAGCCCTCCCCCATGCCGCCCACTCCTCCCTCCTTCGCCTTCTTGGCCTCGCTCCCCCCGTTCCCTCGTCCGACTCTTGATTCACGACATCTAGTCTTATGCATGTTGGGGGGTTGTGTTGTAAAATATATATATATACAACATGCATGCCTAGGTCAGGAAGTGTAGTTATTACATTTATTGGGGGGTTGTTGGTTGGGTTGACTAACCCCACATTTGGGTTGGTGAAGATTGGATTTGGTCCTAGACATTTGGTTGGCACTATTCCAACCAAATGGTCCTTGGTGCCAAGACCCAACCAATCACCAAGCACCCCACTTTGTGGTTGCTTGCCTTCCAAGCAACCTTCCCCATTGGTCCACATTGTGGCCAATCGGAGAGCACCACACTTTGTGGTTGCTTGTCCTCCAAGCTACCTCTCCCATTGGTCTACATTACGGCCAATGGGAGACCTTCCCCTCCATCTCTTCCTTGCTCCATGTTTGTACAATAGAGCCTCTTGGCTCCCTACTCAAACTTTTATTTTCTCCTCAAAGCTAGTTCCTTCATACACGAGCAGGTCTACCTGCGCCGCCCGCAGGGCTTCTCCGACACCTTTCCCCCTGGTACCCAGTGGCTCCTCCGGCGCCCCGTCTACGGCCTGTGCCAGGCACCTCGTAAGTGGCACGACACCATGTGTACTACACTTGCTGACCTGCAGTTCTTCCCGTCGTCGGCAGACCCCTCGCTCTTCGTTCGTTCCAGCCAGACACCGTTTTACATCCTTGTCTAGGTAGATGACCTGGTTTTTGCTATTGGAGAGAGAGTCGCACTGGCCTCCGTGAAGGCCAAGCTGCTGAGGAGACACACCTGCACTGACCTAGGAGAGCTGCAGCACTACCTTGGCCTGCAGATCTCCAGGGACAGAGCAGCACGCACCATCACTCTCTCACAGTCACACTTGGTGCGCCAAGTCCTTCAGAGGTTCGGCCTTCAGTTCTCTTCCGCACAGCCCACCCCGGCGCCAGTAGACCACAGACTCTCCGCTCCAGTCTCGGAGGAGGCTGTAGAGCCTAGTGGTCCTTATATAGAGCTGGTGGGTTGACTCATGTACTTGATGACTTGCACGCGTCCAGATCTCGCATACCCTCTCAGCATCCTGGCCCGCTTTGTGGCCACCGGTAGATACCGACCACAGCACTGGTCGGCAGCTAAGAGGGTTTTGCGTTATCTAGCAAGTACATCGGGCATGGGGCTAGTGCTAGGAGGACGGAGACCAGTGGTCCTTAGCGGGCATACAAACGCTTCTTGGGCAGACGACGTCGAGACTCTCAAGTCCTCCCAAGGCTACTTCTTTAGCCTTGGTGCAGGTGCTGTCTCGTGGCGGTCCACTCGCTCGTCGTCTGTTGCCCAGTCTAGCTATAAGGCTGAGATCTACGCCGGTGCCATGGCAGCACAGGAGCTCCACTGGCTGACCTTCTTGCTCACAGACTTAGGTGAGCAGCCTAGCTCTGCCCCGGTCCTGTACGTTGACAATAGGGCTATCCAGACTAGACTTGAGGGTAGGGCGAAGCACATCCAGCTGCGGTACTTCCTCCTGCGCGAGCTACAGCAGCGTCGCCAGGCCCGCGTAGTACACTTGGCCTCCGGTGCCAACACAGCTGATATCTTTACGAAGGCGCTTGCGCCTAAAGATCATCAGCGGCACTGTATACAGCTTGGTCTCGTTCTTGTAGCTCCTCACTTGCTAGGACCTTGATTGTGTACAACTCTTTATATATTACCTTGACTGACCTTGTGGCCTCTTCCAAGTGGCTGGAATAGTAGTGCCGCCTTGGTCTTGCACTTGTTTGTACTCTGTTGACTGGTCTCTAGACCCTTGCCTCAGAGGTTGGGCTATTAGTGCCACCGTGAGCTGCTTGTCTCTCCCCAGGCACTTCCCCAATCTAGTCTAGGGGGTGTGTCAAACATATGTGTGTATGTTTTGTACACTACATAGGGTCAGGCCATAGAGAGTACAACACCCTAGGCTATACATCCTTGTATCCTCCCATTCTACATCATTCGTTCAGTTTGATAGTTCAAAAGTTAGGCACTGGTCCCATCTTATGACCCTCAGTACACATTACGCCCACAGACCCAGAATCATTATTCAACCCACACTGCCCACCCCTTGATGGTTGTCCGTGCTGAATGTCCCCCATTGTAGACATGAACAAATGAGTCGAGTAAAACTTGCCTCGTCTGCTCGCCTTGAGAAATACGAGTAGCGAGGTGGGCTCCGTGTAGGAAAGTAGGCCGAGTGGTTCAGGAAGAGCCGCCACCACAAGGGGGCCAGGGTGAGGGGGGCCCTTGTGTGAGGAAGAGGAAGGCGATGATGGGGATAGGGGGACTCCCATCCTTCAAGGCATCTCACCTTGATGGCCTCAACGATGCTAAGCGTGCCCCAGAACACTGGCTTGCTGGGCACAACTTGTAGGTTCAGGCCCCTGCGCACCCACGGCTCCACACGGTACCCGGGCTCGGCTGCGTGCATGTAGGCAGAGAATTCTGAGTCTGAGAGTGCAGCCAAGGAGAGAGTGCATCACCCTCAGCTGGTTCACAGAAGGGTGTGGGTGGAATAACAATGCCAAGGTGACAGAAGAGAGGGACCTCATTGAGTAGGGAGAACGGAATGGAATTACTGGGAAGGGAGAGAAGGGAGAACGGGAGTCACCTGGAAGAGGAACTCGCACGCAGACCAAGTGGGAGGGCGAGCGAGCAGTGGTGGCACGCTACCAGCTAGCCCCCACAGCCCACAGCCCATGGCCCACAGCCAGCTTATAAAACCACTTGAAAATCGTTTTACAGGGATAGAGAGAGTCACCTGAACGAGGAACTCGCAGGCGGAGCGGGTGGGGTAAGGCACCATGCAGGGAGAGCAGTGGTGGCACACCACCAGCCCCCACAGCCGCCGGCCAGGCTCTGCCCGAACCGTCTTCCCAGCCACGGCGACGTCATTGGGTGCTGCTCCTGCTGGTACGACTGTTGCTGCTCCCGCTTCCCTGTGTGGTTGGGGGGGAAGAAACACATGGGGGGGTAAAGCAGGTGTTTGAGGATTAAAGTCCCTTCTCCATCGATTAATAAGTCGACACTGCTACCTGGTGGGAATGGTGATTTCTGGGCGACGTAGTTGAGCGAACGGCATCCCGAACGCCACTAACCCATCTGCTCCAGTACTCCCGTCGTTCTTCTCCCACTAGTTCAACTCCTGGCAGTTAATGCAATGAGCAACTGGTGGAAAAACACTTAATACACACCCAGGGGTGGTGGCCACCGTTTCCGTTGATCATGGGGGTATGAATCTGTGGTCCACAAAAAACGCCTCCCCATGCTGGAAGTCGCCCTCGCTGAGTACACTCACTCCAGCACAGTGTCATCACCTCCAGATGGCCGTCATGGCGAATAGCGCCGAGGTTGTTAATCCCAGCTGCTCCCACACAACTGCACACCCACACGTCCTTGTGCGATCGTGTCGTTCCGAAATTGTCGGATCCGCCCATTGCCAAAATAGTGTTGAAGTCCCGTCCATCGCATGCAACTAGCCTGCCAGAAATGCCGGGACCCGCAACACAGCTACAATTCACCCTGCCACTGCATGGCATGCCAGACGTGCATCGCCGTATGTCCCGCCAATTTCGCTACCCCGCGCGCTCCTGACGACCAGCTTCTGGCCGCCTGAGGACTCCCGTGCACTTGTCTGCTCATGACGAAGCCTTCGTTTTTTTTCGGAAGCCAATCCGAAGACTCCGTCGGAACACCCGTAAATTACGAAAGCTCTAACGAAGCGTGTTGCCGTGGGCTCCGCTGCTGCTGCTGTTCGCATGTGTCATTGAAGTGTTTCATAGGCACATGTCCTCGGCCCTCCCTGGTTTCGCCCTTTCTCCCTCCCAATAGCGCCTTACGGCTTGTTATGCTGATGATGTAACATTTTTTCTGAACTCCAACGACGAGCTGGGTACTGCTACTTCACAACTCCTCTCTTTTGCAGCTGTTTCTGGTGCCACCACGTGGGAGAAGTTTTTTATCAGGGTACGCTGCATTGCAAGCCACCTCGCTGGGCTCAAGGTCACCATCTTATGTCGTAAGCTACTTTCCTCTGAACGCATTCTTTCCGTCCCTTCCTTCCCAGCCCGATTCCTCACCCCGCCCCCCGAGATCACTACTAAGTTCGATATGATTGCTAGGAACAGTCTGTCTTCCTCCAGGTATAAAGAGCACGGCGTGGCACTCCCTCTCATCTCAATGCCCATTTTGTACAACAAGACGCAGCATGGCGGGGTCAGCGCTATTGCCCCTTCTTCCCAAATCAATGCCCTTTGCATTCAGCGTGCACTTCATCACTTCGGCCATACTGCTGCAGAAGCTATTGCTCGCACGTGCGTCCCTCTCCCTTATGGCCTCCATGCCTTCCTGCTGCACAAAGACCTAATCCGGTTTCTTCCAGCCTCCAACCCCCCACGCCTTGCAGTCGAACTCCGGGCCATCTTAACCCTTGACTTGCAAGTGTTCCTGCCTAGATTAGATCCCTGGTGCCTACTTGCCAAACCATTGGCGTTCAATCCGCTAATCCTCAACGCTCGGGGTTTCCCATTCGGAAGACTAAAGCAGGAGCGCTTCTTACTTCTTCTCCAACTCCGCTTTGGGCATCTCACCAAGCTCGAAGGTACCGGGGTTTGGAGATGCACAGAAGTAGAGTTCAAAACAACTTTCCCCCCCAAGTTCTTTCCTGGCGATTGTGGTTTTTTCCGTGAGCAGTACTCTGCTATTCTGGCTTGCTGGTAGGAGGTTATGAGGACTTTCTTTCCCCCTTCCCCCATCATCTCTCCAGGAGACTGGTTTACCTCCTCCATTGCCCTCAATACAGCACCCTCCCTTGCTTATGAAGTGATTCGTTTCTCCCCTCCCTTTACTATCATGGCCAGAGCTTTCTGTGTCGGACTGGACAGGCATATTGCTGAAATCCCTTCTGGTTCCTACTCTTTCAGCATTGATTCAGTTGTTGCAGTGCACGTCCTGAACAGGTGGCTAGTGGGTACCTTCTGCTATAGGGCAGTACTAGGAGCACATCTGGAGATTCTGCAAAACGGTCAGCCTGCTCTTTCTACCATCCGCGAGGCGCTCTACGTACAATGTCCCCTCAATTACCTCTCCTACTGGGTCTCCCATCTCAAATCTCCTCCTCCGTCACTCATCCCTGACTTCTCTCGCAACTTCCTCCGCAAGCAACCGAGTCTTCAACGGGACATCCTCTTCAAATTCTACTCCCGCTCTCTCCCCTCCGGCTCCCGCTTTTCCTTTGCTGCGCGCAAATGGATCTGTTCAGGCTGCCCAGATAGATATCTCGAAACCATTTCACACATCTTCTTAGAGTGTGGTGTCTCCCGTACTATCTATCAAACTGAACGAATGATGTAGAATGGGAGGATACAAGGATATATAGCCTAGGGTGTTGTACTCTCTATGGCCTGACCCTGTGTAGTCTACAAAACATACACACATATGTTTGACACACCCCCTGGAATAAATAGGGGCAGTGCCTGGGGAGAGACAAGCAGCTCAGAGTGGCACTACTAGTCCAACCTCTAAGGCAAGGGTCTAGAGACCAGTCAACAGAGTACAAACAAGTGCAAGACCAAGGCGGCACTACTATTCCAGCCACTTGGAAGAGGCCACAAGGTCAGTCAAGGTAATATATAAAGAGTTGTACACAATCAAGGTCCTAGCAAGTGAGGAGCTACAGGAACGAGACCAAGCTGTATACAGTGCCGCTGATGATCTTTAGGCGCAAGCGCCTTCGTAAAGATATCAGCTGTGTTGGCACCGGAGGCCAAGTGTACTACGCGGGCCTGGCGACGCTGCTGTAGCTCGCGCAGGAGGAAGTACCGCAGCTGGATGTGCATTGCCCTGCCCTCGAGTCTAGTCTGGATAGCCCTATTGTCAACATACAGGACCGGGGCAGAGCTAGGCTGCTCACCTAAGTCTGTGAGCAAGAAGGTCAGCCAGTGGAGCTCCTGTGCCGCCATGGCACCGGCATAGATCTCAGCCTTATAGCTAGACTGGGCAACAGACGACGAGCGGGTGGACCGCCACGAGACAGCACCTGCACCAAGGCTAAAGAAGTAGCCTTGGGAGGACTTGAGAGTCTCGACGTCGTCTGCCCAAGAAGCGTTTGTATGCCCGCTAAGGACCACTGGTCTCCGTCCTCCTAGCACTAGCCCCATGCCCGATGTACTTGCTAGATAACGCAAAACCCTCTTAGCTGCCGACCAGTGCTGTGGTCGGTATCTACCGGTGGCCACAAAGCGGGCCAGGATGCTGAGAGGGTATGCGAGATCTGGACGCGTGCAAGTCATCAAGTACATGAGTCAACCCACCAGCTCTGTATAAGGACCACTAGGCTCTACAGCCTCCTCCGAGACTGGAGCAGAGAGTCTGTGGTCTACTGGCGCCGGGGTGGGCTGTGCGGAAGAGAACTGAAGGCCGCACCTCTGAAGGAATTGGCGCACCAAGTGTGACTAAGAGAGAGTGATGGTGCGCGCTGCTCTGTCCCTGGAGATCTGCAGGCCAAGGTAGTGCTGCAGCTCTCCTTGGTCAGTGCAGGTGTGTCTCCTCAGCAGCTCGGCCTTCACAGAGGCTAGTGCATCTCTGTCTGCAGTAGCAAAAACCAGGTAGTCTACGTAGACAAGAATGTAAAATGGTGTCAAGCCGGAACGGACGAAGAGCGAGGGGTCTGCCGAAGACGGGAAGAACTGCAGGTCAGCAAGTGTAGCACGCAAGGTGTCGTGCCACTCACGGGGTGCCTGGAGCAGGCCGTAGACGGGGCGCCGGAGGAGCCACTGGGTACCAGGGGGAAAGGTACCGGAGAAGCCCTGCGGGCGGCGCAGGTAGACCTGCTCGTGTAGACTGCCCTGAAGGAAAGTTGTGGAGAAGTCGAGGGAGTGCAGCTTGTAGTCATGCTATGCTACTACGTGTAGCAGCGCCCGAAGAGTAGTCATCTTTGGGGTCAGGGCGAAGGTCTGAAAGAAGTCCACCCCCTCACGCTGACTGAAGCCACGAGCAATGTAGCGCGCCTTGAAGACAGGCGGCTCTCCAGGAGGGCGCTTCACCTTGAAGAGCCATTGGCCATCGACTACGTTCACCCCAGGTGGGGGAACTGCGTCGACGAAGGTTCCGGTGGATCTCCAAGATGCCATCTCCTGCTCCATGGCAGCTATCCACTAAGAGGCCCAGGGTCCCGAAGTCGCCTCAGCGTAGGTGCGAGGGGTCGGGATGTCAAAGGCTTCTGGGTCACCCTCAGGAACTAGTAGCATGGAATAGAGATGGGGAGCGGCCTTTGACAAGAAAGCAAGCTCGTACTGTCTGTCCTCTAGGACGTCACTGCCAAGGGCAGCCACACCCTCGATGGACGGAGGGCAGGCAGAGTCAGAGACCAGAGCTGTGGCGTAGTCAAGGCGGCGGGTAGCGGCGAAGTCAGTGACAGCCGCGACAAGAGCTGACAGACTCGAAACAGGAACGGACGGGTCGGTAACAAGTGAGGCAAGGACACAAGGGACAAGGGGACGCGCTGCATGGAGGAAGTCTGAGAACGGAGGGGGGGCCAGGCGAGGGACGACAAAGGAGGAGACCAGAGGAGTGGAGGAGCACGAGACACGTGGGAGTGAAGCAACATAGGGTGGGAACACTGAACAGGGGAGGCAGGATGAGCACGAGATGGACGACGAGCCGAGACGTGACACGGAGGAGTTGGGTCTGTAGAGAGAGGAGACACAAGAGGAGAACGAGGGGGGAAACGAGCCACAGAGTAGTCCAGCGGAGGGAACACAGGGCCGCAGACTGGCAAAGGAGGAGATGGCGGTGACGGAGGAGGCACTGGCGGGAGGCCAGGGGAAGGAAGGCCGAGGAGGCGAAGAGCAGACACCGGCGACGACTGCGGTGGACGCTCGACGCCAACACCAGAACCTCTAGCAGCACCACTGCTCGCTCCAAGAAGCTCCACTCCAGCACCCCCTGAAACGGAACCCGCCCCAGCACGCTCCCCAGCACCCCCAGAACGTACGACCCCCAACCGCGGTGACGACGGCGGCTGCGGCTGCGGCGGCGACGGCAGCCGCGGAGGCGGCTGTGGCGGCGACAGAGGAGGAGGGACCGGGGCAAGGACAAGCAATGGAAGAGACTCCGCAGAACCGCGAGAGTCAGCAGACTCCTCGGCAGGGACATCCGACGATAGAGGGGTGACGTTAGACACACCAGACGGGGCAGGGCGGGGGGGTAGGGGGGGGCGGGGCGACCAGGGGAGGGGTAACCAGGAACAGGGGCAGGGTAACCGGGAGAAAGCGGTGGTAAAAGCGGCGGTAAAAGGAGACGGACTCGTCAAAGGTGACGTCGCGGGAGTGAAAGAAGTGGTGAGACGGCGGGTGGTAGAAATGCCAGTCAGACGTGTCGAGGGGGAAACCTAGGAAGACGTAGGGGACAGTGCGGGCAGTGAGCTTGTCCGTGCCTGAGGCACAAATGTGAGCAAGGCAACCCCAGACGTGGAACGCAGACGCGTCACCAGGAGACCCGGTCCAGAGGAGGGTCGGCAAAACCTGCGGCCGTTGAGAGTGCGGCCACAGGTTAAGCTGGTGAGCGGCGTAGCGGACGGCGAACGGCCACAGAAAATGGGGTGCACCGGTATGGATCATGGAGGTACGAGCCACCTCCATGACCAAACCAATGCGTCGCTCAACGACCCCATTCTGCTGCGGGGAGTCCGGCAGGGTGAACGTCTGGGTGATGCCCTCTGCACGACAGAAACGACCAAGGGAACCAAAGGGGAACTCTCCGGGAACGACGCAGGGAGACCTAAGACAAGACCGTGCTGAGACATATGACAAAGACGTGTGAGAGCGGGGTGACCTAGGCGGTTGTGCCACAGGAGGGACGGGTGAGTAAGCGACCGGCACAAGCAAGCCGCAGCAACAAAGGTAGACTCTGCCACCTGGGGGTGCGTCCCAACCGGGGGGGACGCGGTGTCTAGCGTGAACAGGACAGACACCGGGTCCTGGGGGAACATGGTGAGGGAAGCACCAGTGGCGGCCTCGGTACTGACAGCGTACCGCTCGTGATCCGGGAACGTAGTGGTGACGCCGAGGTCCTGAAGGCAGCCGACACCCACTAGGTTCCTAGAGAAGGAAGGGATGTGCAAGCTTGTAAGAGAGCCCGAAGGAACCGTCGGACAGGGGAGGGTGGTGGAACTAGGGTGGCGAGTACCGGACCAGAGGAAGGGTCTGCAAGGGCAACTGCGGCAGGGACAACAAGCGGCGTAAGCGTAGTGTGGTCCAGAAAGAAACACCGAGACGCGCCAGAGTCAAGAGTGAAGGAGAGTGCGGTAGTGGCGGCTGGGGGCGGAGGAGCTAGGGTGGAGCCAAGGCTAAGCAAAGCAGGGGATCCTATGCCTGACGCAGCAGGGGAGCTTGAACTAGGCACACTGGGCACACCTACACTAGGCAACACGGGGTAATAGGAACCAGTCACACTAGTGTTATCGACATACAGCACATACAAGGCAGAGCTAGTCTCATCCATGTCCATATCAAAGATCCTAACGCCACGGCGGAGCAGACTATGCCAGTCGGGGAGGTTCGACGCCGGGCCGAAGCGGAGACGAAATAGGTCGTCTAGGCGACTGAAACAGTGAGTGAGGGTATGACCGATCTTACCGCACACGAGGCCGCGGCGAGGACCGGTCTGGAGTTGGTACTAGCAGTGCCCGTCACGCGCACCACCACTCGACGACACGCCACGTGCACGACCACTGCTACCACCTCCACCACCGGCGCCAGGCCAGACAGGCAGGAGACGGCCGACCCGCCGCTGCGACTGCTCTTGCTGCTGCTGCGGCTGCTGCTGCGGCGCCTGCTGCTATGGCTGCTGCTCCAAGGCACCAGCCCCAGTGCCCTCGTTGGTAATACCAGCGGGCGAACCACCTCCACCCTCGCCATCACACCAGCAATGGGGCGGTGACCCTTACCCGGACGAAACTGTGCTGCAGCAGCTGTCTCTACAGCAGAACCGTCACAGTAACTGTACTGAGCGGGGGCACAACCCTGAAAGATAGGGACTGGCGCAGTACCGCTAAACTGGGCGATAGAGCGCTGACGGGTCTCTATAGCAGACAGGGTGTCGACAAAGTCAGTGAGGCTGAGGTTTGCGGGGTGGAGACTAAGAAAGTTATCGTGGGCAGTAACAAGGCGGTCAGGGAGGCGGGTGGCAAGCAGGTAGAGGGTAGAGCAGATCGGGGGTTGAAACACACTAAGCTGGGCCTAAGTGCAGGCAGCGCGCCAAGTCGAGTCGAGCGTGCGCAAGTGCGTGGCGAGGTCAGCGATAGTGGAGAAGGACGCGAGATCAGGAAAGGGCATGGGCAGGATCAGACGACCGACCGAGGCAGAGGGCGGGGTGGAATAGCGTGCGACAACAGCCTCTAGGAACTCTTGCGCTGTCCTGACCGACCGAAAGTGGGGGCGCTCGGACAGGGGGAGGGCATGACTAATCACGAGCTGTGCGACAGCGTCACATGACAACCAGACAGCACGGGCAAGGGCACCAGCGGCAGCGGACTCACGGTCAGCAGACGTGGGGTCAGCGGGTAGAGCAGTAGGGGGGTTAGGATAAGGTAGGGTACCGTCAATATGGACGGCCAGGGGGTGGCCATCCTGCCGCTGACAAGTGAGGTGACGGCGGAGGTCGACGAGCCACGTGTCGAACTCGACCGGCTGACCCTCCGCGTCAAAGCGCAGCACCAAGTTCGCCATCATGGTCGCTGCAGCAGCTGACAAGCGGTAGTGGGCTGTACTGACGAAGGAGTGCGACAGGGAGCAGTGGTGAGCGGTGCGGTGCAGTGCGGTGCGGTAGAGAACGGGGCAGTATGGTGGAGTGCGGTGCAGTGCGGTGGGAGGGGCCGACGTGGGTGCGATGCGATGGAGCAGCGGGCGGCTGAGCGTCGGGGCCGGGGCCACAAGGCAGCTAGGGGATGGGGCCGCATGGCGGATAGGTGACAGGGCCGCGAGCAGCTGGGCGTCGGGGCCAGATAGGCGACTAGGCGACGAGGCCGCGGGCGGCTAGGCGACGAGGCCGGCAAGGCGGCTAGGCGACGGGGCCGCGGGGCGGCTAGAGAACTGGGCCGCGGGCGGCTAGGCGACGAGGCCGGCTAGGTGGCTAGGCGACGAGGCCGGCTAGGCGGCTAGGCGGCGGGGCCACTGGGCAGCTAGGTGATGGGGCCGCGAGCGGCTAGGCGACGGGCCGTCGAGTCGGCTAGGCGACGGGGCCGCGGGGCGGCTAGGCGACGAGGCCGCGGGGGCGCGGGCCGCAGGGCCGCTAGGTGACGGGGCCGCGGGGCCGCAAGTGACGGGGCTGTGGGGCAACTAGGTGACGGGCCCGCGAGGCCGCTAGGTGACGGGGCCGGCGAGACGGCTAGGACTTACGGCGGAAGCGCTGGTGGGCGGTGGGGACCTAACCTACTCATGATACCATATCAAACTGAACGAATGATGTAGAATGGGAGGATACAATGATATATAGCCTAGGGTGTTGTACCCTCTATAGCATGCCCCTATGTAGTCTACAAAACATACACACATATGTTTGACACTATCACCATGGCTCTGCAGCGTGTCGCCCATCAGCATCTCGGTTTGAATATCACGGAACAGACAGTATTCCCTCTCCAATCAAGGGCAGGACAAGTGGCTCCCTCGGGTCTTCTTGTTGGTGCCTCAGTCCGTACAATGTGGAGGTTCCGGTGTGCAAAAAAAAATCAGCAACGCTCCGGCCAACATCTATGATGCTCTGCATATGGTCTTGTCCACGCTCCTGCTCGCAAGTCAAATATTCATCTGGCGCCGGTCCTCTCAGTCCAAGAAGAAAATGATGCGCTTTGAATCAAGGATTACTTATGCCAAAAAGTTCGGGCTTTTGTGCTTCTGTGCTGACAGACGACCGCTCGTTCATCCAGAACTGAAGGCTTCATGGCTCCTCAACTATGCTCTTCGCCCACCTTAAGTGCTCAATCCACATTTTGGCTCCTGCCACAGCTCGGGACAGCCTGCAGGCTTGCTGCTACTGCCAACCTAGGTTGGGTGTATAACGTGTGCTTTACGTACATCCTTTTAGGATGTTAGCAGTTTAGCTATATACTGTACAATCCTGATGCTTGCGTGTAATGGTTACGAATGAAATAAAATGTAAGGAATTAGTAATTCTTTACCGAGGCTTGCTACAGAGCGTACGACTCGAACAGTCCCGAACCAGCGATAGGGTTCCAGTCCTTTCAGTTCGAGCCTCCTGGGCCTTTCCGGACCTCGCTTCGACACATCAAGGCCCTTCGACACTTTTCCTGAACCTTCGGATCCTATGTCCAGGATCGCCCTAGGTTCTCTATATATTGTGTTGTCTTTCATTTTATTGTCATTCACTCAGTTCACTGTTTCGCCATTGCCTTCCGCGCTACTTGGCAATTCCATTCATAACATAAAACCGCAAACCTTAAAGCGAGGGTCTCAAGAAGCAAAGAAACAAACCCAAAGGTTTTGGATTCGGGGGGTCTCGAAAATTGCGAGGTGTGGTGAGGGGTGCTGGAATTTTCGAGACCCCCCGAATCCAAAACCTTTGGGTTTGGTTTTTTGCTTCTTGAGACCCTAGCTTTAAATCCCCCGGTTCCCATTCAATGATCCGTTGTCAGGCCACATTTCAGAAGCAGCCAGGTGAGGAAGCACAAACAGCTGCTTTACCGCTGTTCTCAGGGGAGTGCGGCGTTTCATTTCAGAAGCACTACAGGTAGGTAGTATTTCGCAGGCATTAGAGCGTGTTCATCGTGGATATTTCAAATATTTTTGCCCATTTGCGAATTACAGTAAAAAAACGTATTCAGAGTGCACGACGTGGACCCAGTAGTTTCGGGAAAAAAAATGGCCGACGACGGCATTTATACGCGCCGGGCACGGATAAACTTTCAGATGCTTCCTGAAAAAAACATTCAGCGCAACCGGCGTAACATTTCGCAACATTGAGCCACTTCAAATTTGCGGTCTCATGAACATGAACTCGAACTTTATATTTTCGAGCCACGTGACTGGGCTGTCTCGAAATTCCTAGTCCGACGTCGGACAACGTGTTCTGGTACATTCCACTTATTCCCGACATCGGGATTTTTCTAACATTGGTATATTATGAACACGATCTTACTACGAGCGTGTGCTGATGCGATTGTGCTTCTCGTCGCCGCGCCTTCATCCGATGTGTGTGTGTGTGAGAGAGAGAGGGGGATCGAGGCAAAAACTCGCAATCTTGCAATGATTGTTGTGAGTGGCACGTGATGCGCGTGCCACATTTCTCTCGCCACTCCAAACCCTCCCCCTCCAAAACCGCTCGTTACAATTCTTCACCTACCCCAACCCATTTCCCACCAACCAAACCTACTCTACCTACCAAATTTCCAACCCAGCTTTTCCAGCTCATCTCCTCCAACCTAAGGCCTCCCAACTACTCCCTAATTTTCCCCAACTCTCATAATCATTCCTAGTCCACCTCAACCAAGCTTCCAACCAATCCTCCTATTCATCTCCAACTCCCACCTTAAGGCACATGACTCTTCATCATTTTTCATGTGCTCTATCTTCCTACTCATCAAGAATTCCCCAAGTCATCTACTCCAACCAATAATCCTCTTCGCATGTGATTCAAGCACATTCCTCCCTTCCCTACTCATCAACCTCCATATGCCCCTTATTTATTCCTTCCTTCCTTCCTATCCTAAGTCATCCAAGTTGCCATATCATCACACAAGACTCTCATGATTCCTTACATTCCTCACCTTCCAACTCAACGAAGCTTTCATTCCTCCTCCTTTCCTTCCTTTCCAACTCATCCTAGTTTCTCTCCAACACCACATGGTTTACAACTCCAAGTCACCAAAGGCTCAACAACCATCACGTGCTCCGCTACTATTCATCTTCACCAAGAATCCTCTCCAACTTCTCAAGAAGTTTCTCAAAGTACAACAAAGCATCTCCAAGCTCCTCTCCTTCAAGCTCCCCTTCAAGTCTTCTTCAAGCTCCTCAAGTTCACACCACTACAAAGGCTCCTTGTTAGCATTCATGTTCTATGTCCCTAGAGATGGCATTACTATGCTACCTTTCTTCCTAGACTACCATGAGTGGTCTCTCTCTCATGCATGTCCTTGTATCCACTATGGATTATAAGGCTTGTACTATACCCTATTTCATATAAGTTTATGCGCTCAGAGTTCTCCCACAAAGTTCCTAGATTAGCAAAGTAATCGAGCATTAATCCATCTTATACCCAACTCGAGTATAAGATGCATCACCAAGCCACAAGCTTGTAGGAAGATTCTCTTCTTCAACACTCAACCTTGTGGCATCTTCACTCTTCAAGTACAAGGCCCCCTCCTTCAACCACATCCAAGATTGTGGTCTCTCCTCAAGCTTGTGGTCTCCTCCCAAGCTTGTGGTCTCCTCCCAAGCTTGTGGTATTCTCCCAAGCTCAAGATCCTTCCCAAGTGCAAGTCCTCCTTTATCAAGAACCACTCCCAAGATCCTACATCTCTTCTATTTTGTAAGCCACACAAAAGTAAGTCTTTCAACCTTCTTCACAAGCATCTCTCCCTGGACAAGTCTTCTTTTTACTCGCTTGAGTACATTTCTCTTATTTCTTACTAGCACATTATAATCCCATTTATATGCACTACAGTTCTACTATTGCACTATTGTCCTATTCAACCGTGCAATTATACTCTTTTGTCTTAAAGCCCGCGGCCCAAATTGCGAGGCGCGACCTTCAAACGCAGTGCGTTTGAAAGTTGCGTTTTCGTGGGTGTATTGGGGGGTAACGAGACTCTCGTCACTCAGGGGTGCCTTCCAAGTTCAGCGCGGAAGGTAATTTGGAACACCAGGTGCCGAGCGTTTCTCAACCGTCCAGTTTTTCTAAATTTTCATCTGACGGCGCGTAAGCCAAGCACTTCCCCCAGTCAGTCGAAAGGTAATCTCATCCGTCAAACTGTGTGTTTGTAAATCTGACGGTTCACGACAAGCGTTGAATTTGCGAGAGTAAACGCCCTCGCGATTTTCCAGCGTATTTCGTACAGCCTGAGGGTCAAACTTCATACGCAGTGCGTTTGAACAATTTGGGCCGCGGGTTTTAAAGCGAGGGTCTCAAGTAGCGCGAAACCAAATCCAAAAGGTTTGGTTTTGGGTTGACGAAATTAGCGAAACAGTAACAGCGCCCAACCAGCACCCCTCACCACACCTCGCAAATTTAGAGACCCCCCGAAACCAAAACCTTTGGGTTTGGTTTTTTGCTTCTTGAGACCCTCGCTTTAATCTGAATTTCTTATCCGATGTGTGTGTGTGAGAGAGGGGGATCGAGGCAAAAACTCGCGATCTTGCAATGATCTAGCAAGGATTTTAGGGCGTGTTACCAAAAATCGTTTTGGCAAAATACCATACTAAACCGCTCTAGAGTTTTATTTGACCGTTTCAGAACGCAAAACATCTTTGCGAACCGCAACCGGACGTACTTTAGTGACACGCCCTTAGCACACTTGATCGACTACCGATCTAGCACTGATTTAGTCCCAATCATCATGAATTACGTCGTTCCATCGAGCTTCCCAGTAACCTTTCTACTATTTACCTTTCCACTCCGCAAAAGCTGTTCCGATTTCTGAATTTCTCACCAAGGCTGCTCAAAACGAGCATTCGGAGCGTGAGATCCTAAATCCTGCTAAGAACGAGCTTCCTGGCCTCCTAAATCCTGCTTAGAACGAGCTTTCTGGCCTCCTAAATCCTGCTAGAACAAGCTTCCTGACCTCCTAGAACGAGCTTCCTGGCCTCCTAAATCCTGTTGAGAACGAGCTTCCTGATTCCAGGCTGAACGCTCTGGCGACTGCTACAACTAGCTAGCAGTAATTGTAGTTGCTGTATTACTTTTCCAAGCATGAGCGATTGCTAAACTGGGTTGGTTTTCAAAGTATGAAGCTGCTTTGGCGTCTGACGTTTCCGTGAAGTAACGGGCAGCCATCATGTCGCCGCGTTCACCTCGTGTATCGCTATTGTTGGCATCAGCCTTGGTGCTAACCCTTTCAAATGTAACTCCACCCCCCCTTCCCCCCTCCACCCCCCACCCCACCTCCCACCCCACCCCACCCCCCAACACTCCCCCCCCCCTTCCCCTTCTCACCCCCCTCCTTTACCGCCTCTCCCTCAGTCCTCACTCCCCGTCTTTCCTCATCCCGCGGCATTCCATCCGCTCTTCCTCTTCCGCTATCCATCCACCCCCTCTGAGCGCATGGCCTTCCTTATCCCCATGCTGCTTGCTTCCATCACCGCTTGCTACCATCACCGCTTGTTACCATCACCTCTTGCTTCCATCACCTATTGCTGACATCAGAACGCTTGCCACACCGCTTGGTACCATCACCTCTTGCTACCGCGTGCTAGCATCACCGCTTGGTACCATCACCTCTTGCTACCGTGCTAGCATCACCGCTTGGTACCATCACCTCTTGCTACCGCGTGCTAGCATCACCGCTTGGTACCATCACCTCTTGCTACCGTGTGCTAGCATCACCGCTTGGTACCATCACCTCTTGCTACCGCGTGCTAGCATCACCGCTTGATACCATCACCTCTTGCTACCGTGTGCTAGCATCACCGCTTGGTACCATCACCTCTTGCTACCGCGTGCTAGCATCACCGCTTGGTACCATCACCTCTTGCTACCGTGTGCTAGCATCACCGCTTGGTACCATCACCTCTTGCTACCGTGTGCTAGCATCACCGCTTGGTACCATCACCTCTTGCTACCGCGTGCTAGCATCACCGCTTGGTACCATCACCTCTTGCTACCGTGTGCTAGCATCACCGCTTGGTACCATCACCTCTTGCTACCGTGTGCTAGCATCACCGCTTGGTACCATCACCTCTTGCTACCGCGTGCTAGCATCACCGCTTGGTACCATCACCTCTTGCTACCGTGTGCTAGCATCACCGCTTGGTACCATCACCTCTTGCTACCGCGTGCTAGCATCACCGCTTGGTACCATCACCTCTTGCTACCGCGTGCTAGCATCACCGCTTGGTACCATCACCTCTTGCTACCGCGTGCTAGCATCACCGCTTGGTACCATCACCTCTTGCTACCGTGTGCTAGCATCACCGCTTGGTACCATCACCTCTTGCTACCGCGTGCTAGCATCACCGCTTGGTACCATCACCTCTTGCTACCGCGTGCTAGCATCACCGCTTGGTACCATCACCTCTTGCTACCGCGTGCTAGCATCACCGCTTGGTACCATCACCTCTTGCTACCGTGTGCTAGCATCACCGCTTGGTACCATCACCTCTTGCTACCGCGTGCTAGCATCACCGCTTGGTACCATCACCTCTTGCTACCGTGTGCTAGCATCACCGCTTGGTACCATCACCTCTTGCTACCGTGTGCTAGCATCACCGCTTGGTACCATCACCTCTTGCTACCGCGTGCTAGCATCACCGCTTGGTACCATCACCTCTTGCTACCGTGTGCTAGCATCACCGCTTGGTACCATCACCTCTTGCTACCGTGTGCTAGCATCACCGCTTGGTACCATCACCTCTTGCTACCGCGTGCTAGCATCACCGCTTGGTACCATCACCTCTTGCTACCGTGTGCTAGCATCACCGCTTGGTACCATCACCTCTTGCTACCGCGTGCTAGCATCACCGCTTGGTACCATCACCTCTTGCTACCGCGTGCTAGCATCACCGCTTGGTACCATCACCTCTTGCTACCGCGTGCTAGCATCACCGCTTGGTACCATCACCTCTTGCTTCCGCGTGCTAGCATCAGCGCTTGGTAGCACCTATTGCCACCATCAGCGCTTGCTAGGATGCTCCTTGCCATGACCCCACTGCCGTCAGTCTCTTCATGCCAAGCGCCACTTGCTCTTCCATCCCTTCACTTCCCTCTTCCTCCTTCTTCCTCCCTCTTCCTCCCTCTTCCTCCCACTTCCTCGCTCTTCCTCGCTCTTCCTCCCCCCTCTTCCTCCCTCTCCCCCCTCTCCCCCCTCTCCCCCCTCTCCCGCCTCTCCCCCTCTCCCCACTCTCCCCCCTCCCCCCCTCTTCCCACTCCTCCCCCTCCTCCCTCTCCTCCCCCTCCTCCCTCTCCTCCCTCTTCCCCCCCTCTGCCCTCTGTTCCCCTAGGCGTTCCGTGGCACCATGCCTGAACTCACAGACGAGTTCGTCTCCCCCCATCTGCACACACCACACCCTCCGTGCCCGGCTCTGTTTCTTCCTCTTCGCCTTCCCCCTCCAGGAACAGGTGTTTCCAGTCATCATTGAGATAGAAAACAACTCTCTCTCCCCTCTCTCCCCCTCCCCACCCACACACCCACCCACCCACGCATCCACCCACCCACCTGGACTCTGAGTACCCAGACAACCTCCGTGCGCCGCGCTGTTTCCCCTTCGCCTCCACCCTCTGTGAGGAGCTGTTTGCAGTCACCTCCGGGATGGTAGAGGACAAATCACGGCGGGACACCCTCTGTGGCACGGCATGGCGGGACCTCCCAAAGCAATTCCTGACTGCCGTTTCCTCCTCTGCCTTCTGCTCCCTCTGCTCCCGCTGCTCCCCTCAGGTGCTTCCAGTCACCACGGCGATCAAAGACACGTTCGTCCCCCCCCATATGGACTTCGAGTACCCGGACGCCCTCTGCGGCACGGCATGGCGGGACGACTACATTCGTCTGCACTCCGCCATTCGCGCCGCCAGCGCCGCCGCTTACATCCCCCCTCCCTCCCCCCCTCCTCCTCCTTCCTCCCTCGCCTCTCCCTCCTCCCCTTCCCTCCCTTCCCCAAACCCCCCATCGCCTCTACCAGCAGCAGCAGCAGCAGCAGCAGCAGCAGCAGCAGCAGCAATCTCAGATTCAACCCTCCCAAATGCATCCCTCCCAGATTCCTCCATTCGCTTTCTCACGTTCGACCAACACGGGCACTGCGGGGGGTTTGGGGACTTCCTAGTGGGGGTGGTCTCTTCCTTCGTCGTCGCACTCTTGGACCGCCGGGCCTTTGTTATCAGGCACGACTGCCTCCAGTACGCCTTCCAGCCGGCCTTCATCGACTGGGCAGAGTCCCCCGATGTGCCCATGGAGCCGTCTCGCCGCACGGCCAATCTAAACGAGTCGTTTCCGTCAGGGGTGATTCCGTTCCTAGACCTGAACGGGAACCGGGTGAATCTGCAGGTGCTGGAGAAGTTTAAGGGGTTTCGGCATGTGAAGGTGCTGTGGAACCGCGGGATGCTAACGGAGATGCTTACGAAGGGGACGGGCGGGTGGGCGGATGCGCTCAGGGCTACGGGGCTGCGTCCACCGTATGCCTTCGGCTGCATTCTCCGATTCCTTGTCAGGTACGGCCTGCAGTGCGATGCCTTGCTTGGTATGCCTTGCTTGGTATGCCTTGCTTGGTATGCCTTGCTTGGTATGCCTTGCTTGATATGCCTTGCTTGGTTTGCCTTGCTTGGTATGCCTTGCACTGCGATGCTTTGAAACAAACCATTCCCCCTCTCTCCACTCACTCACCACCGTACATCTTCGGCTGCATTCTCTGGATAAGATACGGTTGTCAATTGAGATGCCTTGCATTAATGCACGCACATGGCATCCCCTCTCTCTCCACCACCACTCATTCATCCCCCGTCCCTCCTTCCAGTCCCCCCTTCAAGTCCCCCCTTCCAGTCCCCCCTTCCAGTCCCCCCTTCCAGTCCCCCCTTCCAGTCCCTCCTTCCAGTCCACGAAAGGAGCTATGGCCGCTGATGGCGCATTTGTTGCAGGAGGTGCAGGAGGTGCTGCCAACGGTGGTGGTGGGGGTGTCTACTTTTTCGGCGACTAATACATAGACTCCTCACGCTGATGGCGCATTTGCTGCAGGAGGTGCACGAGGTGCTGCAGACGGTGGTGGTGGTGGGCATGCATGTGCGGCTCAACCACAACGTCCCCTCTCTCTCCCCCACCACCCCTCACTCACTCCCTCTCTCCTCCACCACCCCTCACTCACTCCCTCTCTTCCCCACCCACCACCTCACTCACTCCCTCTCTCCCCCACCACCCCTCACTCACTCCCTCTCTCTCCACCGTTCCTCCATCCCCCCATACCTAGAAGGGAGCTATGGCTGCTGATGTTGAATCTTATAAAGGAGATGCACGAGGTGCAGGCGGGGCGGTGGTGGCGGGCGTGCATGTGCAGCTGGAAAAATAAACGTCCCCTCTCTCTCCCCCACCACCCCTCACTCAGCCCTCTCTCTCCCCCACCATCCCTCACTCACTCCCTCTCTCTCCACTATTCCTCCATCCCTCCGTATCTACAAGGGAGCTCTGGCTGCTGCTGATGCTGATGGTGCATCTTACCAAGATGCATGAGGTGCTGGCTGTGGTGGCGGGCGTGCATGTGTGGCTGAAAGAAAAAACGTCCCCTCACTTTTTCCCACCACCCTTCTTCATCCCTCCATCCCCCATCCCTCACTCAAGGCCCAGAAGGGAGCTGTGGCCGCTGATGGCGCATCTGCTGCAGGAGACGCACGAGGTGCGGACGGTGATGGTGTGTAGGGGTGCATGTGTGGCTGCCCATAACATCCCCTCTCTCTCCCCTCCCACCCCGGATCCATCCCCATCCATCACTCCAGGCCCAGAAGGGAGCTGTGGCCGCTGATGGCGCATCTGCTGCAGGAGACGCACGAGGTGCAGACGGTAGTGGTGGGCGTGCACGTGCGGCTGAGCGACAGCTTCGTTCGCGACCCCAACGCCACTGAGAGCAGCGCCACTGCCGCCTCCATGGCTGCTGCCCTGGCGCAGGGCGCCCCCATGCTGGCCTGCGCCAAGGTGAGCCAAGGCGGGGGGGATTGGATTTCAAGAAATGGAAACATGACTGAAAGCCCAAGGCCACAGAGTGAGACTAACGCTACAGATGAAAGGCGAGACTTTAATGTCTCCACTATGGCTGCACGCCCATGCTGGCCTGCGCCAAGGGGATCGGAGAGAAGGTGTATGTGGTATGGGCATGTGGGATGGGCATGTGGGATGGGGCATGTGGGATGGGCATGTGGGATGGGGCATGTGGGATGGCCATGTGGGATGGGCATGTGGGATTGGCATGTGGGATGGGCATGTGGGATGGGCATGTGGGATGGGTATGTGGGGCGTGCATGTGCGGCGTGCATGTGTGGCGGCGTGCATGTGGGGCGTGCATGTGCGCCTGAGTGGCAGCATGGTTCGCATGGTCCGTGCTCATCTCATCATCTCCCCACCCCTCTTCCTAATTCCGTTCCTGTCCCTCCCAGGCAGTAGAGGACGTGTAGTTCCATCAATATGTCCTTTGTATTAAGTAGGTGGCATGGTACAGGCATGCCAGGTGAGAGAGAGAACTTTCGAGTCGACTCAAAAGTAGGTGGCATGGTACAGGCATGCCAGGTGAGAGAGAGAACTTTCGAGTCGACTCAAAAGTAGGTGGCATGGTACAGGCATGCCAGGTGAGAGAGAGAACTTTCGAGTCGACTCAAAAGTAGGTGGCATGGTACAGGCATGCCAGGTGAGAGAGAGAACTTTTGAGTCGACTCAAAAGTAGGTGGCATGGTACAGGCATGCCAGGTGAGAGAGAGAAACAGCAAACAAAAACTGGCAGCATCAAACGCCTAGCGCTCTAGATCACGGCGACCCTAAGGTTCGCCCAGGTCGGGCTCGAGGACCTGGAGCAGGTCGCCCACGGGGATGGGCTCTGCGGGGAAGCCCAGCTGGCTCTCCTCAGCCGCGAGGGCCTGGTTGATCTTGATCTTCGTGTTGAGGGCGACGGCCTGCCCGCGCTGCAGAGTGACCGACCAATGTTGGCGGTACTCGTGGCCGCGCTTGGCGGCCTCGCGTGAGGTAGGTGCAGCGTCGAACCGATGCTTCGCGGCCAGCTCGGCACAGGCGCGGAGAAAGCGGAAGACCCCCGGGGAGGTGAGTCTGTAGGTCTCGGCAGCCAAGGCATAGAAACCGAACCACTCGGGGCGGGCCGGCGGGTGATACTTACGCTCTTTACCGTGGGCAGCGATTTGGACTGCCCACCCAGTACCGTGGCGGGCATGCCCGTCCTCCTTCGAGATAGGGTCGGTGACGGTCCCGTCACAGATCCTAACCGCCCCGAGTCGGGGTGGCGGATGGCCACGTCCGCCCAGAGGTTCATGACACGGGTGAAGAAGTTGCTCTCGGTGCGGGTGATGAAGCCCGCTTCGAGGACGATCCGCGCGTACTCGTCGCGGAGGGCGTGGTGCGTGCCAGTACGTCCAGGGCCCGTGTCGCACCGGAGAAGGTGGTTGGGGAGTCGGGGGTCCTGGATGTCGACACGCCGCCAGCAGTCACAGCGTCTCGGCATAGCATGTGGAAGGCCGAGGCGGGAGGCGACGGCGGTGGAGAAGTGGTCGGGGGAGAGGCGCAGGGAGGGGAAGAGGGGGAGGGCGTGGAGCCAATCCCCCGCCCCTGGGCCCATAAGGGAGAGGAGGCGCTGGGTATGCCCCTGGAGCGGGTTCAGGGGCAGCTGGCGAGCTTCCTGCAGGAGCGTGGTGAAGCACTCCGCCTGGACCTGCAGAGCCCGCTGCAGCTTGGGTGGGTCGGGGGAAGCCCGCTCTTCCCAAAACAGCTCAGCAGCAGCGTCCGGGAGGGCGGCTTCCAGCGTGGCTAACCGACGCGGCAGAGGGGATGGAGCGCCAGGGTCGGGGTCGAAGAGGGCCAGGAGCTGGCCCAGTGTAGCGGGGAGGGTTGGAAGGAGGCCACTGAGCAAGTGCGCAACAGCCGCCGTGGAGGTGAGATATGCCGCTCCTGCCTCAGCAGCTGGGTTGCAGATCCCAAGCCTGCCAAAGGTGGTTGGGAGTGCGGCTTGCGCCCATACCCGCCGCTTCTCGAGTCTGGCGCGGGGGAGCGGCAGGCGGCAGCCAGCCAGCGCCGCGTGGAAGAGCCGCTCGCCCCAGGCATCCCACTCCGCCTAGGGGAGGCACTCGGGGGGGGTCGAGCGGAGCAAGTAACTGGCGCGGCGGGCAAGGCAGCGGGTGAGGAGGAGGAGGGCGATCTGGGGATCCAGCTCCACGATCAGTGGCAGTGGGACGGCGGCGGTGTTGAGGCGGTCGCGGATGGCAGCGGCGCAGGCGTCCACCGGCCCCACAGGACTGCCGAGGAGGCGCAGACACGTGGTGCTGGCGGAAACGCCAGGCGGTAGCGTCTCGGGTGGCACACCCTGCGGGCCCCAGGCTTCACACTTCGCTGGGTTGTGACGGAGGCCACAGCCGCCAATGGCAGTGGTGAGGTGGGCGAAGGCAGCGGAGCACGCTGCTGGCGGACCCAGGAGCATGACATCGTCCGCATAGGCGAGGACGAGTAGTTTAGGGAAGGCGGCGGCGGTGTCCTTGAGCGCGGGGTGCAGCCCCGCCGCAAACAGGGTCCCCTTGGCGGACCCCGCAGGCGCTGGCGAGGGGGGGGAACCGAAACTGTGGTCGACATGGAGGGTGAAAGGGCCACCGTACGAGAGCCGCACGAAGGGGACTAGGAGCTCCAAGGGCGTTCCTCCGAGCCCCGCGAAGACGGCGGCGCGTTCAATCTCGTTGAACGCGTTTGAGGCGTCGATTTGGAGGGCGATGTGTCCCGATTTGATGTCGAGATAGGCGCGGGTGATGTCGAGATAGGCGCGGGTGATGTCGAGATAGGCGCGGGTGATGTGGATTATCACTTCCGCGCCGCCGGGGATGGCGACTCCGAACTGAATGGGGGTGAAGTGGAGTTGGGCAGGCCGCGTGGCGAGGTGGAGCGCGGCTTTGGCAATCAGACGGTGGAGGCACTCGCCGAAGGCTATGGGCCGAGTGCTGCCACCTGGCTTTGTGAAGGCAAGGAGGCACGAGGAGGTGAGCAGCGCGGAGGTGAGCAGCGCGGAGGCCTCGGAGCAAAGGGCACCAGCGAGGGCCGCGTTCGTGAGGGCCAGGAGGTGGCCACAGATGTCGGAGTTGTGAAGCGCCGCATCCCGCAGGACTTCGAAGGACGTCCCCGAGGGGCCCATTCCTACGCCATTAGGCAGCTGGCTGATGATGCGGCGGAAGGACCTTGCTGAGATAGTGGGCTTACGCTCGAGGGCGTGTGAGTGGACCCACTCTGGGATGTCAAGGGAGGCAGGTGGGTGGCGAGAATGGAGCGCGGAAAGCGTTTCGGCGGTAGATGGGCTGACCGTAGTTGCTTCCAGCGCTTGAAGGGCTTTTCCAAGGTTTCTGTGGCGCGTGGCATGGGAAAATATCCCAGTCCTGTCAGGCAAGTGGCGCTGGGGGGGAGGGAGAGTGGTGGCGGCAACAGCTTCGTCGTAAACATCTGCCCAGGAACCCCTGTGAAATGAGTCCAAACGGCGCTCGAAGGAGGGCCAATCAGGCTTGCGAGTTGTGCCAACGCAGAGGGTAAGGCGGGCAAGAAATATCAGTAGGCGCCAGGCTGGCACTGAGTCCGGGTCCTTGGCCAATCGGAGGAGGGAGGTCAGCAGACAGCTGGCGAATTGGTCCCGAATGGGGCGGGGTGGATGTCGGACGAGCGGGGGTTGGCGACTGTTGCGAAGGGGAGCGATATCCTAGCTGGCGACCAGGTCGAAAAGATCATTCCAGATTACCGGCGCCTTGGGCGAGAGAAATTGGGGATTTGGGTTCGGAAAATCCTCGAATTCCGCATTTCGCTGGTTCGGGGCGGCTCGGGCCCCACTCCGCCTCGGACCCCCTCCTTCTGCAGCACTGTCTTCCCCAGACACAGACTCGGAGTCCCCCTCAAAAGAAGGGGTGTATCTAGAGTCACCCGATCCCTCCTCACCATTCCCAGCAGCGGCGCCGTCTCCACCAACGGCTGCCTCCCTTAGTCTGATCTCAGCCCTACTAGGGCTCTCCGCCCTGGCCCCCGCCCCCGAGTTAACAGTCGCGTCAGCCAATCTGCGGCGAACAGCCTGGACGAACGTGCCGCCTGCACCTCCCCGAGCTTTACTCCTCCCCGCTCCCCGCCATCCTTGTCCGCGATCCCCCGGCGCTGACGCGGCGCTAGCCATTGGCGCCCGTCGAGCACGCCCCTGCGGGGTCCACCAGCGAACGCCTCCCCGTGATGGTGTCATCTCGGTCGTATGGGCGAGGGCGATCCCGGGAACGGCTGTTCGATCGGCAGGTGGGTGATCGCTGGCCCGGGCGGTCCCCGGAGCCGCACTACCGCTTGCGGACGCCCGAGTGGCGGAGCCTGCCCCGCCGTCTGCCGATGCGGGATACACGTCGGCGCAGGTCGCGGAGGCCGTCGCGCCCCCCGCAGCGTGGCCCGCAGATGCAGTGAGGGGGCTCAGCCGCTCGTTCCCCGAGCGTCGACGAAGTTGTCGCTCGGGTGCTTGCTCGCGTGCCTGCGGTGATCCAGGCATTGGCAATGCCGGCTGCCCCAGCACCAGTGCTGGTGGCTTCCGCAGCTCCCCCGCCAGCAGCTCCCGCGGCTCTTCCGCCAGCGGCAGTGGCGGCGCCGGCGCAGCTTCCCCCTGCCAGCGCCTCTAGCGTGGGTACCTGCATGTTTAACAGACGCCGGGGGCCCCCGCGGGGACCCCCATTATTGAAAACCGCCTAGAAAGCCCGCTTGTATGTCGTTGTTGTAACGATGACAGGTCTGAAGCTTCTTGCCGTCCCGTAACGCGCGGTCGCAGGCGGAGCCGCCACCAGCAAGCAGATGAGAAATGAACTGAGAACTAAACAAGGACTCAGTAGACAGGAGGAGCTTATATAGGCTCAGGAGCAAGGCTCAGGGGCTCTTTCCTCTCTCCCGCCACCAGCAAGCAGATGAGAAATGAACTGAGACTCTGCTCTCCTAGTTCCCTCCTCTCCTCCCTCACTCTGCTCTTCTCTCCCTCAGTCCCCACCTCTGCTCTCACTCTCCCTCAGTGCTCTGGACTCGCTATCTCTCACCCCCCCCCCCTCCCCTCACTTCCCCCATCCCCCCAGGCAGTAGTAGAGGACGAGTGGTTCCCTCTCCTCGCACTCTGCTCTGCACTCTTTCCCCCTCAACCCCTGCAGTGAGGGCCCCACATCACCACCACACTCCCCCTTTCCCTCTCCCCTTCTCCCATCCCCCCAGGCAGTAGAGGACAGGTGGTACCTGCCGCCTCTCACGGTGCGCTGGATGCTCGTCACCCACTCCGTCGACTTCAAAATGGCTGTGCCAGGGAACCGCCATCCACTGTGTGTTGGATGCTCACTCACATCACCACCACACCCCTTCCTAGACTCACTCCGACTCACACCGTCCCCATCCCCCCAGGCAGTAGAGGACATGTGGTACCCGCCGCCTCTCACGGTGCGCTGGATGCTCATCACCAACTCCATCGACTTCAAAATGGCAATTCGGTCCCATTTCCCTGGCAAGGTGAGTGAGAGAGTGGGCCTTTTTTTTATTTCTCTTTTTTTGAAGTGTTCTAAGTGCTATCCCTGTGTGCTGCAAGGCTAGTGCCTGACAGGATGTGTTTTCTTGTTGTGCTCATCACGAACTACGCAAAAACGCCTGATGGGGGTCAATCGTGTACCGCAAGGGCCCGTTTTTAGTCATTCTACCTTGGTACACGATTCGTTGCGTGAGGAGTCTATTTTTGAGGCGCCTCAAAAATACCTTGGTACACGATTCGTTGCGTGAGGAGTCTATTTTTGAGGCGCCTGAAAAATACCTTGGTACACGATTCGTTGCGTGAGGAGTCTATTTTTGAGGCGCCTCAAAAATACCTTGGTACACGATTCGTTGCGTGAGGAGTCTATTTTTGAGGCGCCTCAAAAATACCTTGGTACACGATTCGTTGCGTGAGGAGTCTATTTTTGAGGCGCCTCAAAAATACCTTGGTACACGATTCGTTGCGTGAGGAGTCTATTTTTGAGGCGCCTCAAAAATACCTTGGTACACGATTCGTTGCGTGAGGAGTCTATTTTTGAGGCGCCTCAAAAATACCTTGGTACACGATTCGTTGCGTGAGGAGTCTATTTTTGAGGCGCCTCAAAAATACCTTGGTACACGATTCGTTGCGTGAGGAGTCTATTTTTTAGGCGCCTCAAAAATACCTTGGTACACGATTCGTTGCGTGAGGAGTCTATTTTTTAGGCGCCTCAAAAATGCCTTGGTACACGATTCGTTGGCCTTGGCAAGGGCCCGTTTCCAGTCATTCTACCAGAACCGCGAGCTACCTTGGCCTTTTAGAATGCTCAAGGTGATTTTTGAGTCGACTCAAAAATCACCTACCAGTAACCTTGGCCTTTTAGAATTCTCAAGAACCAACTCGCGACTCTTTGTACCGGTTCCCTCCTCTTTCTGATCCCCAATCCCCTTTGTCCTCCTATACGTCATCTGCTGCTGCTGCAGACACCCGAGAAACTTTAAATCTTTATTTTGAGGCGCCTCAGTTATCATACTCTCTCCCTTCAATCCGCCTCCCCCTTCCCATCCCACTCCCCATTGCCCACCTGCGAGCCATTGCTTCTGCAGAAACTCCAGACGAATTTCATGCTGCACCACTCAGAAGCCTTTGGGGACAAGGACGAGGAGCAAGCGGCAAGGGAGAAAGCAGCGCAAGGGCGCAACTGACCCACTCTCCATGGCCCACCTGTGCACCACTGCTGCTGCAGATACTCGAGACAAATTTCGTTGTTCTTTTGAGGTGCCTCAATGCCCATACTCCCCCGTCATCTTGCCTCCTCTTTTCCAACCCACTCCCCCTTTGTTCACCCATACACCATCCGCTGCTGCAGATACTCGAGACAAATTTCGTGCCTCACCACTCAGAAGCCTATGGAAACAAAGACGAGGAGCAAGCAAGGGAGAAAGCCACACAGGGGTTCCGAGAGATGGTTGCTGAGTGGCTGCTGCTGGCGTCTAGCAACTCCTTCGTTCTCACCATCTCGGGGTTTTCCCGCACTGCTGCTATGTATTCTCTTAGGCCAATGGCTATCTACACGCCGCCCCATTATTGTGACCCAGAACAGCCGTATCGGCAAACCGAGTTTGGCATTGCATACAGTGGGATTTGATCCTTTCGTGGTTGATTTTATGCACAATTGCTACATGTATTCACTGATACCCATGAAAAACTACCAAAAATGATGCCAACCGACACCGAAACAATACACCTTGATTAGGCTGTCTTTTTCCAGATATGGTATCGGTGCACTTCTGCAAATAAGGAGATGTCGTGGATACTCTTCAGTAGTTGAGTCCATCAAATGCCACTGTATTCAAGGCCAAAATCACTCAACAAATAAGGTGTTTCCGGATCACAGTGCTTCAGAGGGGTGAATATAGCTGTGGGTCTTAGAGAGAACATTGCGGCAGTGCGGGAGAAACCAGACACCATGATCACAAACACTCGGCTTCTGGAAAGCAGCAGCCAATCGGCAACCATCTCTCGAAAGCCTTGCACTTCCTTTGGATCCCCTTTCTGCCCGAATTCTGCGGAATGATGCGGAACGAAATTTGTCTCCAAGACCTGCAGAGGCAGCCATGTCAGGTAGGGGGACGAAGGGGGTCAAGGGTGGGGAAATAAAGCAACTGGTGGTGATTTATGGGGACAGTTGCGAGTGAAACAATGAGGGATCGAAACATGCACACGGAGGAGAACAGGGAAAAGCAGGTAGCGAGGAAGGGGAGGGGCTGCTGGTAGAGCAGGAAGCAGAAGTCGGATAGGAGGCATTGAAAGCGGAGGGGTGTGGGAGGGACAGGCCACACATCATGCTTTCATAACCCACGCCTAAAGCAGCACCCACCAAGAATCACAGACCTTGCCATGCCCTGTGGTTCAAAATGGAGCTCACTCCATGCATTGACCCTGTGGTTCAAAACAAATATTCAACATGAAGTGACTTCTGAATGATGCCCTGCAAATACACACCTTGCCTTGAAAGCACGCACACTGCCCAGGCAGCACGCACCTTCTCCAGGCAGCACCGTGAAATACACACCTTGCCAGGGAAATTCTCTCGCACGGCCATCTTGTAGTGAATGGAGTTGGTGATGAGCATCCAGCGCACGGAGAGGGGTGGCGGGTACCACATGTCCTCTACTGCCTGGGGGGACGGGGGACGGTGTGAGTTGGAGTGAGTCTAGGAAGGGGAGTGGTAGTGATGTGAGTGAGCATCCATGGCACAGTGGATGGCAGTTCACTCGCACAGCCATCGTGTAGTGAATGGGCGTGTAGTGAATGGAGTTGGTGATGGGGATGGGGATCCAGCACACGGAGAGAGGCGGAAGGCACCACATGTCCTCTACTGACTGGGGGGTGGGGGAGGGGGAGCGAGGGGAGAGAGGAGGGTGAAAACTACGTGATGAGCGGCCATCGCACAAAGAGAGGTGAGCAGTCGCACATGTCCTTTACTGCCTGTGAGGGATAATGTAGAGGATAAGGGAGAAGGATGAGAAAGTGGGGTGTGGTAAACTGCCTATGAAAACTATGTGATGAGCGACCCTCTCAAGGTGAGTGAGGGAGAGGCGGGGGATAGGGAGAGGGCAGCGCATACATGTGATGAGTCTATTTTTGAGGCGCCTCAAACATAGCATCCATCTCAAGGCGAGTGAGAGAGAGGCGGTTTAGGGAGAGGGCATCGCGTCACGTGTGATGGATGGTGTGCCAGTACCGTATGTGGTGGATGCTATGCCAGTACCGCATGTGATGTGCCGCATGTGATGTGCGGGCTCTACTGCCTCGGTCGGATGGAGGAAAGGGAGAGCGCGGAGCGAGGAGGGAGGGTGTGGAGGTGAAGTGAGAGGGAGTGGGAGCACGACACAGTGAGAGGTGGAGGGGGTGTGCGCCCCATGGCCTCTACTGCCCATGGGGACGTGGGGCGAGTGGAGATGGGCTGTTGCAAAGGGAACACAGCGTACCAATTTCTCTGAGCCCCATGAGGGGTTTCTCTGAGCAACCATTTTCTCTTGCCGTTACAAAGAACAAGTGTTGTTACAAGTGTTGTTACAAGTGTTGTTACAAGTGTTTTTACCGACCCACTTCTGCTACCACGTATGGCTAAACCTGCTGAGTGGTGTTCGCTCGGTGGAGGGAGGTAGGGCTGACGGAAAAGGGAACAACGCCTCTGAGTGCCAATCATCTAGTTTTGCAGTGAATTAGAACAATATCGAATTATCGCAGGGCTGATGGACAGGGAGCAAAGCCTCTGAGTGATCCAGGTGCTGATAATGATCACTCAGAGGCGAATTAAACATAGTTTTGAGACGAATTAAAACTATGTTAAACTATCGCAGGGCTGATGGACATGTATGTTAAACTATCAAAGGGCTGATGGACATGTATATTAAACTATCGCAGGGCTGATGGACATGTATGTTCAAGTATCGCAGGGCTGATGGACATGTATGTTAAACTATCGCAGGGCTGATGGACAGGGAGCAAAACCTCAGCAGCCCAGCCCACCAGAACCCAATTCACCATTCCGCAACTCAACCCAGCAGCACCTCTCCCATCTCACCTGCACAAAGTCAAGCATGTATTGACGCTCCTCGGGGCTTTAAACATGGTGGTCGCATTCACACTCTCCTCCGTCCGACGCGTTCTCTCTTTTATCACCCCGTCATTCAGCCGCACATACACCCCGTCCCACCTCTAGCCCACCTCTCTTTTTATCTCCGGGGCACAGTCTAGCGTGGTGTTTCCGCCCCCCTGAGCAGGACATCTTATGAAAGGGTTAACCGCTGCCTCGCAAAGCATTTTCCAACATGGTTAACCCTTCCAAGTATGGGACCATCGGTCCCACCTTGAGCGTGAGCACCACATCTTATGGAAGGGTTAACCGCTGCCTCGCAAAGCATTTTCCAACATGGTTAACCCTTGCAAGTATGGGACCATCGGTCCCACCTTGAGCCTGAGCGGCACATCTTACGAAACGGGAACAAAGCCTCTGCAACCCACCAGAATTCCACCTACCATCCCCCCCAAGTCACCCCAGCAATCCCCGCAACTCACCCGGGCACAGTCGAGCATGAAGTTGACGCTCCTCAGGGCTTTAAGCATGGTGGTCGCATTCACACTCTCCTCCGACACGTTATCTCTCTTTATCACCCCGTCGTTCAGCCGCACATGCACCCCCACCGTCACTGTCCGCGCCCCTTGCATCTCGTGTAGCAGGTGCTCCATCAGCGGCCATATCTCCTTCCTGGGTCTGGAGGGAGCGAGGGATAAGGAATCAAGGGATGACCGAGGCATAAGTGAGGGTAGGCTTGTGAGAGGGTAGCACATGCACCCCCACCGTCACGATCCGCGTCCCCTGCAACTCGTGCAGCAGGTGGGACATCAACGGCCATATCTCCTTCCTAGGTGTAAATGGGGATGAGTGATGAGGGATGAGGGGGGGGCATGAATGAGGAATGAGTGGGGAATGAGCCCGCATCGGAGGAAGGATAGCACATGCACCCGGGTCTGGAGGGAGCAAGGGACGAGGAATCAAGGGATGACTGCGGGATTAGCGAGGGTGGGCTGGTGAACGGGTAGCACATGCACCCGTCCCCACCAGCAATGCCCGCTCCCCCTGCATCTCCTGCAGCAGTTGGGACATCAGTGGCCGTGCTCCTTTCTCGGTCTCGGTGCGATGAGGAATGAGGGATGGGGAAGGAGAGAGGGATGAGGAATAAAGGGAGGAATGAGGGATGCGTGAGGGTTGGAGGAAGGATGGCACATGAAATGCCCCCCCCCCCCCAACCCCGTCACTATCTGCCTCCCGTGCATCTCGTGCAGGCGTTGTGACATCAGTGGCCAAACCTCCGTTCTTGGTTCTAGGGAGGATGAGAGATGGGAAGGAATGAGGGATGAGAAAAGAAGGGATGAATGGTGAAAAGAAGGGATGAATGGTGAGTGGAGTGGACCCCACCGTCACTGTGTGTGCAGCGACTCCCGCAGATGACATCTGAGTTGACTCAAAGATCACCCCCACATGCAACCCCACCATAACTGCTGTGCAGCATTGCCTACTAGAAACGTGGCCATATCTCCTTTATAGGTTCAAAACGATGGGCTTTATGGGAACGTGGGTTTGGGGTTCTGCACTGGATGCATGCATATTATGCACATTATGCACTTTATGCACATTATGCACTTTATGCACATTATGCACTTTATATGCACATGGTGGGTCTTGCTCTTGATGCATGTGGGTCTTGCACTTGAAGCATATGGGTCTTGCTCTTGCACTTGATGCATGTGGGACTTGCACTTGAGGCATGCGGGTCTTGCACTTGATGCACATGGGTCTCGCACTTGATGCATATGGGTCTTGCATTTGATGCATGTGGGTCTTGCACTTGATGCACATGGGTCTTGCATTTCATGCATATGGGTCTTGCACTTGATGCATGTGGGTCTTGCACTTGATGCATATGGGTCTTGCACTTGATGCATGTGGGTCTTGCATTTGATGCGCATGGGTCTTGCATTTAATGCATATGGGTCTTGCTCTTGATGCATATGGGTCTTGCACTTGATGCATGTGGGTCTTGCATTTGATGCACATGTGTCTTGCATTTGATGCACATGGGTCTTGCATTTGATGCAATGGGTCTACAAGCATCAATCGCGAGGTCACATCCATCAATTGCAGCCCCACATGCATCAAACACAAAACCCACATGCATCAAACGCAAAGCCCAGCTGCATCAAACACAAAACCGACATGCATCAAACGCAAAACCCACATGCGTCAGATGACACCTGGCAGCTATCCAAGAGAACAGAGCAACCTGAATATCAAGTACCACGCTTGCTGTCACCTTGCACGCACCTACATGTCTCGGGCACAAACCGCCTCGGAAACAAACTTGATTATGGTGTTTCCATGTTAATTTTTCTTGCAAACAGCTCTTGACCCCCATGACGCTAAATACAACCATACTGACAGACAAGGAATCGGACAATGCAGCTGAGGGTGTACGGTGGTCCTGACGAGGAGAGAGGGGATGGTGCACACGAGGCGCACCTGACGAGGAATCGGAGAATGCAACCGAAGGCATACGGTGGGCGCAACCCCGTCGCCCTGAGCGCATCCGCCCACTCGCCCGTCCCCCTTGTAAGAATCTCCGTTAGCATGCCGCGGTTCCACAGCACCCTCACATTCCTAAACGCCTTTAGTTTCGCAAACTCCTGCAAATCCACTCTTTGATCGTGCAGGTTTATACGCGGAATTCTCTCCTCCGGAAACGTCCCATTTACATAGTTCCCTTGATAAGACGGCTCCAGGGGGACATCGGGGGACTCTCGCCAGTCGATGAACGCGGGCTCAAAGGCGTATGGGAGGCAGTCGTGGCGGATTATGAACGCCCGGCGGTCCAGCAACGCGACGGCGAAGAGCGACACCACCCCCACTAGGAAGTCCCCGAAGCCGCCGCACGGCCCCGGCTGGTCGAACGTGAGAAACCGGGGGGAGGAGGGCGGGAGGGGTGCAGTGGTGGGAGAAGGGGCGGGGGCGGAGGCTGGTGGTGGAGTGGGGGCGAGGTTGGTGGGGGGGCCGGTTGTAGTGGGGCAGCGGAAGACAGAAGAGGGGCAAGGGAGGAGGGAGAAGGAGCATTGATTCCTTGAGATGGGGCCGGGGGAGGAGGAGGGGGAGGAGGAGGAGGAGAGGGAGGAGGGAGTTGTAGGCGGCGGCACTGGCGGCGCGAATGGCGGAGTGCAGGCGGATGTAATCGTCCCGCCATGCCGTGCCACAGAGGGCGTCGGGTACTCAAAGTCCACATGGGGGGGGACAAACCGGTCTTCTATTGCAGTGGTCACTGGAAACACCTGAGAGAGCAAAGGGCAGAGAGAGCAGAGGGAACAGAGGGAGCAGAGGAGAGCAGAGGGAGCAGAGGGAGCAGGGAGCAGAGAGAGCAGAGGAGCAGAGGGAGCAGAGGGAGCAGAGGAGAGCAGAGGGAGCAGAGGAGAGCAGAGGGAGCAGAGAGAGCAGAGAGCAGAGGGAGCAGAGGGAGCAGAGGAGCAGAGGGAGCAGAGGGAGCAGAGAGAGCAGAGGAGCAGAGGGAGCAGAGGAGCAGAGGAGCAGAGGGAGCAGAGGAGCAGAGGAGCAGAGAGAGCAGAGGGAGCAGAGGAGCAGAGGGAGCAGAGGAGCAGAGGACAGAGGGAGCAGAGGAGCAGAGGGAGCAGAGGAGCAGAGGGAGCAGAGGGAGCAGAGGGAGCAGAGGAGCAGAGGGAGCAGAGGGAGCAGAGGGAGCAGAGGGAGCAGAGGGAGCAGAGGGAGCCTGTCATGTGTGGAGTCGGCAAGGTGACAGGAACACCTGAAGGAGCCAAGACGAGAGAGGTGGAATGGATAGAAGGTGAGAGGATAGAAGGTGAGAGGATAGAAGGTGAAGGAGAGGATAGAAGGTGAGAGGATAGAAGGTGAGAGGATAGAAGGTGAGAGGATAGAAGGTGAGAGGATAGAAGGTGAGAGGATAGAAGGTGAGAGGATAGAAGGTGAGGATAGAAGAGGATAGAGAGGTGAGAGGATAGAAGGTGAGAGGATAGAAGGTGAGAGGATAGAAGGTGAGAGGAGGAACGAGTGATGACAGGGTCGATACTAGACGTGGGCATGAGCCGAGCCTGGCTCGGCTCGGCTCGTCCCGTCGAGCCGGGCTCGGCTCGAGTCGAGCAGGGTTCCAAAAATGCCTGGCTCCGCTCGCATTTCTGTTGGCGAGCCAGGGCCGGCTTTTGAGTCGACTCAAAAGTCGGCTCGCCGTCAAGCCGGCCCCGCTCAGCTCGGCTCGGCCAGCAATTCGCTGTGAACTCTTGCTACTTAGGATTGTCGCGCTATTTACCTAACCTACTCCTGGGAAGAAACAGGCCTGAGGTGATTTTTAGACGACTCAAAAATCACTCTTGCAGCTTAGAATTGTCGCGCTATCTAACCTAACCTGCTCCTGGGAAGAAGCAGCCCAGAAACGCGCTACAACTGGCTTAACGCACTGATTCAGCCTACCGTGCCACCGAGCCTTTTTCTTCCGTTTTAGGCCTTACAGCTTATGGAAGCGCGCATAGGGCTCACGATCGATAGCCTGCGGGGTTAGTAGGAGGCGTTGGTGGGAGAGAGAAACGAGAGTTGCGTTTTGTCGATGGGGAATATTTACCCCCGTCAACACCCCCGTCAGCAGCACGAAGAGTAGCCATCTGGTTACCAAAAGAGGAGGATATGAGATTACCCTCAAACACAGGTGGCACGATACGAAGGTGCTGCTGCCGCGTATTTCAAGCTTTAGCATGGCACCGAATCTCTCGCAGTATCCGGCCCTCCATGGGGATTCGGGAGGGAGGAGCGGAAGGGTACTAAGGGAGGAGGGTATGAGTTAGTCGTTCTATCGTAAAGGAGACGACTTTTGCGGCGGCTCAAAGTTTTAGAGGCGCCTCAAAAGTTGGGGAGGGAGGGCTGGAAGGTTACCAGGAGAGGAGGATATGAGTTACAGATTAAAGAGAGAGCGAGCGTTTTACTCGTCACGTATGAAATGGGCGAAAGGAGGTGGCAATGTGATTGTATCGTAGAAGTTTCGTTCGTATAGTATCACACGAAGGAGGTGGCAATGTGATTGTATCATACTAGTTTCGTTTTGAGTCGAATCAAATCGAAACTAGAACTGTCACACGAAGGAGGTAGCAATGTCCGAACACTGAAATGGGACGTACCATCTATCCGAGAGAGCTCGTTACACATTTGGTCCGAACACGAGTTTGAAGTTCCGAGGAATTCGATTACTAGTACAAACTCCAGTTTAGCACGGTATCACAGTGCCGCGGGCACGTGGCACGTGGCACGTGGCACAGCAAAGAAGGTTTAACTTTACTCTGTTTAGCGCCAGCAGCGCCACGACTGTCGTCGACAGTAGACGCGTCGACAGTAGGCGCGTTGACATTATTACCGTGGCCGCCCGCATCGCGCTCGGCTCGTGGACAAATTCACTGCTGCTGAATAGCGGTAGTATAGTAGTAGTTAAACTTCTGGTAGCGGTATTAGAACTAGTACTCGCGACTACTCGTGACCCTACTAGTTTCAGACCGTCTGGCAACAGCCAGCCAGCCGGTAGGCAGTGCACTCCTTGCCGATCATCACCAGCATTTCAACGTCAGCCAGCCAGCCGGTAGGCCGGCAAAACCACTTTTAGTGCTAAGGCGACGAGAATGGAGAGGGCGCATTGCGCGGCGAAGTCAGCCACTTGTTGCCTGGAAATTTACGCTGGAGTCTGCCCTTTCTGCCTGTGACTGGAGCGCAGAATATGCCCTGATTCTGAATTGGGCCCAAGCCTAAGCAGCTATTTCCCGTTACGGTGTAGTACACGCGCCCAACTTTCCCCGTTATGGCGTTTTCAGAATTAGTTGCACTAAAGTATGTCGAAGAAGTTGCAAACCACTCATTCCCACACGTTCAGTGAAGCAGCATGCTCTTAAGTTTTCCCTCTTTCATAATACCACATGCCAACACAAATCTGCAATACAGATTTTTAACATTAAACAAACAAAACATGAGGTCAGGACTAGAAATACAAGGCCAAAATTCTTTGGCCATTTATTGTTCTGTAGGGAAGTGAAGAGCTTATTATAGGACAATGCGCTCTTTGTCCTATGATGCCCTTCTCTTCAGCACCTAGTCCAGCTTCTCCCTCTCAAGCATCTCCATGTGCAGTATAGCATTCGCCCATATCCCATACCAGCTCGCTATCTCCTTCCACCACCGCCGCCAGCAGCAGCGCCGTAGTTGCAGATGCCGAGGGTGCACTGACCGGGGCACCGCGCCCCGCAGGCGCCGCAGTGGTCGTTGCTGGAGTCGAGATTCGCACAGCTGCCGCCGCAGCAAGCCAGCGACACGTCGCAGAAGCTGCCGCACGCCCCGCAGTTGTTGATGTCCGTCGACTGGTCCACGCACAGACTGGGGGGGCAAGGGGAAAAGGGAAGGAAAATTTTAGCAGATAACATTTTCTAATTTGCACTCCCTGCAGTTGTTGATGTCCATCGCCTGGTCCACGCACAGACTTGGGGGGGTGGGTGGGGAGGGGAGAGGGGATGGGGGGGAAAGAGAAGGGAAACGATCAGCAGAGACAACCTTATGCGATAGGCACTCCCCGCAGTTGTTGATGTCAGTCGACTGGTCCACACACAGACTGGGGGGGGTAGGGGAAGGGGGGGAGAAGAAACAGCAATTAGAAGAGGAATTCTCATCAGGGAACCCTTTGCAACAGTCACGCGCTCCACAGTTGTTGATGTCCGTCGCCTGGTCCACGCACAGACTGGGGGGGGGATGGGGAAGGGGGGAGGAGTGGGGGCAGCGGAGTTGGGGCAAAGTGAAGGGGAATGTTCAGCAGAGAGCCTTTTGCAGAAGGCACATCCCGCAGGCGTTGATGTCGGTCGACTGGTCCAAGCATATACTGATGGGGAAGAAAGGGTGGGAGCAAACAGGAGGGGTATACGTGATGGGATATACCGTACAGCAATCGGTTGTAAGGCGCGGATATGAATGAAGGTGCTTTGCGCCACGGGATTTTACAAGGCGCGTGCGGATCCCACAACGCAAGCGCGGAACCCACAAGGCACGCGAGGATCCCACAAGGCACGTGCGGATCCCACAAGGCACGTGCGGATCCCACAAGGCACGTGCGGATCCCACAAGGCACGTGCGGATCCCACAAGGCACGTGCGGATCCCACACGCATGAGGACGCAGCGTTGGCAATGACAGGACTTACGATCCGCAGGTGGTCTGGTTTTGGGGGCACTGGACGACCTGCAGGCGACGCCATTTCACTCGCGAGTTACCACCGATTCGCGACGTTCGCATGGCATACCGCTGCGGGACATGGAGTGCAGGGAGAAAAAAACAGGGAAGAGTACAACTTGTGAAAATACTTGGAATGCCGTACGGTGCATGGAATGAGTTGTATCATTAGGGTGCGAGTTTTTCTTGAATGGCTTGTATCGATTAGTTGTATCAGTACGTAGCGCCCAACCGTTTCAAACGGCGTGAGTCACATCGCTGCGCAGGAAAAAACGGGGAAGGAGCTGTGGGAGGAAGCAGCTGGGAGGTGAGGAGGGGGGGGAGAGGGGGGGGTGGTTATGGGGATCGTCGGAAATGGCGGATGGCGTCATCGTGTGACGACGCAAGAACCGGATGGCGAGTTTCGAAGCGGCTGAAGAAGGAAGTTGGAAGGAGTTTGGGGAGAGATCAAGGGGGTCTAGTCCGATTTTGGGCGAGTGGCGTCGTCGCGTGACTCTGCACGAATCGGGTGAGCGAGTCGCTGCAATGGCACGGGGCCATTCTGAGTCGACGTGTTTTGCGTTTGAGAATTCTCAAAAAACAAAACAAAGAGTAGCTGTAATGGTACGGAGCCATTCCGGGTCGACTCGGAATGCACCGAGTCAAGGTCTCAATGTGAGAGAGATGGCCCGTTCTACGAGCAAATGTACGACGCGTCTCAAAAACTACTAGTTGCGTACGGACGACGCAAGTGCACCAGCTGCATATACTGCCGTAGGATGCGTTCGGACAGGCATTTCAAGGTGACAATGTTTCTGAAATGCCTTTCTTTCGGACGATCTGGTCTCGATTTCAGTGTCAGAGGCAGAGCCAGTGACAGAACGGCGCGAGTTGAACTCAGAACGGCGCGAGTTGAACTCAGAACGGCGCGAGTTGAACTCAGAACGGCGCGAGTTGAACTCAGAACGGCGCGAGTTGAACTTAGAACGGCGCGAGTTGAACTCAGAACGGCGCGAGTTGAACTCAGAACGGCGCGAGTTGAACTCAGAACGGCGCGAGTTGAACTCAGAACGGCGCGAGTTGAACTCAGAACGGCGCGAGTTGAACTCAGAACGGCGCGAGTTGAACTCAGAACGGCGCGAGTTGAACTCAGAACGGCGAGAGTACTCCGACAATCAGGTTAATGGCTTTCACTGGGTGTAAAACGCAAGGGAAAAAACTTGTCTGTCCTCCGTTGTGAGACGAAGAAACGAGATCCTTACTTCGAAGTCTCTCGCGCTGGCTGTTGTGGGCGGTAACGCGGCTGCTAGTAGCGCGGCGGTGCAGAGGAGGAACACCGCGTGTATCAACCTCGATCTCATCTTGCTCGAGTCGAGTCTCAACTCGCTGGTTGTCATTGCGTCGAATTCGAGTTTCTTAGGGTCGAGCTCGGAAGTACTAGTCGAATCTCAGATGATGTTTGGGAGGTGGTGTTTCTGATATAGTAGTGGATGGTGATTAGAAAACCCGCCGCTAAATAGGAAAGCAGGAAGCGCAAATGTGTGACGAGGTCACGAGAAGCACTAACGTGTCTGGGGAAGGAAGAACCAAGGCGGGATGGTAACCGGGGAAGAACTTGACTGGAGTGGGAGCAAGGGTAGTTTGAACCTGAAGAAGCTCTATCAGTAGGTGAATGAGATTTCAATCCACGACTAAGTTATGACGCTTTGAGATACGTTCCTGAGAAGCTGGAACCGAGAAGGCAGCGCGGAAAGGGTGAAGTGTGGCAGCCGGAGGTCATAAGAGGAATCGAAGCCGGGAATACGACCAACGAACGATGAGTGCCTTTTTTCTGCTCTGTGCGTATCCTCCTCTCGCGGGGGCACGGATGTCGGGTTGGAAGGGAGGAGTCGTTGGGCTGCTGGGTTGGCTTGATCCCTGGCTTGACTGGATCCCTAGCCTGGCATCCCCCTCCCCTCTACGTTCACTCTCCCCCTCTCCCATGTCCCATTCCAATTTCCAATTCCTTCTGTTGCTGGATTGATTGGAAGCGGACACGCGCGCGACGCGTCACATGGGCAACACACTTTGCCCCACGAATGCCAGTGACGCGCCGCAACTGTCTTGTCTGCCCGAGGGAATCCATGAGCTGCCTCTGCTTTGTGCTGGTCGCGCTTAGTTGGCGCTACAGTAGAGTACCAAACCATTCATACTAGTCTAGCGAGACTGGCGAACAGGGTAACTTATGCGAACTCTCTTACGATGAAGCTAATGGCAGCTCGGGGCTTATCGAGATTTCGCGTCAACCGTGACTTACACATGTGAAGGTATCATTTGCGTTTCGATTCGAAACTCGACCGCGTCTATGCGCGCACTTAGCCAGTTCTGAAAAGTGCTCTCAAGTGCGCTGCATTACGCAGATCTGTAAGTTTGCTCAGCGTTTTCGTCTGGTAACCCGTTTGCAGATGTCGGCGAGGTTCGCTCAAACAGGCAATGCCTGATCAAGCCGTTTCATCCATGCTCGGCCCGGAGTGGACACATGGTCCTCCCACTCTCGCGCGGTCCGATGTTGAGCAATTCATCGATAAATATCGCGCTTCGGAATCCCCCAGGCAAGCAACTCCACTCCATCCATTTCTTCCCACTCACTATCTCACCCCCCCCAATCTCGCAGCCCCATAGCCCCAACCCAATAGACCCAACCACCCCTTTCGTTCTACACAGGCCGTGTGACCCACCACAGTTAGCTAACACAGTCGTCCACTTCAGCAACAGACGACAGGCATCGTACAAGTAGACGACGAATACGGCTACAAACGCCTTAGCGCGAACGGGACGATTCCCGCTACACGAGTCAGTGATGGCGCCAGACCACCCACCGCCATCCCCACTAGGCGCGACTCACTTGACCTCTCTCTCGTCTGAACGTCAAAGATAGTCTATTCTCTAGTGGTAGCTGGCGGGTCGATTGGTTGCGTACCACTCGAACAATCCCACGCGGAAATCCGATTCTTATCTTGTCTCGCCTGCGACGCCCGGCTCGAAATTGAATCGCTACCTACTCGACTATCCACGGCGTTCCTCCTCGATAGCATCCAGCCCGGTAGCACCTAGCAGGCTAGCAGCAGTCTCTATAACCCCGACATCATGAGCTCGTAGAACTACGAGAGATATCAATCGTAATCAACACGGATTTGGCTTTTGCACGGCCACCCGTCTCCAGCTCGAGACCCATCTGCTCTTACCGCGCTCGCTTGCTAGTAATAGCTACGGATCGGACGACCGGCGTCGAATCCACTATTGGACGGGCCGCGTCGTCCAATAGATCGGACGACACGGTCGCGAATAGAGCGCTAGTAGAATTAGTGCTAGTACTAATCCGCGAATCGAGCGACGGCGATTCCCGGCTGACGTCCACTCGAGCCGCAGCGACTCGGATTCCCAACTGCCTCAGAGTAAGAGCGGCCAGCATGGCTTCCCGGGAGCGCGGCATTCCCGCGGCACGACGCGGCGTCGTCCCTCGGTGGGCGATCGAGCTGTTTGCGGTGCTGCTCGTGTGCGCGGCGATTACTGGAAGCGCGCAGGCCTTCTCACAAAGCTCCAGGGACTTCGAGGTACGTCGAAAGTGGACACATTCGGTTTTGAGGCGCCTCAAAACGAAAGTGGACACATCCGGTGCGAAAACGGAGGCGGCTCGTGCGGCGCGGTTCCAGAGTCAACTTCCGAAGGGGTGGGTGAGACAACTTGTAGTCCGTTGTACAAGTCAAAGTTGAACTTTGACTAACAAGTCCGACAAGTCGCCGCAACATCCGCTTTCCTCGCTGCTCCTCTCGTCGCTTTCCTCCTGCTCTTCTGAGTTCTCTTGCGTACGTATGCCTCCTGAAACACGTGTCGATTTTTGAGTCGACTCAAAAATTGCCTCCTGAAACACGTGTACGCATCATGGGCGCAGGGCGCCATCACTCTGCGCATCTCGGGCGATGCTCGCCTCCCGTCCCATTCGCCGCTATCCACTTCAGCGTCTCTCATTCTGTCTTTGCCATGCTCCTCGCGTTCCTTCGACCTGCACCCTTCCGCCCATTTCCAATAAGCGCTACGCCATGCGCTCATCCCTGATACGACGCACCGGCGCTGCCACCAGTCCCAGAGTCTAGTGTCATCGGCTCTGCTATCCTCGCTCATAACTCTTCGACCTTCCGCCCTTCCGCCCTTCCGCCCTTCCCCATTCAGCGCTACGCCATGCGCTCATCCCAGATAGGACGTACCAGCGCCGCCGCCAGCCCAAGAGTGAAGTGGCGTCGCCTGCAGGTCTTCCAGTGCCCCAACAACCAGACCGTCTGCGGATCGTGAGTCCCTTTCTTATCTCCTCTCGTTGAGTTAATGCTCCCCAACTAGGCTGTGGATCGTGAGTTGCCCCAGGGAAAACCAGGGACTGTCCCCGAAACTTACCGCCATTCAGTTCCCCCATAATGTGCAGTGCGTATGTGAAATCCAGGGAATGTCGCCGTGTGCAGCAGGCAAGTGGCTTGTCTGATGCTGCCCATTCCCCTACCGCTTCCACTCAATGACTGCGAGGCATGCCTATGGCAAGAGGTTCCCTGCTGAACCTTCCCCTTCTCTTTCCCCCCACCTCACCTCCCCCCCCCCCCAGACTGTGCGTGGACCAGGCGACGGACATCAACAACTGCGGGGCGTGCGGCAGCTTCTGCGACGTGTCGCTAGCTTGCTGCGGCGGCAGCTGCGCGAATCTCGACTCCAGCAACGACCACTGCGGCGCATGCGGGGCGCGCTGCCCTGGCCAATGCACCCTCGGCATCTGCAACTACGGCGCTGCTGCTGGCGGCGGTGGTGGCGGTGGTGCCCGTTAGCCAGCCTTCCTGCTTCGGAGCCGCCTCAAAAGTAGTGTGCTCTCAGCATCTGCAACTGCGGCGCTGCTGCTGCTGCTGGCGGTGGTGGCGGCGGAGCTAGCGGCAGTGGCGGTGGGGGGCGTTAGCTGACTTCAGTACCGTTGGGGCGCACTGCCCCGGCCAGTGCACCCTCGGAGTCTGCGAGTACGGCGGTGCTGCTGGCGGTGGTAGGGTTCTCTTTATGGTGGCTCACTTGAAGGAAGACGTCCTTCCTTGGGCAGGGTGCCCTTTTGTATCTGCGACTATGGGGCTGCAACCAACGGTACTGCTGGCGGTGGCGGTTAAAGGAATAGAAGGTCCTGTGTGATGTCAACGGCGCAAGGATGCCCCGGTCAGTGCTCCTTTGGCATCTCTAACTACGGCGCTGCTGCTGTGGCAGCAGCTGTGCTTCTTTATTGATACACTGCTTTCAAGGAAACGGTCGGTTGCGGGTGAGGAACGACGCGTTCCTGCCTTTCATTCCCCACTCTGCTTGGCAGAGTTCAAAATAAACGTATCAGGGGGGCTGGCGAGCTGCATTGAACGTACACTACACGATCCGTCTGTGGCACTCTAGTCATACACCTGATGGGAGCAGCTGCTTGGTGTCGTTTGCATGTGTTCTTCTGAATAAGCAGCATGCTTGCCTTACTGACACTTTCCTACCTGAGACCTTAGCTTAGGAGTCTCTGCAAGGGTTACCAAGATTGAGTCATTTAGGGGGGCCAGGGGGGGAGAGGGGGGAGGAGAAATTTTGGGGGGGGGGGGGGGGGGGGGGGTGTTCTGTTACCTGTATTGTCCCATCCCATCTATTTGATCCTATTCTCCCTTTATTAGTTTGAATTGAACCAACTTCGTTCACGCCCTCATGGAACACCGTACAAATTTATTCTACAGAGAAGCAAAGCAACATTCTTGCAGAATAGATTACACAGGTGGTTCATGTGTGACAACTTATACATATATTGCTATGTAGAAGTTATAGGCTAGATAGGGTATGTTCTTAGTGGGTACAACCCAAACGCTATATCTCCCCTATTCTCCCTTCTTCTCATCATACTTTCTAGTCTTAACATGGTATCACGAGTAGGTAGGTCCACCCACCCGCTTCCGCCCCGTGCCGCCACCTACCGGACCCTCGCACCCCTAGCTGGCCCCACGCGCCCCTACGGCCCCGTCGCGCCCCTAGCAGGCCCCGTCGCGCCCTTACGGCCCCGTCGCGCCCCTACGGCCCCGTCGCGCCCATAGCAGGCCCCGTTGCGCCCCTACGGCCCCTCGCGCCCCTAGCCGGCCCCGTCGCGCCCCTAGCTAGCCCCGTCGTGCCCCTGCAGCCCCGTCGCGCCCCTAGCTGGCCCGTCGCGCCCCTACCGGCCCCGTCGCGCTCCTACAGCCCTGTCGCGCCCCTAGCCGGCCCCGTCGCGCCCCTAGCCGGCCCCCCGCACCACTCCGGCCCCTCGCGCCCCTAGCCGGCCCTGTCGCGCCCCTACCGGCCCCTCGCGCCCCTAGCCGGCCCCGTCACACCCCTACCGGCCCCTCGCGCCCCTAGCCGGCCCCTCGCGCCCCTACAGCCCCTCATGCTCCTACCGGCCCCCCTGCGTCCCTAGCCGGCCCCACGCGCCCTTGCCGGCCCCGCTCGCCATAGCAGGCCCCTTGTGCCCTAGCCGGCCCCTTGCGCCCTAGCTGGCCTCGTCGCCTGAGCCGCCGAGCCGCCGTGTCCCCGAGCCACCGAGCACCCGCGCCACCGAGCCGCCGAGCCGCCGAGCCGCCGTGCCGCCGAGCTGCCGTGCCGCCGAGCCGCCGTGCCGCCGAGCCGCCGCGTCCCCGAGCCGCCGCGCCGCCGAGCCGCCCATTCGCTGCGCCGCTGAGCCGCTGTGCCGCTGTCACACTGTGCGATGGCGGATGCCGTTTTTCGCTTGGACGCCGAGGGGCACGCGATCGACTTCGCCGCCTGGCTCGTCGACCTCCACCGGCACCTGACAGGTCAGCGCCAGGATGGGCACTCCCTGGCTATGCATGTTGATGGTTTGCTTCCCCGCCCCCTGCGCCTGATCCCCTCCCTGCTGACCCTACCACTGCTGAGAGCGAGGCTTTTGCTGCTGCTGCGCTTGCTCGAGCTGTCTGGGATTCTCGCGATGCAGTAGCCCAGCTTGCCATTAGCCATGCCCTCCCCCTGTCTGAGTGTCCGCGCTTTACCGCTGTCGCAAACGCCAAGGACTTTCTCGCCGCAGTAGTTGAGCGTTACTCCACACCTGCTTCCGCCTCTGCTGGCCGCTTGATCCTACCCATGCTCTTCCTTGACCTTTCTGCTTTCCCCACGGTAGCTAACCTCGCCACTCACCTCCGTGCACTAGAGACCAGCTATCGCGCTGCTAGCTCTGCCGCCCAGCTTACTTCCTTCCCCCCACCTTTCTGCGCTACTCTGTACCTCATCGCCATGCGCCTGCCTGACCGCTTAGCCACTACCCTCGACCACTTCCTTAGTCAGCACCCTGTCGACCTCACCCTGACCGCCTTTGTCACTACTCTGTCTGAGATAGAGACTCGCCAGCACACTATCGTTCAGTCGAGCGGTATTACGGCAGTCCCTATCTTTAAGGGCTGTGCCCCCTCCCAGTGCACGTACGCTAACATCTCCACCGCAATTTCCACGACTGCGCCTGCACCTGAGACAAGAGCCGCGGCTTACCCGCAGCAGCGCCAGCGCCGGGGCCGCTGTGGCCCAAAGGAGGACGTGGAGGTGGCGCTAGTGGTGGTGTTGGCGAGGACAGTGGTTCTGACAAGGGGTTTGGTGCTGGTGCCCAGGAGCAACAACATTCACCGAAGTCGCAGCGGCCGCAGTCGCAGCCGCCGCAGCAGCAGCAGCCGTCACAGGAGCAGCAGCGGCAACAGCAACCGTGGGCTCGTCTCCCGCTCGGGTGGCCAGGAGCCCCTGGCAGTGGTGGTCGTGGTGGTGGCCCTTGCAGCTTGGCGTCCACCGGCAGCTTCAGTGCTGTGAGCTACCAGTACCAGCTTCAGAACGGGCCCCTGCGTAGCACGGTTTGCCACCGCTCGCACCCCACCGCCCGCTGTCTCCACCGCCTCAACGACCTCTTCCGTCGCCGCTTTGGTCCCGCCCTGGACCTCCCTGACTGGCCCAGCCTGCTGCTCCACGGTGTGCCTGTGCTTGATTTAGACATGGATCGGATTAGTTCTGCCTTGCATTCTCTGTATGCTGACGCTTCGAGTGTTTCCGGATCGTATTACTCTGTGCTCTCTAGCTTAGGCGTAGCACCTGTGTGTAGTCCAGACTCCCCTGCTGCGTCACGCGTAGGACATCTTGCTTTGTCTAGCCTAGGCTCTACCCTTGCTTCTCCGTCGTCGGCTACTACGCCGTCGCTGTCCTTCACTCTAGACTCCGGTGCGTCAGCCTGTTTCTTCCGCGACCACACCGCCCTCACGCCGCTTACTGCGCCTGCCGTTGTCGCCCTTGCGGACCCCTCCTTTTGTCCTGTAGTTGCTCGGAGCTACACTACCCTTCCCTGTCCGGCAGTTCCCTCGGGTTCCCTTACAGGCCTGCACATTCATTCGTTCTCCAGGAACTTAGTTGGTGTCGGCTGTCTTCAGGACCTCGGCGTCACCACTACGTTCCCTGGTCACAAGCGGTACGCAGTCTGTTCCGAGGCCGCCTCAGGTGCCCCCCTTACGACGTTCCCCCGGGACCCTGTGTCTGGCCTGTTTACGCTGGACACTGCTCCCCCCCTGGCAGGCGGGTCCTCCTCCAGTCCTGCGTCCACCCAGGTAGCTGCGGCCTGCTCGTGTCGGTCGCTCACTCACCCGTCACTGTTGTGGTTCCACCGCCTAGGTCACCCCGCGCTCCCCCGCCTGCGTCACATGTCTCAGCACGGTCTAGTCCTTGGCCTTCCTGCGTCGCTCCCTGCTCTCCCTCCCTCGCCTGCGCCGCCGTGCATGCCCTACGTCGAGGGCCGGCTGCGCCGTGCTCCTCACTCCTCCTCACTTCGCCCTGCCACTGCACCCCTTCAGACCCTACACTTGGACGTCTGGGGCCTAGCCCCTATCCCTGGACCGCATCGCGAGCGCTACTTTCTGGTGCTCGTTGACGACTTCACGCGCTACACCACGGTGTTTCCCCTGGAGCGGAAGGCCGACGTGCCTGACGTTCTGATTCCGTGGCTCGTCGCTGCGCGCCTCCACAAGATCTCCCTGTGCTGTGTCTCCACTCCGACCATGGCGGCGAGTTTGCCTCTGGTCAGATGGGTCAGTTTTTTCGTGCGGAGGGTATCACCCATACTTACACCCTACCGGACTCCCCGCAGCAGAATGGGGTCGCTGAGCGACGCATCGGTTTGGTCATGGATGTGGCTCGTACCTCCATGATCTATGCCGGTGCACCCCATTTTCTCTGGCCGTTCGCCGTTCGCTACGCTGCTCACCAGCTTAACCTCTGGCCTCGCTCTCAACGGCCGCAAGTTTCGCCGACCCTTCTTTGGACCGGGTTCCCTGGTGATGCGTCTGCGTTCCCTCGCTCACGTTCATGCCTCTGGCACGGACAATCTCACTGCCTGCACCGTCCCCTGTGTCTTCCTCGGTTTCCCCCTCGACTCGTCTGACTGGCACTTCTACCACCCGTCGTCTCACCACTTCCTTCACTCCCGTGACGTCACTTTCGACGAGTCTGTCTACTTTTTCCATCTCTTTCCTCACCGAGGTCTCCTGGCTCCCCCCCTCCTGTTTCTGGTTCCCACTCCCCCGGTCGCCCCTGCTCCCCTCCGTCCCCGTCCTACTCCGTCCGGTGTGTCTCACGTCACTCCCCTCCCGTCGGTTGTTCCGGTCGAGGAGTCGGCTGACTCCGGTGGCCCCGCGGTGCAGTCTGCGCCACCTGTCCCTCCCCCGACGCCTCTGTCTCACGTCTGGTCTCGCGGTCCCTCTCGTTCTCGTCCTGTCTCTCTTATTCAACATTCTCACCCTATGTTGCTTTGTTCCCACGCGTCTCGTCCTCCCTATTTGCCTTCGCCTCCTCCGTCGTCGCTTACTGTCGCGCCTCCCCTTTTATCTGACTACCTTCGTGCTGCTCGTCCTCTTGTTCCTCGGGTCCTTGCCTCCCTCGTTACCGACCCGTCTGTTCCTGTCTCCAGTCTTGACGCTCTTGTAGCTGCTGTCGCTGACTTTGCCTTTCCTCGCCGCCTTGACTTCGCTACCGCTCTGGTCTCTGACCCCGTCTGTCCTCCGTTCGTCGAGGGTGCTCCTGCCCTCGGCAGTGACGTCTTGGAGGACTGGCAGTACGAGCTTGCTTTCCTGTCAGAGGCTGCTCCCCATCTCTGTTCCATGCTGCTAGTCCATGAGGGTGACCCCGACGCCTTCGACATCCCGACCCCTCGCACCTACGCTGAGGCGACCTCGGGACCTTGGGCCTCTCAGTGGATGGCTGCCATGGAGCAGGAGATGGCATCTTGGAGGGCTACCGGCACCTATGTCGACGCAGTTCCCCCACCTGGGGTGAACGTAGTCGATGGCCGGTGGCTCTTCAAGGTGAAGCGCCCCCCTGGAGAGCCGCATGTGTTCAAGGCGCGCTACAGTACGTGCCTAGAGGCTTCAGTCAGCGAGAGGGGGTGGACTTCTTTCAGACCTTTGCCCCAACCCCGAAGATGACTGCTCTTCGAGCGCTGCTACACGTAGCAGTACAGCGTGACTACGAGCTTCACTCCCTCGACTTCTCCATTGCTTTCCTTCAGGGCAGCCTACACGAGCAGGTCTACCTGCGTCGCCCTCAAGGCTTCACCGGTACTTTCCTTGCTGGGGCCCAGTGGCTCCTCCGGCGCCCCGTCTACGGCTTGCGACAGGCGCCCCGTGAGTCGCACGACACGCTGCGTGCCACACTAGCTGACTTGCAGTTCATTCCGTCCTCTGCAGACTCTTCGCTCCTCGTTCGTGCTGGCCAGAATCCATTCTACATCCTTGTCTATGTAGACGACCTAGTCTTTGCTACAGCAGACAGAGACGCGCTGACCTCCGTGAAGGCTGAGCTGCTGAGGCGACACACCTGCACTGACCTGGGAGAGCTGCGCCGCTACTTTGGCCTGTAGTTTCCAGGGACAGAGCAGCGTGCACCATCACTCTCACACAATCACACTTGGTGCGCCAGGTCCTTCAGAGGTTCGGTCTTCAGTTCTCCTCCGCACAGCCCACACCTCTACCGGTAGACCACAGGCTCTCAACTCTAGTTCCCGAGGAGTCAGCAGTGCCCAATGGTCCTTACGCAGAGCTGGTGGGTTGCCTCGTGTACCTGATGACTTGCACTCGCCCAAATCTCCCATACGCTCTCAGCATCCTGGCCCGCTTTGTGGCCACAGGCAGACACCGACCATAGCACTAGTCGGCCGCTAAGTGGGTTTTGCGTTTTCTAGCAAGTACATCGGGCATGGGGCTAGTGCTGGGAGGATGCAGGCCAGTGGTCCTTACTGGACACACAGACGCTTCTTGGGCAGACGACACTGAGACCCTCCTGTCCTCCCACGGCTATTGCTTCAGCCTTGGTTCTGGTGCCATCTCGTGGAGGTCCATTCGCTCCTCGTCTGTTGCTCAGTCTAGCTGCGAGGCTGAGATCTACGCCGGTGCCATGGCGGCACAGGAGCTCTGCTGGTTGACCTTCTTGCTTGCCGACTTGGGTGAGCGGCCTTGCTCTACCCCGGTTCTGTACGCAATGTGTGTACAGTTTTACATCAACCTTAATGAACATAGAATGCGTCGTGTCGTGGGGTCGTGATGATGCAGCTTGGATCATTACGGCGTGGTACAAGTAAACGATCGAACCTCCTTAAGATCGATCTCCGGATTAGTTGTTGGGCATGCTCAAATGTAACGCAACTACAAGAAATTATTTTAATGAATGAGAGTATCGAGGATCGATGTTCCTCTGACGCGAGATCGATCGTCAAGATGACGAGTAGGCAACACACACGGTCGATGTGCACCAGATGACAATCGATCATGCATTGGCGAGCCGCTTGGCTTTCGCATGGCGGGATTTTGGCGAACGCGGAAAAAATGCCACGTTGAGATGAGATGTTTGCTGCAACCTGGAACGCGACAGTTGCACAGCTAAAATGGGATTCTGCTAGTTTCGCGAATTTGCGACTCTTGAGTTTTTGTCGTGATCGCAGGTTTGGGCGGCGGCGCGCTTGGTTCTTGCTGCCCAACCAAGCTTGACGATCTTAATATCGATGCCTGCAAACCGAGTTTGTGGTCAAGCATGAGGCTCGATGTGTAAGATCGATGTATACCCGCGATCCGCGATCTTCTCTACTTATACCATGCCCTCAATACTATATCAGGATTTAGAATAGGGCTTACTTTTGGTTTTTAGTCACCCTTCAAAAGTTGGGCTTCTTAATCTATTACCCTTAGTTTATAGGGTTCAGCAGAAAGCAGCCCTTAATCATTAGGGCTCGTTCATACAGTACCCTTTTCACTGCCACGGTTAGAATCTACCCGGAGATGTCTGGGCAAGGCAAAAAGGGCGTGAGTAACGTGCACGAGGTTGTGAAGGGAGAAAAAATGAAAAACCTTTAAGTGAGTTGTCTCCCTTCTGTTTGTGACTACGAGGTGAGTAATGTGCTGTGAGGGGAGAAGAACGAAAATCTACGAATGGAATTGTCTCCCCTCTGTTTGTAAGGGCAAAGTTAGACCGCGTGTCAGGCGGTCGGTACAGCCCTACCTGACACCTGAAAGCACAAACTGCCCTGGTGTCAGGGTAGTTTGAAGCGCGTGGCAACATTTCCCGCTCTCAGAAACTGATAAACGTCGCGTCTACACGTCAATTTGAGCGTCGCATGTATTTACAGTCCAACTGCCGTGAAACAAGCCGAGCCAGTAAGCATTCCTCTCGACCTTGGTCTGCGACAGCTGAAATGTGAAACAAGGCTCGACGCCCAAGCGTCGGAAGGGTTGCGTAGTCTATAGATTTCCAATGTGTAGAATCTTAAGAATAATATAGTTGGTATGACGTTTAAATTTACATTTCATATTAAAGTTCATAATTGTGTAAGTTGTGAGGAATAAATTATTTGATTGGGAATCAAATTTTCTCGTAATAATATTATAAATGATTATATTTAAATAATGATATATATGATACTACAAAGAGTATATATGATTCTTTATGGTCTGGATGGGAGAAAATATACAAATGTAATTTATATGGTATTACAATGAGCGCGTTGAGCACAATACATGCTTTTCACCTTTGTCTAGGTCACATCAAGGGTTTATTAATATAAATATATACATATACTGATATAATATGGATATTAATCTAATGATATTCACATACTGGTTTTCGCATAATGATGGTTTTGACGTATGTATTATATTGACATGAATATACTTATATATTGATTAAATTAATTTAAGTATATATATGTAATGATATCATGCTTATATTCATATAATGATTTTGACATTCTTCTGTAGCCTCATCATTATAGCATTAGGCTATAACACGTTGGATTTGGCATCCAAGCACGTGACGAAGCCGAAACTACGCAAGAAACCTGCTTGTTCCTGTTCAATGAATTATTGACGAAACATTCTGAAGCCTAATCATTACGGGGTGAGGTACCTCAAGTATCGCATGTGGTGTCACAAGCTGGTACCAGCTTGAAATCGAAACCGGCAACTACAGTACCTGAGAAACCTGACTACAGTACCTCGTGTTCTGTACAGTACAAACAACAAAACGCGCATCGGGATGGGGTTTACGTTTCTTGCTTCGTCGTTCCTGTGCGTTTCTCCCTTCCTCCTCCCACGCGTTTTTTTGTTTCCTGCTCCTCGTGCGTTTCTCGTTCAGAAATTCATTCATCTAGCTTTTCAGCTTTCCTCACATTCCTTCTCAAAAGCTTTCCAGACTTTCAAGTTTCCATCAGCTTATTTACCTGGTAAGTGTAGAACTGCTAGGCGCGTTTCCTTAGAGCTGGCGCTGGCGCTGGCTCTAGCGCTAAGCATTTGGCGCTGGTGCTGGCGCTGGTCGCACTGGCGCTGGCGATTTGGCGCCAGGCGCTGGCGTTTTGGCGCTGGCGTTTTGGCGCTGGCGCTGCCGCTGGCGCTGGCGTTTTGGCGCTGGCGCTGGCGCTTTGGCGCTGGCGCTTTGACGCTGGCGCTGGCGCTGGCGCTGGCACTGGCGTTTCGGCGCTGGCATTTTGGCGCTGGCGATTCGGCGCTGGCGCTGGTGACTTGGCGCTGGTCCTGGCGCTGGCGCTGGTACTGGCACTGGCGAATAGGCGCTAGCACCGGCGCTGGTGCTGGCGAGGATTCGTCGTCCCCCTCCTTTCCTCCCCCTTTGCCGTCCCCCCTCCGTTCCTACCCCTTTGTCTTCCCCCCTCCGTTCCCCCCCTTTCTCGTCCCCCTCGGCCCCTCCCACTTTGTCGTCCCCCTTCCGTTCCCTCCCCTTTGTCGTCCTCCCTCCGTTCCCCCCCCCCTTTGTCGTCCCCCCTCCGTCCCTCCCCCTTTGTCGTCCCCCCTCCGTTCCTCCCCCTTTGTCGTCCCCCCTCCATTCCCCCCCCTTGGCCGTCCCCCCGCCTTTCCTTCCCCTTTGTCGTCCCCACTCCGTTCCCCCCCCTTGGTCGTCCCCTCTCCGCCCCTCCCCCTTTTGTCGTCCCCCCTCCCTCCCTCCCCGTTTGTTGTCCCCCTTCCGTTCCTCCCCCTTGGCCGTCCCCCCTCCGTTCCTCCTCCTTGGCCGTCCCCCCTCCGTTCCCCCCCCTCGTCGTCCCCCTTCCGCCGCTCCCCCTTTGTCGTCCCCCCTCCGACCCTCCCCCCTTGCCGTCCCCCCTCCGTTCCTCCCCCTTTGTCGTCCCTCCTCCACTCCTCCCCCTTTGCTGTCCCCCCTCCGTTCCTCCCCCTTTGCTGTCCCCCCTCCATTCCTCTGCCTTTGCTGTCCCCCCTCCGTTCCTCCTCCATTGTCGTCCCCCCTCCGTTCGCCCCCCTTGGCCGTCACCCCTCCTTTCCTTCCCCTTTGTCGTGCCCACTCCGTTCCCCCCCCCTTGGTCGTCCCCTCTCCGCTCCTCCCCCTTTTGTCGTCCCCCCTCAGTCGTCCCCCCTCCATCCCTCCCCGTTTGTCGTCCCCCCTCCGTTCCACCCCCTTGCCGTCCCCCTTCCGTTCCCCCCCCCTCGTCGTCCCCCCTCCGCCGCTCCCCCTTTGTCGTCCCCTCTCCGACCCTCCCCCTTTGCCGTCCCCCCTCCGTTCCTCCCCCTTTGTCGTCCCCCCTCCGTTCCTCCCTCTTTGCCGTCCCCCCTCCGTTCCTCCCCCTTTGTCGTCCCCCTCCGTTCCTCCCCCTTTGCCGTCCCCCCTCCGTTCCTCCCCTTTGTCGTCCCTCCTCCGTTCCTCACCCTTTGTCGTCCCCCCTCCGTTCCCCGCCCTTTGCCGTTCCCCCTCCGTTCCTCCTCGCTTTGTCGTCCTCCCTCCGTTTCCCCCCTTTTCTCATCCCCACTCCGCCCCCCCCCCTTAGTCGTCCCCCCTCCGTTCCTCCCCCTTTGCTGTCCCCCCTCCGTCCCTCCCCCTTGGCCGTCCCCCTCGTTCCTCCCCCTTTGCTGTTCCCCTCCGTTCCTCCCCCTTTGCTGTCCTTCCTCCGTTCCTCCCCCTTTGCTGTCCCCCACCGTTCCTCCCCCTTTGCTGTCCCCCCCTCCGTTCCTCCCCCTTTGCTGTCCCCCTCCGTTCCTCCCCCTTTGCTGTCCCCCCTCCGTTCCTCCCCCTTTGCTGTCCCCCCTCCGTTCCTCCCCCTTTGCTGTCCCCCATCCGTTCCTCGCCCTTTGCTGTCCCCCATCCGTTTCTCCCCCTTTGCTGTCCTCCCTCCGTTCGTCGCCCTTTGCTGTCCCCCCTCCGTTCCTCCCCCTTTGCTGTCCCCCTCCGTTCCTCCCCCTTCGCTGTCCCCCCTCCGTTCCTTGCCCTTTGCTGTCCCCCCTCCGTTTCTCCCCCTTTGCTGTCCCCTATCCGTTTCTCCCCCTTTCCTGTCCCCCATCCGTTTCACCCCCTTTGTTGTCCCCCCTCTGTTCCTCCCCCTTTACTGTCCCCCCACCGTTCCTCCCCCTTCGCTGTCCCCCCTCCGTTCCTCCCCCTTTGCTGTCCCCCCTCCGTTCCTCGCCCTTTGCTGTCCCCCCTCGGTTCCTCCCCCTTTGCTGTTCCCCCTCGGTTCCTCCCCCTTTTGCTGTCCCCCATCCGTTTCTCCCCCTTAGCTGTCCCCCCTCCGTTTCCTCCCCCTTTGCTGTCCCCCCACCGTTCCTCCCCTTTGCCTGTCCCCCCTCCGTTCCTCCCCTTTGCTGTCCCCCCTCCGTTCCTCCCCCTTTGCTGTCCCCCTCCGTTCTCCCCCTTTGCTGTCCCCCTCCGTTCCTCCCCTTTGCTGTCCCCCCTCCGTTCCTCCCCTTTGCTGTCCCCCTCCGTTCCTCCCCTTTGCTGTCCCCCTCCGTTTCTCCCCCTTTGCTGTCCCCCTCCGTTCTCCCCCTTTGCTGTCCCCCCTCCGTTTCTCCCCCTTTGCTGTCCCCCTCCGTTCCTCCCCTTTGCTGTCCCCCCTCCGTTCCTCCCCTTTGCTGTCCCCCCTCCGTTCCTCCCCTTTGCTGTCCCCCTCCGTTCTCCCCCTTTGCTGTCCCCCTCCGTTCTCCCCTTTGCTGTCCCCCTCCGTTCCTCCCCCTTTGCTGTCCCCCTCCGTTCCTCCCCTTTGCTGTCCCCCTCCGTTCCTCCCCTTTGCTGTCCCCCACCGTTCTCCCCTTTGCTGTCCCCCCGTTCCTCCCCCTTTGCTGTCCCCCTCCGTTCCTCCCCTTTGCTGTCCCCCTCCGTTCCTCCCCTTTGCTGTCCCCCTCCGTTCCTCCCCTTTGCTGTCCCCCTCCGTTCCTCCCCTTTGCTGTCCCCCTCCGTTCCTCCCTTTGCTGTCCCCCTCCGTTCTCCCCCTTTGCTGTCCCCCCCGTTCCTCCCCCTTTGCTGTCCCCCCTCCGTTCCTCCCCTTTGCTGTCCCCCCCGTTCCTCCCCTTTGCTGTCCCCCCTCGTTCCTCCCCTTTGCTGTCCCCCCTCCGTTCCTCCCCTTTGCTGTCCCCCTCCGTTCCTCCCCCTTTGCTGTCCCCCCTCCGTTCCTCCCCTTTGCTGTCCCCCCTCCGTTCCTCCCCTTTGCTGTCCCCCTCCGTTCCTCCCCCTTTGCTGTCCCCCTCCGTTCCTCCCCCTTTGCTGTCCCCCTCCGTTCCTCCCCTTTGCTGTCCCCCTCCGTTCTCCCCCTTTGCTGTCCCCCTCCGTTCCTCCCCCTTTGCTGTCCCCCCTCCGTTCCTCCCCTTTGCTGTCCCCCTCCGTTCCTCCCCCTTTGCTGTCCCCCCTCCGTTCCTCCCTTTGCTGTCCCCTCCGTTCCTCCCCTTTGCTGTCCCCCTCCGTTTCTCCCCTTTGCTGTCCCCCTCCGTTTCCCCCCTTTGCTGTCCCCTCCGTTCCTCCCCTTTGCTGTCCCCATCCGTTTCCCCCTTTGCTGTCCCCCTCCGTTCCTCCCCTTTGCTGTCCCCCCCCCGTTCCTCCCCTTTGCTGTCCCCCTCCGTTCCTCCCCTTTGCTGTCCCCCCTCCGTTCCTCCCCTTTGCTGTCCCCCCTCCGTTCCTCCCCTTTGCTGTCCCCCTCCGTTCCTCCCTTTGCTGTCCCCCTCCGTTCTCCCCTTTGCTGTCCCCCCTCCGTTCCTCCCCTTTGCTGTCCCCCCCGTTCCTCCCCTTTGCTGTCCCCCTCTCCGTCCCCCCTTTGCTGTCCCCCTCCGTTCCTCCCCCTTTGCTGTCCCCCTCCGTTCCTCCCCCTTTGCTGTCCCCCCCGTTCCTCCCCTTTGCTGTCCCCTCCGTTCCTCCCCTTTGCTGTCCCCCTCCCGTTCCCCCCTTTGCTGTCCCCCCTCCGTTCTCCCCCTTTGCTGTCCCCCTCCGTTCTCCCCCTTTGCTGTCCCCTCCGTTCCCCCCTTTGCTGTCCCCCATCCGTTCTCCCCCTTTGCTGTCCCCCCTCCGTTCCTCCCCTTTGCTGTCCCCCTCCGTTCCTCCCTTTGCTGTCCCCCTCCGTTCCTCCCCCTTTGCTGTCCCCCTCCGTTTCCCCCTTTGCTGTCCCCCTCCGTTTCTCCCCTTTGCTGTCCCCCTCCGTTCCTCCCTTTGCTGTCCCCCCCCGTTCCTCCCCTTTGCTGTCCCCCTCCGTTCCTCCCCTTTGCTGTCCCCCTCCGTTCCTCCCCTTTGCTGTCCCCCCTCCGTTCCTCCCCTTTGCTGTCCCCTCCGTTCCTCCCCCTTTGCTGTCCCCCTCCGTTCCTCGCCCTTTGCTGTCCCCCCTCGTTCCTCCCCTTTGCTGTCCCCCTCCGTTTCTCCCCCTTTGCTGTCCCCCCCCGTTCCTCCCCCTTTGCTGTCCCCCCTCCGTTCCTCCCCCTTTGCTGTCCCCCTCCGTTCCTCCCCCTTTGCTGTCCCCCCCGTTCCTCCCCTTTGCTGTCCCCCCTCCGTTCCTCCCCTTTGCTGTCCCCCTCCGT